>CANTAL010000254.1:0-344975 GCA_947650365.1 Chamaelirium japonicum
TGGATCGTACGAATGAATTAGAATGGATCGTGCGAATGAATTAGAATGGATCGTACGAATGAATTAGAATGGATCGTACGAATGAACTAGAATGGATACATTCGTGCGAATGAATTAGAATGGATCATACAAATGAATTAGAATGGATCGTACGAATGAATTAGAATGGATCTTACGAATGAATTAGAATGGATCGTACGAATGAATTAGAATGGATCGTACGAATGAATTAGAATGGATACATTCGTGCGAATGAATTAGAATGGATCGGACGAATGAATTAGAATGGATCGTACGAATGAATTAGAATGGATCGTATGAATGAATTAGAATGGATCGTACGAATAAATTAGAATGGATACATTCGTCCGAATGAATTAGAATGGATCATAAGAATGAGTAAGAATGGATCGTATGAATGAAATAGAATAGATTGTACGAATGAATTAGAATGGATCCTACTAATGAATTAGAATGGATCGTGTGAAAGAATTAGAATGGATTGTATGAATGAATTAGAATGGATCGTATGAATGAATTAGAATGGATCGTGCGAATGAATTCGAATGGATCGTACGAATTCATTCTAATTCATTCATACAATTCATTCTAATTCTTTCACACTATCCATTCTAGTTCATTCGTATGATCCATTCTAATTAATTTGTATGATCCATTCTAATTCATTCGTACGATCCATTCTAATTCATTCATACAATCCATTCTAATTCATTCGCACGAATGTATCCATTCTAATTAATTCGTACGATCCATTCTAATTCATTCATACAATCCATTCTAATTCATTCCGTACGAACCATTCAAATTCATTCGCTCGAATGTATCCATTCTAATCCATTCGTACGTTCCATTCTAATTCATACGATTCATTCTTACGATCCATTCTATTTCATTCGTACGATCCATTCTTACTCATTGGTACGATCCATTCTAATTCATTTGCACGAATGTATCCATTCTAAGTCATTCGTACGAATCCATTCTAATTCATTCGTACGATCCATTCTAATTCATTCACACGATCCATTCTAATTCATTCGTACGATCCATTATAATTTATTCGGACGAATGTATCCATTCTAATTCATTCGTACGATCCATTCTATTTCATTCGTACGATCCATTCTAATTCATTCGCACGAATGTATCCATTCTAGTTCATTCGTACGATCCATTCTAATTCATTCGTACGATCCATTCTAATTCATTCGCACGATCCATTCTAATTCATTAGCACGATCCATGCTAATTCATTCGTTCGATCAATTCTAATTCATTAGCACGATCCATTCTAATTCATTCGTACGATCCATTCTAATTCATTCGCACGATCCATTCTAATTCATTCATAGGATCCATTCTAATTCATTCATACGATCTATTCTAATTCTTTCGCACGAATGTATCCATTCTAATTCATTCGCACGAATGTATCCATTCTAATTCATTCGTACGATCCATTCTAATTCATTCGTACGATCCATTCTAATTCATTCGTACGATCCATTCTAATTCATTCATACGATCTATTCTAATTCATTCATACAATCCATTCTAATTCTTTCACACGATCCATTCTAATTCATTCATATGATCCATTCTAATTCATTCGTACGATCCATTTTAATTCATATGCACAAAGGTATCCATTCGAATCCATTCGTAGGATCCATTCTAATCCATTCGTACGATCCATTCTAATTCATTCATACGATCCATTCTAATTCATTCGCTCGAATGTATCCATTCTAATCCATTCGTACGATCCATTCTAATCCATTCGTACGATCCATTCTAATTCATTCGCATGAATGTAACCATTCTAATTCATTCATATGATCCATTCTAATTCATTCGTACGATCCATTCTAATTCATTTGTACGATCCATTCTAATTCATTCGTACGATCCATTCTAATTCATTCGCACGATTGTATCAATTCTAATTAATTCATATGATCCATTCTAATTCATTTATACAATCCATTCTAATTCTTTAACACGATCCATTCTAATTCATTCGTACGATCCATTCTAATTCATTCGTACAATCCATTCTAATTCATTCGCACGAATGTATCCATTCTAATTCATTCATACGATCCATTCTAATTCATTCGTACGATCCATTCTAATTCCTTCGTACGATCCATTCTAATTCATTCGTATGATCTATTCTAATTCATTCGTACGATCCATTCTAATTCATTCGTACGATCCATTCTAATTCATTCGTAAGATCCATTCTAATTCATTCGTACGATCCATTCTAATTCATTCGTACGATCCATTCTAATTCATTCGCACGAATGTATCCATTCTAGTACATTCGTACGATCCATTCTAATTCATTCGTACGATCCATTCTAATCCATTCGTACGATCCATTCTAATTCATTCATACGATCCATTCTAATTCATTCATACAATCCATTCTAATTTTTTCACACGATCCATTCTAATTCATTCATAGGATCCATTCTAATTCATTCGTACAATCTATTCTATTTTATTCGTACGATCCATTCTTACTCATTCGTATGATCCATTCTAATTCATTCGGACGAATGTATCCATTCTAATTTATTCGTACGATCCATTCTAATTCATTCGTACGATCCATTCTAATTCATTCGTACGATCCATTCTTACTCATTCGTATGATCCATTCTAATTCATTCGTACGATCCATTCTAATTCATTCGTACGATCGATTCTTATTTATTCGCACTATCCATTCTAATTCATTCGTACGATCCATTCTAATTCATTCGTATGATCCATTCTAATTTATTCGTTCAAATATATCCATTCTAATTCATTCCGTACGATCCATTCTAATTCATTCGTACGATCCATTCTAATTCATTTGTACGAATGTATCCATTCTAATTCATTCGTACGTTCCATTCTAATTCATTCGTACGATCCATTCTAAATCATTCGGACGAATGTATCCATTCTAATTTATTCGTACGATCCATTCTAATTCATTCATTTGATCCATTCTAATTCATTCGTACGATCCATTCTAATTCATTCGTCCGATCCATTCTAATTCATTCGCACGAATGTATCCATTCTAATTCATTCGTACGATCCATTCTAATTCATTCGTACGATCCATTCTAATTCATTCGTAAGATCCATTCTAATTCATTCGTACGATCCATTCTAATTCATTCATACGATCCATTCTAATTCATTCGCACGAATGTATCCATTCTAGTTCACTTGTACGATCCATTCTAATTCATTCGCACGATCCATTCTAATTCATTCGTACGATCCATTCTAATTCATTCATACGATCCATTCTAATTCATTCGCACAAATGTATCCATTCTAATTCATTCATACGATCCATTCTACTTCATTCGTATTATCCATTCTAATTCACTCATACGAACCATTCTAATTCATTCATACGATCCATTCTAATTCATTTGCACGAATATATCCATTCTAATTCATTTGTACGATCCATTCTAATTCCTTCGTACGATCCATTATAATTCCTTCGTACGATCCATTCTATTTCATTCGTATGATGCATTCTAATTAATTCGTACGATCCATTCTAATTCATTCGTATGATCCATTCTAATTCATTCGTACGATCCATTCTTACTCATTCGTACGATCCATTCTAATTCATTCATACAATCCATTCTAATTCATTCCGTACGATCCATTCTAATTCATTCATACGATCTATTCTTTCATACAATCCATTCTAATTCTTTCGTGTGAATGAATTAGAATGGATCTCTTTGTGCATATGAATTAGAATGGATCGTACGAATGAATTAGAATGGATCATATTAATGAATGAGAATGGATCGTACGAATGAATTAGAATGGATACATTCGTGCGAATGAATTAGAATGGATCGTGCAAATCAATTAGACTGGATCGTGCCAATGAATAAGAATAGATCATACGAATGAATTAGAATGGATAGTACGAATTAATTAGAATGACTACATTCGTGCGAATGAATTAGAATGGATTGTATGAATGAATTAGAATGGATCGTACGAATGAAATAGAATGTATCATATGAATTAATTAGAATGGATCGTACGAATGAATTAGAATGGATCGTACGAATGAATTAGAATGGATCGTGCGAATGAATTAGAATGGATCGTACGAATGAATTAGAATGGATACATTTGTGCGAATGAATTAGAATGGATCGTACGAATGAATTAGAATGGATCGTATGAATGAATTAGAATGGATCGTACGAATGAATTAGAATGGATCGTGCGAATGAATTAGAATGGATCGTACGAATGAATTAGAATGGATCGTGTGAAAGAATTAGAATGGATCGTACGAATGAATTAGAATGGATCGTGCGAATGAATTAGAATGGATCGTACGAATGAATTAGATTGGATACATTTGTGCGAATGAATTAGAATGGATCGTACGAATGAATTAGAATGGATCGTATGAATGAATTAGAATGGATCGTACGAATGAATTAGAATGGATCGTGCGAATGAATCAGAATGTATCGTACGAATGAATTAGAATGGATCGTACGAATGAACTAGAATGGATACATTCGTGCGAATGAATTAGAATGGATCGTGCAAATGAATTAGAATGGATCTTACGAATGAATTAGAATGGATCGTACGAATGAATTAGAATGGATCGTACGAATGAATTAGAATGGATACATTCGTGCGAATGAATTAGAATGGATCGTACGAATAAATTAGAATGGATACATTCGTCCGAATGAATTAGAATGGATCATACGAATGAGTAAGAATGGATCGTACGAATGACATAGAATAGATTGTACGAATGAATTAGAATGGATCCTACGAATGAATTAGAATGGATCGTGTGAAAGAATTAGAATGGATTGTATGAATGAATTAGAATGGATCGTATGAATGAATTAGAATGGATCGTGCGAATGAATTCGAATGGATCGTACGAATTCATTCTAATTCATTCATACAATCCATTCTAATTCTTTCACACGATCCATTCTAATTCATTCGTAGGATCCATTCTAATTCATTCGTACAATCTATTCTATTTCATTCGTACGATCCATTCTTACTCATTCGTATGATCTATTCTAATTCATTCGGACGAATGTATCCATTCTAATTTATTCGTACGATCCATTCTAATTCATTCATTTGATCCATTCTAATTCATTCGTATGATCCATTCTAATTCATTCGTCCGATCCATTCTAATTCATTCGTACGATCCATTCTAATTCATTCGTACGATCCATTCTAATTCATTCGTAAGATCCATTCTAATTCATTCGTACGATCCATTCTAATTCATTCGTACGATCCATTCTAATTCATTCGCACGAATGTATCAATTCTAGTTTATTCGTACGATCCATTCTAATCCATTCGTACGATCCATTCTAATTCACTCGCACGAATGTAACCATTCTAATTCATTCATTTGATCCATTCTAATTCATTTGTACGATCCATTCTAATTCATTCGTCTGATCCATTCTAATTCATTCGCACGAATGTATCCATTCTAATTCATTCGCACGATCCATTCTAATTCATTCGTACGATCCATTCTAATTCGTTTGTATGATCCATTCTAATTCATTCGTAGGATCTTAGAATGGAATATACGAATGAATTAGAATGGATCGTACGAATGAATTAGAATGGATCGTATGAATGAATTAGAATGGATCGCACGAATGAATTAGAATGGATCGTGCGAATGAATTCGAATGGATCGTACGATCTATTCTAATTCATTCATACAATCCATTCTAATTCATTCGCACAAATGTATCCATTCTAATCCATTCGTACGATCCATTCTAATCCATTCGTACGATCCATTCTAATTCATTCGCACAAATGTATCCATTCTAATTCATTCGTACGATCCATTCTAATTCATTCGTACGATCCATTCTAATTCATTCGTACGATCCATTCTAATTCATTCGTATGATCCATTCTAATTAATTCGTATGATCCATTCTAATTCATTCGTACGATCCATTCTAATTCATTCGTACGATCCATTCTAATTCATTCGTACGATCCATTCTAATTCATTCGTATGATCCATTCTAATTAATTCGTATGATCCATTCTAATTCATTCGTACGATCCATTCTAATTGATTCGTACGATCCATTCTAATTCATTCGCACAATCCATTCTATTTCATTCGTACGATCCATTCTTACTCATTGGTACGATCCATTCTTATTCATTCGCACGAATGTATCCATGCTAATTCATTCGTACGAATCCATTCTAATTCATTCGTACAATCCATTCTATTTCATTCGTTCGATCCATTCTTACTCATTCGTATGATCCATTCTAATTCATTCGCACGAATGTATCCATTCTAAATCATTCGTACGATCCATTCTAATTAATTCGTACGATCCATTCTAAATCATTCGTACAATCCATTCTATTTCATTCGTACGATCCATTCTTACTCATTCGTATGATCCATTCTAATTCATTCGGACAAATGTATCCATTCTAATTTATTCGTACGATCCATTCTAATTCATTCGTACGATCCATTCTAATTCATTCGTATGATCCATTCTAAATAATTCGTATGATCCATTCTAATTCATTCGTATGATCCATTCTAATTCATTCATACAATCCATTCTAATTCATTCGCACGAATGTATCCATTCTAATTAATTCGTACGATCCATTCTAATTCATTCATACAATCCATTCTAATTCATTCCGTATGATCCATTCAAATTCATTCGCTCGAATGTATCCATTCTAATCCATTAGTACGATCCATTCTAATTCATACGATTCATTCTTACGATCCATTCCATTTCATTCGTACGATCCATTCTTACTCATTGGTACGATCCATTCTAATTCATTCGCACGAATGTATCCATTCTAATTCATTCGTACGAATCCATTCTAATTCATTCGTACGATCCATTCTAATTCATTCACACGATCCATTCTAATTCATTCGTACGATCCATTCTAATTTATCCGGACGAATGTATCCATTCTAATTCATTCGTACGATCCATTCTAATTAATTCGTACGATCCATTCTAATTCATTCGTACGATCCATTCTAATTCATTCGCACGAATGTATCCATTCTAGTTCATTCGTACGATCCATTCTAATTCATTCGTACGATCCATTCTAATTCATTCGCACGATCCATTCTAATTCATTAGCACGATCCATGCTAATTCATTCATTCGATCAATTCTAATTCATTAGCACGATCCATTCTAATTCATTCGTACGATCCATTCTAATTCATTCGCACGATCCATTCTAATTCATTCATAGGATCCATTCTAATTCATTCATACGATCTATTCTAATTCTTTCGCACGAATGTATCCATTCTAATTCATTCGCACGAATGTATCCATTCTAATTCATTCGTACGATCCATTCTAATTAATTCGTACGATCCATTCTAATTCATTCGTACGATCCATTCTAATTCATTCATACGATCTATTCTAATTCATTCATACAATCCATTCTAATTCTTTCACACGATCCATTCTAATTCATTCATATGATCCATTCTAATTCATTCGTACGATCCATTCTAATTCATATGCACAAAGGTATCCATTCTAATCCATTCGTAGGATCCATTCTAATCCATTCGTACGATCCATTCTAATTCATTCGTACGATCCATTCTAATTCATTCGCTCGAATATATCCATTCTAATCCATTCGTACGATCCATTCTAATTCATTCGCATGAATGTAACCATTCTAATTCATTCATACGATCCATTCTAATTCATTCGTACGATCCATTCTAATTCATTTGTACGATCCATTCTAATTCATTCGTACGATCCATTCTTATTCATTCGCACGAATGTATCAATTCTAATTCATTCATATGATCCATTCTAATTCATTCATACAATCCATTCTAATTCTTTCACACGATCCATTCTAATTCATTCGTACGATCCATTCTAATTCATTCGTACAATCCATTCTAATTCATTCGCACGAATGTATCCATTCTAATTCATTCATACGATCCATTCTAATTTATTCGTACGATCCATTCTAATTCCTTCGTACGATCCATTCTAATTCATTCGTACGATCTATTCTAATTCATTCGTACGATCCATTCTAATTCATTCGTAAGATCCATTCTAATTCATTCGTACGATCCATTCTAATTCATTCGTACGATCCATTCTAATTCATTCGCACGAATGTATCCATTCTAGTACATTCGTACGATCCATTCTAATTCATTCGTACGATCCATTCTAATCCATTCGTACGATCCATTCTAATTCATTCATACGATCCATTCTAATTCATTCATACAATCCATTCTAATTCTTTCACACGATCCATTCTAATTCATTCGTAGGATCCATTCTAATTCATTCGTACAATCTATTCTATTTCATTCGTACGATCCATTCTTACTCATTCGTATGATCCATTCTAATTCATTCGGACGAATGTATCCATTCTAATTTATTCGTACGATCCATTCTAATTCATTCGTACGATCCATTCTAATTCATTCGTACGATCCATTCTTACTCATTCGTATGATCCATTCTAATTCATTCGTACGATCCATTCTAATTCATTCGTACGATCGATTCTAATTTATTCGCACTATCCATTCTAATTCATTCGTACGATCCATTCTAATTCATTCGTATGATCCATTCTAATTTATTCGTTCAAATATATCCATTCTAATTCATTCCGTACGATCCATTCTAATTCATTCGTACGATCCATTCTAATTCATTCATACGAATGTATCCATTCTAATTCATTCGTACGATCCATTCTAATTCATTCGTACGATCCATTCTAAATCATTCGGACGAATGTATCCATTCTAATTTATTCGTACGATCCATTCTAATTCATTCATTTGATCCATTCTAATTCATTCGTACGATCCATTCTAATTCATTCGTTCGATCCATTCTAATTCATTCGCACGAATGTATCCATTCTAATTCATTCGTACGATCCATTCTAATTCATTCGTACGATCCATTCTAATTCATTCGTAAGATCCATTCTAATTCATTCGTACGATCCATTCTAATTCATTCGCACGAATGTATCCATTCTAGTTCATTCGTACGATCCATTCTAATTCATTCGTACGATCCATTCTAATTCATTCGCACGATCCATTCTAATTCTTTCGTACGATCCATTCTAATTCATTCATACGATCCATTCTAATTCATTTGCACGAATGTATCCATTCTAATTCATTCATACGATCCATTCTACTTCATTCGTACTATCCAATCTAATTCACTCATACGATCCATTCTAATTCATTCATACGATCCATTCTAATTCATTTGCACGAAAATATCCATTCTAATTCATTCGTACGATCCATTCTAATTCCTTCGTACGATCCATTCTAATTCCTTCGTACGATCCATTCTATTTCATTCGTATGATCCATTCTAATTAATTCGTACGATCCATTCTAATTCATTCGTATGATCCATTCTAATTCATTCGTACGATCCATTCTTACTCATTCGTACGATCCATTCTAATTCATTCATACAATCCATTCTAATTCATTCCGTACGATCCATTCTAATTCATTCATACGATCTATTCTTTCATACAATCCATTCTAATTCTTTCGTGTGAATGAATTAGAATGGATACCTTTGTGCATATGAATTAGAATGGATCGTACGAATGAATTAGAATGGATCAGATTAATGAATGAGAATGGATCGTACGAATGAATTAGAATGGATACATTCGTGCGAATGAATTAGAATGGATCGTGTGAATCAATTAGACTGGATCGTGCGAATGAATAAGAATAGATCATACGATTGAATTAGAATAGATAGTACGAATTAATTAGAATGAATACATTCGTGCGAATGATATAGAATGGATTGTATGAATGAATTAGAATGGATCGTACGAATGAAATAGAATGTATCATACGAATTAATTAGAATGGATCATACGAATGAATTAGAATGGATCGTACGAATGAATTAGAATGGATCGTACGAATGAATTAGAATGTATCGTGCGAATGAATTAGAATGGATCGTACGAATGAATTAGAATGGATACATTTGTGCGAATGAATTAGAATGGATCGTACGAATGAATTAGAATGGATCGTATGAATGAATTAGAATGGATCGTACGAATGAATTAGAATGGATCGTGCAAATGAATTAGAATGGATCGTACGAATGAATTTGAATGGATCGTGTGAAAGAATTAGAATGGATCGTACGAATGAATTAGAATGGATCGTGCGAATGAATTAGAATGGATCGTACGAATGAATTAGAATGGATACATTTGTGCGAATGAATTAGAATGGATCATACGAATGGATTAGAATGGATCGTACGAATGGATTAGAATGGATACATTCGTGCGAATGAATTAGAATGGATTGTATGAATGAATTAGAATAGATCGTACGATCCATTCGAATTCATTCGCACGATTCATTCTAATTCATTCGTGCGATCCATTCTAATTCATTCATACGATCCATTCTAATTCATTCGTACGATCCATTCTAATTCATTCGTATATTCCATTCTAAGATCCTACGAATGAATTAGAATGGATCGTACGAATGAATTAGAATGGATCGTACGAATGAATTAGAATGGATCATGCGAATGAATTAGAATGGATACATTTGTGCGAATGAATTAGAATGGATCGTACGAATGGATTAGAATGGATCGTACGAATGGATTAGAATGGATACATTCGTGCGAATGAATTAGTACGATCCATTCTTACTCATTCGTATGATCCATTCTAATTCATTCGTATGATCCATTCTAATTCATTCGTACGATCCATTCTTACTCATTCGTACGATCCATTCTTACTCATTCGTATGATCCATTCTAATTCATTCGCACGAATGTATCCATTCTAAATCATTCGTACGATCCATTCTAATTCATTCGTACGATCCATTCTAAATCATTCGTACAATCCATTCTATTTCATTCGTACGATCCATTCTTACTCATTCGTATGATACATTCTAATTCATTCGGACAAATGTATCCATTCTAATTTATTCGTACGATCCATTCTAATTCATTCGTACGATCCATTCTAATTCATTCGTACGATCCATTCTAATTCATTCGTATGATCCATTCAAATTAATTCGTATGATCCATTCTAATTCATTCGTACGATCCATTCTAATTCATTCATACAATCCATTCTAATTCATTCGCACGAATGTATCCATTCTAATTAATTCGTACGATCCATTCTAATTCATTCATACAATCCATTCTAATTCATTCCGTACGATCCATTCAAATTCATTCGCTCGAATGTATCCATTCTAATCTATTCGTACGATCCATTCTAATTCATACGATTCATTCTTACGATCCATTCTATTTCATTCGTACGATCCATTCTTACTCATTGGTACGATTTATTCTAATTCATTCGAACGAATGTATCCATTCTAATTCATTCGTACGAATCCATTCTAATTCATTCGTACGATCCATTCTAATTCATTCACACGATCCATTCTAATTCATTCGTACGATCCATTCTAATTTATTCGGACAAATGTATCCATTCTAATTCATTCGTACGATCCATTCTAATTCATTCGTACGATCCATTCTAATTCATTCGTACGATCCATTCTAATTCATTCGCACGAATGTATCCATTCTAGTTCATTCGTACAATCCATTCAAATTCATTCGTACGATCCATTCTAATTCCTTCGCACGATCCAATCTAATTCATTAGCACGATCCATGCTAATTCATTCGTTCGATCAATTCTAATTCATTAGCACGATCCATTCTAATTCATTCGTACGATCCATTCTAATTCATTCGCACGATCCATTCTAATTCATTCATAGGATCCATTCTAATTCATTCATACGATCTATTTTAATTCTTTCGCACGAATGTATCCATTCTAATTCATTCGCACGAATATATCCTTTCTAATTCATTCGTACGATCCATTCTAATTCTTTCGTACGATCCATTCTAATTCGATCGTACGATCCATTCTAATTCATTCATACGATCTATTCTAATTCATTCATACAATCCATTCTAATTCTTTCACACGATCCATTCTAATTCATTCATATGATCCATTCTAATTCATTCGTACGATCCATTCTAATTCATATGCACAAAGGTATCCATTCTAATCCATTCGTAGGATCCATTCTAATCCATTCGTACGATCCATTCTAATTCATTCGTACGATCCATTCTAATTCATTCGCTTGAATGTATCCATTCTAATCCATTCATACGATCCATTCTAATCCATTCGTACGATCCATTCTAATTCATTCGCATGAATGTAACCATTCTAATTCATTCATACGATCCATTCTAATTCATTCGTACGATCCATTCTAATTCATTCGTACGATCCATTCTAATTCATTCGTATGATCCATTCTAATTAATTCGTATGATCCATTCTAATTCATTCGTACGATCCATTCTAATTGATTCGTACGATCCATTCTAATTCATTCGCACAATCCATTCTATTTCATTCGTACGATCCATTCTTACTCATTGGTACGATCCATTCTTATTCATTCGCACGAATGTATCCATGCTAATTCATTCGTACGAATCCATTCTAATTCATTCGTACAATCCATTCTATTTCATTCGTTCGATCCATTCTTACTCATTCGTATGATCCATTCTAATTCATTCGCACGAATGTATCCATTCTAAATCATTCGTACGATCCATTCTAATTAATTCGTACGATCCATTCTAAATCATTCGTACAATCCATTCTATTTCATTCGTACGATCCATTCTTACTCATTCGTATGATCCATTCTAATTCATTCGGACAAATGTATCCATTCTAATTTATTCGTACGATCCATTCTAATTCATTCGTACGATCCATTCTAATTCATTCGTATGATCCATTCTAAATAATTCGTATGATCCATTCTAATTCATTCGTATGATCCATTCTAATTCATTCATACAATCCATTCTAATTCATTCGCACGAATGTATCCATTCTAATTAGTTCGTACGATCCATTCTAATTCATTCTTACAATCCATTCTAATTCATTCCGTATGATCCATTCAAATTCATTCGCTCGAATGTATCCATTCTAATCCATTAGTACGATCCATTCTAATTCATACGATTCATTCTTTCGATCCATTCTATTTCATTCGTACGATCCATTCTTACTCATTGGTACGATCCATTCTAATTCATTCGCACGAATGTATCCATTCTAATTCATTCGTACGAATCCATTCTAATTCATTCGTACGATCCATTCTAATTCATTCACACGATCCATTCTAATTCATTCGTACGATCCATTCTAATTTATCCGGACGAATGTATCCATTCTAATTCATTCGTACGATCCATTCTAATTAATTTGTACGATCCATTCTAATTCATTCGTACGATCCATTCTAATTCATTCGCACGAATGTATCCATTCTAGTTCATTCGTACGATCCATTCTAATTCATTCGTACGATCCATTCTAATTCATTCGCACGATCCATTCTAATTCATTACCACGATCCATGCTAATTCATTCATTCGATCAATTCTAATTCATTAGCACGATCCATTCTAATTCATTCGTACGATCCATTCTAATTCATTCGCACGATCCATTCTAATTCATTCATAGGATCCATTCTAATTCATTCATACGATCTATTCTAACTCTTTCGCACGAATGTATCCATTCTAATTCATTCGCACGAATGTATCCATTCTAATTCATTCGTACGATCCATTCTAATTAATTCGTACGATCCATTCTAATTCATTCGTACGATCTATTCTAATTCATTCATACGATCTATTCTAATTCATTCATACAATCCATTCTAATTCTTTCACACGATCCATTCTAATTCATTCATATGATCCATTCTAATTCATTCGTACGATCCATTCTAATTCATATGCACAAAGGTATCCATTCTAATCCATTCGTAGGATCCATTCTAATCCATTCGTACGATCCATTCTAATTCATTCGTACGATCCATTCTAATTCATTCGCTCGAATGTATCCATTCTAATCCATTCGTACGATCCATTCTAATCCATTCGTACGATCCATTCTAATTCATTCGCATGAATGTAACCATTCTAATTCATTCATACGATCCATTCTAATTCATTCGTACGATCCATTCTAATTCATTTGTACGATCCATTCTAATTCATTCGTACGATCCATTCTAATTCATTCGCACGAATGTATCAATTCTAATTCATTCATATGATCCATTCTAATTCATTCATACAATCCATTCTAATTCTTTCACACGATCCATTCTAATTCATTCGTACGATCCATTCTAATTCATTCGTACAATCCATTCTAATTCATTCGCACGAATGTATCCATTCTAATTCATTCATACGATCCATTCTAATTTATTCGTACGATCCATTCTAATTCCTTCGTACGATCCATTCTAATTCATTCGTACGATCTATTCTAATTCATTCGTACGATCCATTCTAATTCATTCGTAAGATCCATTCTAATTCATTCGTACGATCCATTCTAATTCATTCGTACGATCCATTCTAATTCATTCGCACGAATGTATCCATTCTAGTACATTCGTACGATCCATTCTAATTCATTCGTACGATCCATTCTAATCCATTCGTACGATCCATTCTAATTCATTTTTTTTACGATCCATTCTAATTCATTCATACAATCCATTCTAATTCTTTCACACGATCCATTCTAATTCATTCGTAGGATCCATTCTAATTCATTCGTATAATCTATTCTATTTCATTCGTACGATCCATTCTTACTCATTCATATGATCCATTCTAATTCATTCGGACGAATGTATCCATTCTAATTTATTCGTACGATCCATTCTAATTCATTCGTACGATCCATTCTAATTCATTCGTACGATCCATTCTTACTTATTCGTATGATCCATTCTAATTCATTCGTACGATCCATTCTAATTCATTCGTACGATCGATTCTAATTTATTCGCACTATCCATTCTAATTCATTCGTACGATCCATTCTAATTCATTCGTATGATCCATTCTAATTTATTCGTTCAAATATATCCATTCTAATTCATTCCGTACGATCTATTCTAATTCATTCGTACGATCCATTCTAATTCATTCGTACGAATGTATCCATTCTAATTCATTCGTACGATCCATTCTAATTCATTCGTACGATCCATTCTAAATCATTCGGACGAATGTATCCATTCTAATTTATTCGTACGATCTATTCTAATTCATTCATTTGATCCATTCTAATTCATTCGTACGATCCATTCTAATTCATTCGTTCGATCCATTCTAATTCATTCGCACGAATGTATCCATTCTAATTCATTCGTACGATCCATTCTAATTCATTCGTACGATCCATTCTAATTCATTCGTAAGATCCATTCTAATTCATTCGTACGATCCATTCTAATTCATTCGCACGAATGTATCCATTCTAGTTCATTCGTACGATCCATTCTAATTCATTCGTACGATCCATTCTAATTCATTCGCACGATCCATTCTAATTCTTTCGTACGATCCATTCTAATTCATTCATACGATCCATTCTAATTCATTTGCACGAATGTATCCATTCTAATTCATTCATACGATCCATTCTACTTCATTCGTACTATCCAATCTAATTCACTCATACGATCCATTCTAATTCATTCATACGATCCATTCTAATTCATTTGCACGAAAATATCCATTCTAATTCATTCGTACGATCCATTCTAATTCCTTCGTACGATCCATTCTAATTCCTTCGTACGATCCATTGTATTTCATTCGTATGATCCATTCTAATTAATTCGTACGATCCATTCTAATTCATTCGTATGATCCATTCTAATTCATTCGTACGATCCATTCTTACTCATTCGTAGGATCCATTCTAATTCATTCATACAATCCATTCTAATTCATTCCGTACGATCCATTCTAATTCATTCATACGATCTATTCTTTCATACAATCCATTCTAATTCTTTCGTGTGAATGAATTAGAATGGATACCTTTGTGCATATGAATTAGAATGGATCGTACGAATGAATTAGAATGGATCATATTAATGAATGAGAATGGATCGTACGAATGAATTAGAATGGATACATTCGTGCGAATGAATTAGAATGGATCGTGCGAATCAATTAGACTGGATTGTGCGAATGAATAAGAATAGATCATACGATTGAATTAGAATAGATAGTACGAATTAATTAGAATGAATACATTCGTGCGAATGATATAGAATGGATTGTATGAATGAATTAGAATGGATCGTACGAATGAAATAGAATGTATCATACGAATTAATTAGAATGGATCATACGAATGAATTAGAATGGATCGTACGAATGAATTAGAATGGATCGTACGAATGAATTAGAATGTATCGTGCGAATGAATTAGAATGGATCGTACGAATGAATTAGAATGGATACATTTGTGCGAATGAATTAGAATGGATCGTACGAATGAATTAGAATGGATCGTATGAATGAATTAGAATGGATCGTACGAATGAATTAGAATGGATCGTGCAAATGAATTAGAATGGATCGTACGAATGAATTTGAATGGATCGTGTGAAAGAATTAGAATGGATCGTACGAATGAATTAGAATGGATCGTGCGAATGAATTAGAATGGATCGTACGAATGAATTAGAATGGATACATTTGTGCGAATGAATTAGAATGGATCGTACGAATGGATTAGAATGGATCGTACGAATGGATTAGAATGGATACATTCGTGCAAATGAATTAGAATGGATTGTATGAATGAATTAGAATAGATCGTACGATCCATTCGAATTCATTCGCACGATTCATTCTAATTCATTCGTGCGATCCATTCTAATTCATTCATACGATCCATTCTAATTCATTCGTACGATCCATTCTAATTCATTCGTATATTCCATTCTAAGATCCTACGAATGAATTAGAATGGATCGTACGAAAGAATTAGAATGGATCGTACGAATGAATTAGAAAGGATCATGCGAATGAATTAGAATGGATACATTTGTGCGAATGAATTAGAATGGATCGTACGAATGGATTAGAATGGATCGTACGAATGGATTAGAATGGATACATTCGTGCGAATGAATTAGTACGATCCATTCTTACTCATTCGTATGATCCATTCTAATTCATTCGTATGATCCATTCTAATTCATTCGTACGATCCATTCTTACTCATTCGTACGATCCATTCTTACTCATTCGTATGATCCATTCTAATTCATTCGCACGAATGTATCCATTCTAAATCATTCGTACGATCCATTCTAATTCATTCGTACGATCCATTCTAAATCATTCGTACAATCCATTCTATTTCATTCGTACGATCCATTCTTACTCATTCGTATGATACATTCTAATTCATTCGGACAAATGTATCCATTCTAATTTATTCGTACGATCCATTCTAATTCATTCGTACGATCCATTCTAATTCATTCGTACGATCCATTCTAATTCATTCGTATGATCCATTCAAATTAATTCGTATGATCCATTCTAATTCATTCGTACGATCCATTCTAATTCATTCATACAATCCATTCTAATTCATTCGCACGAATGTATCCATTCTAATTAATTCATACGATCCATTCTAATTCATTCATACAATCCATTCTAATTCATTCCGTACGATCCATTCAAATTCATTCGCTCGAATGTATCCATTCTAATCTATTCGTACGATCCATTCTAATTCATACGATTCATTCTTACGATCCATTCTATTTCATTCGTACGATCCATTCTTACTCATTGGTACGATTTATTCTAATTCATTCGAACGAATGTATCCATTCTAATTCATTCGTACGAATCCATTCTAATTCATTCGTACGATCCATTCTAATTCATTCACACGATCCATTCTAATTCATTCGTACGATCCATTCTAATTTATTCGGACAAATGTATCCATTCTAATTCATTCGTACGATCCATTCTAATTCATTCGTACGATCCATTCTAATTCATTCGTACGATCCATTCTAATTCATTCGCACGAATGTATCCATTCTAGTTCATTCGTACAATCCATTCTAATTCATTCGTACGATCCATTCTAATTCATTCGCACGATCCATTCTAATTCATTAGCACGATCCATGCTAATTCATTCGTTCGATCAATTCTAATTCATTAGCACGATCCATTCTAATTCATTCGTACGATCCATTCTAATTCATTCATAGGATCCATTCTAATTCATTCATACGATCTATTTTAATTCTTTCGCACGAATGTATCCATTCTAATTCATTCGCACGAATGTATCCATTCTAATTCATTCGTACGATCCATTCTAATTCTTTCGTACGATCCATTCTAATTCGATCGTACGATCCATTCTAATTCATTCATACGATCTATTCTAATTCATTCATACAATCCATTCTAATTCTTTCACACGATCCATTCTAATTCATTCATATGATCCATTCTAATTCATTCGTACGATCCATTCTAATTCATATGCACAAAGGTATCCATTCTAATCCATTCGTAGGATCCATTCTAATCCATTCGTACGATCCATTCTAATTCATTCGTACGATCCATTCTAATTCATTCGCTTGAATGTATCCATTCTAATCCATTCATACGATCCATTCTAATCCATTCGTACGATCCATTCTAATTCATTCGCATGAATGTAACCATTCTAATTCATTCATACGATCCATTCTAATTCATTCGTACGATCCATTCTAATTCATTTGTACGATCCATTCTAATTCATTCGTACGATCCATTCTAATTCATTCGCACGAATGTATCAATTCTAATTCATTCATATGATCCATTCTAATTCATTCATACAATCCATTCTAATTCTTTCACACGATCCAGTCTAATTCATTCGTACGATCCATTCTAATTCATTCGTACAATCGATTCTAATTCATTCGCACGAATGTATCCATTCTAATTCATTCATACGATCCATTCTAATTCATTCGTACGATCCATTGTAATTCCTTCGTACGATCCATTCTAATTCATTCGTACGATCTATTCTAATTCATTCGTACGATCCATTCTAATTCATTCGTACGATCCATTCTAATTCATTCGTAAGATCCATTCTAATTCATTCGTACGATCCATTCTAATTCATTCGTACGATCCATTCTAATTCATTCGCACGAATGTATCCATTCTAGTACATTCGTACGATCCATTCTAATCCATTCGTATGATCCATTCTAATTCATTCATACGATCCATTCTAATTCATTCATACAATCCATTCTAATTCTTTCACACGATCCATTCTAATTCATTCGTAGGATCCATTCTAATTCATTCGTACAATTTATTCTATTTCATTCGTACGATCCATTCTTACTCATTCGTATGATCCATTCTAATTCATTCGGATGAATGTATCCATTCTAATTTATTCGTACGATCCATTCTAATTCATTCGTACGATCCATTCTAATTCATTCGTACGATCCATTCTTACTCATTCGTATGATCCATTCTAATTCATTCGTACGATCCATTCTAATTCATTCGTACGATCGATTCTAATTTATTCGCACTATCCATTCTAATTCATTCGTACGATCCATTCTAATTCATTCATATGATCCATTCTAATTTATTCGTTCAAATATATCCATTCTAATTCATTCCGTACGATCCATTCTAATTCATTCGTACGATCCATTCTAATTCATTCGTACGAATGTATCCATTCTAATTCATTCGTACGATCCATTCTAATTCATTCGTACGATCCATTCTAAATCATTCGGACGAATGTATCCATTCTAATTTATTCGTACGGTCCATTCTAATTCATTCATTTGATCCATTCTAATTCATTCGTACGATCCATTCTAATTCATTCGTCCGATCCATTCTAATTCATTCGCACGAATGTATCCATTCTAATTCATTCGTACGATCCATTCTAATTCATTCGTACGATCCATTCTAATTCATTCGTAAGATCCATTCTAATTCATTCGTACGATCCATTCTAATTCATTCATACGATCCATTCTAATTCATTCGCACGAATGTATCCATTCTAGTTCACTCGTACGATCCATTCTAATTCATTCGCGCGATCCATTCTAATTCATTCGTACGATCCATTCTAATTCATTCATACGATCCATTCTAATTCATTCGCACGAATGTATCCATTCTAGTTCATTCATACGATCCATTCTACTTCATTCGTACTATCCATTCTAATTCACTCATACGATCCATTCTAATTCATTCATACGATCCATTCTAATTCATTTGCACGAATATATCCATTCTAATTCATTCGTACGATGCATTCTAATTCCTTCGTACGATCCATTCTAATTCCTTCGTACGATCCATTCTATTTCATTCGTATGATCCATTCTAATTAATTCGTACGATCCATTCTAATTCATTCGTATGATCCATTCTAATTCATTCGTACGATCCATTCTTACTCATTCGTACGATCCATTCTAATTCATTCGTACAATCCATTCTAATTCTTTCGTGTGAATGAATTAGAATGGATCTCTTTGTGCATATGAATTAGAATGGATCGTACGAATGAATCAGAATGGATCATATTAATGAATGAGAATGGATCGTACGAATGAATTAGAATGGATACATTCGTGCGAATGAATTAGAATGGATCGTGCAAATCAATTAGACTGGATCGTGCGAATGAATAAGAATAGATCATACGAATGAATTAGAATGGATAGTACGAATTAATTAGAAAGAATACATTCGTGCGAATGAATTAGAATGGATTGTATGAATGAATTAGAATGGATCGTACGAATGTAATAGAATGTATCATACGAATTAATTAGAATGGATCGTACGAATGAATTAGAATGGATCGTGCGAATGAATTAGAATGGATCGTACGAATGAATTAGAATGGATACATTTGTGCGAATGAATTAGAATCGATCATACGAATGAATTAGAATGGATCGTATGAATGAATTAGAATGGAACGTACGAATGAATTAGAATGGATCGTGCGAATGAATTAGAATGGATCGTACGAATGAATTAGAATGGATCGTGTGAAAGAATTAGAATGGATCGTACGAATGAATTAGAATGGATCGTGCGAATGAATTAGAATGGATCGTACGAATGAATTAGAATGGATCGTGCGAATGAATTAGAATGGATCGTACGAATGAATTAGAATGGATACATTTGTGCGAATGAATTAGAATGGATCGTACGAATGAATTAGAATGGATCGTATGAATGAATTAGAATGGATCGTATGAATGAATTAGAATGGATCGTACGAATGAATTAGAATGGATCGTGCGAATGAATTAGAATGGATCGTACGAATGAATTAGAATGGATCGTACGAATGAACTAGAATGGATACATTCGTGCCAATGAATTAGAATGGATCGTACAAATGAATTAGAATGGATCGTACGAATGAATTAGAATGGATTTTACGAATTAATTAGAATGGATCGTACGAATGAATTAGAATGGATCGTACAAATGAATTAGAATGGATACATTCGTGCGAATGAATTAGAATGGATCGTACGAATAAATTAGAATGGATACATTCGTCCGAATGAATTAGAATGGATTATACGAATGAGTAAGAATGGATCGTACGAATGAAATAGAATAGATTGTACGAATGAATTAGAATGGATCCTACGAATGAATTAGAATGGATCGTGTGAAAGAATAAGAATGGATTGTATGAATGAATTAGAATGGATCATATGAATGAATTAGAATGGATCGTGCGAATGAATTCGAATGGATCGTACGAATTCATTCTAATTCGTTCATACAATCCATTCTAATTCTTTCACACGATCCATTCTAATTCATTCGTAGGATCCATTCTAATTCATTCGTACAATCTATTCTATTTCATTCGTACGATCCATTCTTACTCATTCGTATGATCCATTCTAATTCATTCGGACGAATGTATCCATTCTAATTTATTCGTACGACCCATTCTAATTCATTCATTTGATCCATTCTAATTCATTCGTACGATCCATTCTAATTCATTCGTCCGATCCATTCTAATTCATTCGCACGAATGTATCCATTCTAATTCATTCGTACGATCCATGCTAATTCATTCGTACGATCCATTCTAATTCATTCGTAAGATCCATTCTAATTCATTCGTACGATCCATTCTAATTCATTCGTACGATCCATTCTAATTCATTCGCACGAATGTATCCATTCTTGTTCATTCGTACGATCCATTCTAATCCATTCGTACGATCCATTCTAATTCATTCGCATGAATGTAACCATTCTAATTCATTCATTTGATCCATATTAATTCATTTGTACGATCCATTCTAATTCATTCGTCCGATCCATTCTAATTCATTCGCACGAATGTATCCATTCTAATTCATTCGCACGATCCATTCTAATTCATTCGTACGATCCATTCTAATTCATTCGTACGATCCATTCTAATTCATTCGTAGGATCTTAGAATGGAATATACGAATGAATTAGAATGGATCGTACGAATGAATTAGAATGGATCGTATGAATGAATTAGAATGGATCGCACGAATGAATTAGAATGAATCGTGCGAATGAATTCGAATGGATCGTACGATCTATTCTAATTCATTCATACAATCCATTCTAATTCATTCGCACGAATGTATCTATTCTAATCCATTCGTACGATCCATTCTAATCCATTCATACAATCCATTCTAATTCATTCGCACAAATGTATCCATTCTAATTCATTCGTACGATCCATTCTAATTCATTCGTACGATCCATTCTAATTCATTCGTACGATCCATTCTAATTCATTCGTATGATCTGTTTGGGGGAATTTTCGCTGGTCCGTGCGGGCTGCCTGTAAGACAAAGAAAAGAGAACGTGAGAACGGCTGGCTCCCTTAGGAGCGCAGACCCTCCGACGCTCAAGTCAGTCATGGTGGCACAAAGGCGAGCTGCGGTATACCAAAGTGATAGGGAAAAGGATTTCGAACCTGTACTATGGAGCCTGGGGGTGAGCATTTATAGCAACCAGCGACCTACCGTGGCCCAACACGTGGAGATTCTTCCAGGGCCTTCTAGACCCCCACGTTCTGGCTCGCGTGGGTCTGACAGTCCTTGGTACTCGCGCCCTGACATTCTGTCGTCAAGCCTGCCAGGCGGTTTGAGTGGGGGAGGGCATCTTTCTTGTTGCTGCCAGCTGTCTATTCGGGAATGTTCGAGTCTGGGCGATCTCAGGGAGGAAGTAGGGGCAAGCTTGCCCGGCACTGCTCCGTCCTTTCGTCCATATTTATCAAGAGTCGGACCTTGCGGGGGCAACCTCTTCGATAAACAGGGGTCGGGGCGAGCTTGGGCGAGCTCCTGAGAGAGCTTAGACGAGCTCCTGAACGAGCTTGGCGAACTCCTGGGTGAGTTCCCCACCCCTTGGAATCCTAGGGTCTATGAGATCCGTAGGCAAAGGCGAACTTGGGCGAGCTCCTGCATGAGCTAGGTGCGTTTGCAGTGCCGATGTCGTTGTTTATGCATGACGGTCTAACTCCCGCTACCACTGCAAGCGAGTTCTCGCGTGGGCTTGGCATGCTCCGGGGCGAGCTTAGGCGAGCTCCGGGGCGAGCTTGGCGAGCTCCTGAGTGAGCTTAGGCGGGCTCCTGGGCGAGCTCCGGGGTGGGATTGGCGAGCTCCCGAGCGAGCTTAGGCGGGCTCCTGGGCGAGCTCCGGGGTGGGATTGGCGAGCTCCCGAGCGAGCTTAGGCGGGCTCCTGGGCGAGTTCCCCGCCCCTTGGAATCCTAGGGTCTATGAGATCCATAGGCAAGGGCGAACTTGGGCGAGCTCCTGCGCGATCTTTGGCGAGCTCCTGCATGAGTGCCCTTGGCCTAGGCCCCTTCAGCCCAATGTGGATCTCGCTCCCTGTCAAGGTGATTTGGTGAGCATGGGGGGGGGGCGAACTCCAAGGCAGATTTCAGCTACCCCCAACATGATCCATTCTAATTAATTCGTATGATCCATTCTAATTCATTCGTACGATCCACTCTAATTCATTCGTACGATCCATTTTAATTCATTCGTACGATCCATTCTAATTCATTCGTATGATCCATTCTAATTAATTCGTATGATCCATTCTAATTCATTCGTACGATCCATTCTAATTCATTCGTACGATCCATTCTAATTCATTCGTACAATCCATTCTATTTCATTCGTACAATCCATTCTTACTTATTGGTACGATCCATTCTAATTCATTCGCACGAATGTATCCATGCTAATTCATTCGTACGAATCCATTCTAATTCATTCGTACAATCCATTCTATTTCATTCGTACGATCCATTCTTACTCATTCGTATGATCCATTCTAATTCATTCGCACGAATGTATCCATTCTAAATCATTCGTACGATCCATTCTAATTCATTCGTACGATCCATTCTAAATCATTCGTACAATCCATTCTATTTCATTCGTACGATCCATTCTTACTCATTCGTATGATCCATTCTAATTCATTCGGACAAATGTATCCATTCTAATTTATTCGTACGATCCATTCTAATTCATTCGTACGATCCATTCTAATTCATTCGTACGATCCATTCTAATTCATTCCTATGATCCATTCTAATTAATTCGTATGATCCATTCTAATTCATTCGTACGATCCATTCTAATTCATTCATACAATCCATTCTAATTCATTCGCACGAATGTATCCATTCTAATTAATTCGTACGATCCATTCTAATTCATTCATACAATCCATTCTAATTCATTCCGTACGATCCATTCAAATTCATTCGCTCGAATGTATCCATTCTAATCCATTCGTACGATCCATTCTAATTTATACGATTCATTCTTACGATCCATTCTATTTCATTCGTACGATCCATTCTTACTCATTGGTACGATCCATTCTAATTCATTCGCACGAATGTATCCATTCTAATTCATTCGTACGAATCCATTCTAATTCATTCGTACGATCCATTCTAATTCATTCACACGATCCATTCTAATTCATTCGTACGATCCATTCTAATTTATTCGGACGAATGTATCCATTCTAATTCATTCGTACGATCCATTCTAATTCATTCGTACGATCCATTCTAATTCATTCGCACGAATGTATCCATTCTAGTTCATTCGTACGATCCATTCTAATTCATTCGTACGATCCATTCTAATTCATTCGCACGATCCATTCTAATTCATTAGCACGATCCATGCTAATTCATTCGTTCGATCAATTCTAATTCATTAGCACGATCCATTCTAATTCATTCGTACGATCCATTCTAATTCATTCGCACGATCCATTCTAATTCATTCATAGGATCCATTCTAATTCGTTCACACGATCTATTCTAATTCTTTCGCACGAATGTATCCATTCTAATTCATTCGCACGAATGTATCCATTCTAATTCATTCGTACGATCCATTCTAATTCATTCGTACGATCCATTCTAATTCATTCATACGATCTATTCTAATTTATTCATACAATCCATTCTAATTCTTTCACACGATCCATTCTAATTCATTCATATGATCCATTCTAATTCATTCGTACGATCCATTCTAATTCATATGCACAAAGGTATCCATTCTAATCCATTCGTACGATCCATTCTAATTCATTCGTACGATCCATTCTAATTCATTCGCTCGAATGTATCCATTCTAATCCATTCGTACGATCCATTCTAATCCATTCGTACGATCCATTCTAATTCATTCGCATGAATGTAACCATTCTAATTCATTCATACGATCCATTCTAATTCATTCGTACGATCCATTCTAATTCATTTGTACGATCCATTCTAATTCATTCGTACGATCCATTCTAATTCATTCGCACGAATGTATCAATTCTTATTCATTCATATGATCCATTCTAATTCATTCATACAATCCATTCTAATTCTTTCACACGATCCATTCTAATTCATTCGTACGATCCATTCTAATTCATTCGTACAATCCATTCTAATTCATTCGCACGAATGTATCCATTCTAATTCATTCATACGATCCATTCTAATTCATTCGTACGATCCATTCTAATTCCTTCGTACGATCCATTCAAATTCATTCGTACGATCTATTCTAATTCGTTCGTACGATCCATTCTAATTCATTTGTACGATCCATTCTAATTCATTCGTAAGATCCATTCTAATTCATTCGTACGAACCATTCTAATTCATTCGTACGATCCATTCTTACTCATTCGTACGATCCATTCTTATTCATTCGTACGATCCATTCTTACTCATTCGTATGATCCATTCTAATTCATTCGGACGAATGTATCCATTCTAATTTATTCGTACGATCCATTCTAATTCATTCGTACGATCCATTCTAATTCATTCGTACGATCCATTCTTACTCATTCGTATGATCCATTCTAATTCATTCGTACGATCCATTCTAATTCATTCGTACGATCGATTCTAATTTATTCGCACTATCCATTCTAATTCATTTGTACGATCCATTCTAATTCATTCGTATGATCCATTCTAATTTATTCGTTCAAATATATCCATTCTAATTCATTCCGTACGATCCATTCTAATTCATTCGTACGATCCATTCTAATTCATTCGTACGAATGTATCCATTCTAATTCATTCGTATGATCCATTCTAATTCATTCGTACGATCCATTCTAAATCATTCGGACGAATGTATCCATTCTAATTTATTCGTACGATCCATTCTAATTCATTCATTTGATCCATTCTAATTCATTCGTACGATCCATTCTAATTCATTCGTCCGATCCATTCTAATTCATTCGCACGAATGTATCCATTCTAATTCATTCGTACGATCCATTCTAATTCATTCGTACGATCCATTCTAATTCATTCGTAAGATCCATTCTAATTCATTCGTACGATCCATTCTAATTCATTCATACGATCCATTCTAATTCATTCGCACAATGTATCCATTCTAGTTCATTCGTACGATCCATTCTAATTCATTCGTACGATCCTTTCTAATTCATTCGCACGATCCATTCTAATTCATTCGTACGATCCATTCTAATTCATTCATACGATCCATTCTAATTCATTCGCACGAATGTATCCATTCTAATTCATTCATACGATCCATTCTACTTCATTCGTACTATCCAATCTAATTCACTCATACGATCCATTCTAATTCATTCATACGATCCATTCTAATTCATTTGCACGAATATATCCATTCTAATTCATTCGTACGATCCATTCTAATTCCTTCGTACGAATTCCTTCGTACGATCCATTCTAATTACTTCGTACGATCCATTCTATTTCATTCGTATGATCCATTCTAATTAATTCGTACGATCCATTCTAATTCATTCGTATGATCCATTCTAATTCATTCGTACGATCCATTCTTACTCATTCGTACGATCCATTCTAATTCATTCATACAATCCATTCTAATTCATTCCGTACGATCCATTCTAATTCATTCATACGATCTATTCTTTCATACAATCCATTCTAATTCTTTCGTGTGAATGAATTAGAATGGATACCTTTGTGCATATGAATTAGAATGGATCGTACGAATGAATTAGAATGGATCATATTAATGAATGAGAATGGATCGTACGAATGAATTAGAATGGATACATTCGTGCGAATGAATTAGAATGGATCGTGCGAATCAATTAGACTGGATCGTGCAAATGAATAAGAATAGATCATACGAATGAATTAGAATGGATAGTACGAATTAATTAGAATGAATACATTCGTGCGAATGAATTAGAATGGATTGTATGAATGAATTAGAATGGATCGTACGAATGAAATAGAATGTATCATACGAATTAATTAGAATGGATCATACGAATGAATTTGAATGGATCGTACGAATGAATTAGAATGGATCGTACGAATGAATTAGAATGGATCGTGCGAATGAATTAGAATGGATCGTACGAATGAATTAGAATAGATACATTTGTGCGAATGAATTAGAATGGATCGTACGAATGAATTAGAATGGATCGTATGAATGAATTAGAATGGATCGTACGAATGAATTAGAATGGATCGTGCAAATGAATTAGAATGGATCGTACGAATGAATTAGAATGGATCGTGTGAAAGAATTAGAATGGATCGTACGAATGAATTAGAATGGATCGTGCGAATGAATTAGAATGGATCGTACGAATGAATTAGAATGGATACATTTGTGCGAATGAATTAGAATGGATCGTACGAATGAATTAGAATGGATCGTATGAATGAATTAGAATGGATCGTACGAATGAATTAGAATGGATCGTGCGAATGAATTAGAATGGATCGTACGAATGAATTAAAATGGATCGTACGAATGAACTAGAATGGATACATTCGTGCGAATGAATTAGAATGGATCGTACAAATGAATTAGAATGGATCGTACGAATGAATTAGAATGGATCTTACGAATAAATTAGAATGGATCGTACGAATGAATTAGAATGGATCGTACGAATGAATTAGAATGGATACATTCGTGCGAATGAATTAGAATGGATACATTCGTGCGAATGAATTAGAATGGATCGGACGAATGAATTAGAATGGATCGTACGAATGAATTAGAATGGATCGTACGAATGAATTAGAATGGATCGTACGAATAAATTAGAATGGATACATTCGTCCGAATGAATTAGAATGGATCATACGAATGAGTAAGAATGGATCGTACGAATGAAATAGAATAGATTGTACGAATGAATTAGAATGGATCCTACGAATGAATTAGAATGGATCGTGTCAAAGAATTAGAATGGATTGTATGAATGAATTAGAATGGATCGTATGAATGAATTGGAATGGATCGTGCGAATGAATTCGAATGGATCGTATGAATTCATTCTAATTCATTCATACAATCCATTCTAATTCTTTCACACGATCCATTCTAATTCATTCGTAGGATCCATTCTAATTCATTCGTACAATCTATTCTATTTCATTCGTACGATCCATTCTTACTCATTCGTATGATCCATTCTAATTCATTCGGACGTATGTATCCATTCTAATTTATTCGTACGATCCATTCTAATTCATTCATTTGATCCATTCTAATTCATTCGTACGATCCATTCTAATTCATTCGTCCGATCCATTCTAATTCATTCGCACGAATGTATCCATTCTAATTCATTCGTACGATCCATTCTAATTCATTCGTACGATCCATTCTAATTCATTCGTAAGATCCAATCTAATTCATTCGTACGATCCATTCTAATTCATTCGTACGATCTATTCTAATTCATTCGCACGAATGTATCCATTCTAGTTCATTCGTACGATCCATTCTAATCCATTCGTACGATCCATTCTAATTCATTCGCATGAATGTAACCATTCTAATTCATTCATTTGATCTATTCTAATTCATTTGTACGATCCATTGTAATTCATTCGTCTGATCCATTCTAATTCATTCGCACGAATGTATCCATTCTAATTCATTCGCACGATCCATTCTAATTCATTCGTACGATCCATTCTAATTCATTCGTACGATCCATTCTAATTCATTCGTAGGATCTTAGAATGGAATATACGAATGAATTAGAATGGATCGTACGAATGAATTAGAATGGATCGTATGAATGAATTAGAATGGATCGTACGAATGAATTAGAATGGATCGTGCGAATGAATTCGAATGGATCGTACGATCTATTCTAATTCATTCATACAATCCATTCTAATTCATTCGCACGAATGTATCCATTCTAATCCATTCATACGATCCATTCTAATCCATTCGTACGATCCATTCTAATTCATTCGCACAAATGTATCCATTCTAATTCATTCGTACGATCCATTCTAATTCATTCGTACGATCCATTCTAATTCATTCGTATGATCCATTCTAATTAATTCGTATGATCCATTCTAATTCATTCGTACGATCCATTCTAATTCATTCGTACGATCCATTCTAATTCATTCGTACGATCCATTCTAATTCATTCGTATGATCCATTCTAATTAATTCGTATGATCCATTCTAATTCATTCGTACGATCCATTCTAATTCATTCGTACGATCCATTCTAATTCATTCGCACAATCCATTCTATTTCATTCGTACGATCCACTCTTACTCATTGGTACGATCCATTCTAATTCATTCGCACGAATGTATCCATGCTAATTCATTCGTACGAATCCATTCTAATTCATTCGTACAATCCATTCTATATCATTCGTACGATCCATTCTTACTCATTCGTATGATCCATTCTAATTCATTCGCACGAATGTATCCATTCCAAATCATTCGTACGATCCATTCTAATTCATTCGTACGATCCATTCTAAATCATTCGTACAATCCATTCTATTTCATTCGTACGACCCATTCTTACTCATTCGTATGATCCATTCTAATGAATTCGGACAAATGTATCCATTCTAATTTATTCGTACGATCCATTCTAATTCATTCGTATGATCCATTCTAATTCATTCGTACGATCCATTCTAATTCATTCGTATGATCCAGTCAAATTAATTCGTATGATCCATTCTAATTCATTCGTACGATCCATTCTAATTCATTCATACAATCCATTCTAATTCATTCGCACGAATGTATCCATTCTAATTAATTCGTACGATCCATTCTAATTCATTCATACAATCCATTCTAATTCATTCCGTACGATCCATTCAAATTCATTCGCTCGAATGTATCCATTCTAATCCATTCGTACGATCCATTCTAATTCATACGATTCATTCTTACGATCCATTCTATTTCATTCGTACGATCCATTCTTACTCATTGGTACGATCCATTCTAATTCATTCGCACGAATGTATCCATTCTAATTCATTCGTACGAATCCATTCTAATTCATTCGTATGATCCATTCTAATTCATTCACACGATCCATTCTAATTCATTCGTACGATCCATTCTAATTTATTCGGACGAATGTATCCATTCTAATTCATTCGTACGATCCATTCTAATTCATTCGTACGATCCATTCTAATTCATTCGTACGATCCATTCTAATTCATTCGCACGAATGTATCTATTCTAGTTCATTCGTACGATCCATTCTAATTCATTCATACGATCCATTCTAATTCATTCACACGATCCATTCTAATTCATTAGCACGATCCATGCTAATTCATTCGTTCGATCAATTCTAATTCATTAGCACGATCCATTCTAATTCATTCGTACGATCCATTCTAATTCATTCGCACGATCCATTCTAATTCATTCATAGGATCCATTCTAATTCATTCATACGATCTATTCTAATTCTTTCGCACAAATGTATCCATTCTAATTCATTCGCACGAATGTATCCATTCTAATTCATTCGTACGATCCATTCTAATTCATTCGTACGATCCATTCTAATTCATTCATACGATCTATTCTAATTCATTCATACAATCCATTCTAATTCTTTCACACGATCCATTCTAATTCATTCATATGATCCATTCTAATTCATTCGTACGATCCATTCTAATTCATATGCACAAAGGTATCCATTCTAATCCATTCGTTGGATCCATTCTAATCCATTCGTACGATCCATTCTAATTCTTTCGTACGATCCATTCTAATTCATTCGCTTGAATGTATCCATTCTAATCCATTCGTACGATCCATTCTAATCCATTCATACGATCCATTCTAATTCATTCGCATAAATGTAACCATTTCTAATTCATTCATACGATCCATTCTAATTCATTCGTACGATCCATTCTAATTCATTTGTACGATCCATTCTAATTCATTCGTACGATCCATTCTAATTCATTTGCATGAATGTATCAATTCTAATTCATTCATATGATCCATTCTAATTCATTCATACAATCCATTCTAATTCTTTCACACGATCCATTCTAATTCATTCGTACGATCCATTCTAATTCATTCGTACAATCCAATCTAATTCATTCGCACGAATGTATCCAGTCTAATTCATTCATATGATCCATTCTAATTCATTCGTATGATCCATTCTAATTCCTTCGTACGATCCATTCTAATTCATTCGTACGATCTATTCTAATTCAATCGTACGATCCATTCTAATTCATTTGTACGATCCATTCTAATTCATTCATAAGATCCATTCTAATTCATTCGTACGATCCATTCTAATTCATTCGTAAGATCCATTCTAATTCATTCGCACGAATGTATCCATTCTAGTACATTCGTACGATCCATTCTAATTCATTCGTACGATCCATTCTAATCCATTCGTACGATCCATTCTAATTCATTCATACGATCCATTCTAATTCATTCATACAATCCATTTTAATTCTTTCACACGATCTATTCTAATTCATTCGTAGGATCCATTCTAATTCATTCGTACAATCTATTCTATTTCATTCGTACGATCCATTCTTACTCATTCGTATGATCCATTCTAATTCATTCGGACGAATGTATCCATTCTAATTTATTCGTACGATCCATTCTAATTCATTCGTACGATCCATTCTAATTCATTCGTACGATCCATTCTTACTCATTCGTATGATCCATTCTAATTCATTCGTATGATCCATTCTTACTCATTCGTACGATCCATTCTACTTCATTCGTACGATCCATTCTAATTCATTCGTACGATCGATTCTAATTTATTCGCACTATCCATTCTAATTCATTCGTATGATCCATTCTAATTCATTCGTATGATCCATTCTAATTTATTCGTTCAAATATATCCATTCTAATTCATTCCGTACGATCCATTCTAATTCATTCGTACGATCCATTCTAATTCATTCGTACGAATGTATCCATTCTAATTCATTCGTACGATCCATTCTAATTTATTCGTACGATCCATTCTAATTCATTCGTCCGATCCATTCTAATTTATTCGGACGAATGTATCCATTCTAATTCATTCGTACGATCCATTCTAATTCATTCGTACGATCCATTCTAATTCATTCGTACGATCCATTCTAATTCATTCGCACGAATATATCCATTCTAGTTCATTCGTACGATCCATTCTAATTCATTCGTACGATCCATTCTAATTCATTCGCACGATCCATTCTAATTCATTAGCACGATCCATGCTAATTCATTCGTTCGATCAATTCTAATTCATTAGCACGATCCATTCTAATTCATTCGTACGATCTATTCTAATTCATTCGCACGATCCATTCTAATTCATTCATAGGATCCATTCTAATTCATTCATACGATCTATTCTAATTCTTTCGCACGAATGTATCCATTCTAATTCATTCGCACGAATGTATCCATTCTAATTCATTCGTACAATCCATTCTAATTCATTCGTACGATCCATTCTAATTCATTCGTACGATCCATTCTAATTCATTCATACGATCTATTCTAATTCATTCATACAATCCATTCTAATTCTTTCACACGATCCATTCTAATTCATTCATATGATCCATTCTAATTCATTCATACGATCCATTCTAATTCATATGCACAAAGGTATCCATTCTAATCCATTCGTAGGATCCATTCTAATCAATTCGTACGATCCATTCTAATTCTTTCGTACGATCCATTCTAATTCATTCGCTCGAATGTATCCATTCTAATCCATTCGTACGATCCATTCTAATCCATTCGTACGATCCATTCTAATTCATTCGCATGAATGTAACCATTCTAATTCATTCATACGATCCATTCTAATTCATTCGTACGATCCATTCTAATTCATTCGTACGATCCATTCTAATTCATTTGTACGATCCATTCTAATTCATTCGCATGAATGTATCAATTCTAATTCATTCATATGATCCATTTTAATTCATTCATACAATCCATTCTAATTCTTTCACACGATCCATTCTAATTCATTCGTACGATCCATTCTAATTCATTCGTACAATCCATTCTAATTCATTCGCACGAATGTATCCATTCTAATTCATTCATACGATCCATTCTAATTTATTCGTACGATCCATTCTAATTCCTTCGTACGATCCATTCTAATTCATTCGTACGATCTATTCTAATTCATTCGTACGATCCATTCTAATTCATTCGTACGATCCATTCTAATTCATTCGTAAGATCCATTCTAATTCATTCGTACGATCCATTCTAATTCATTCGTACGATCCATTCTAATTCATTCGCACGAATGTATCCATTCTAGTACATTCGTACGATCCATTCTAATTCATTCGTACGATCCATTCTAATCCATTCGTACGATCCATTCTAATTCATTCATACAATCCATTCTAATTCATTCATACAATCCATTTTAATTCTTTCACACGATCCATTCTAATTCATTCGTAGGATCCATTCTAATTCATTCGTACAATCTATTCTATTTCATTCGTACGATCCATTCTTACTCATTCGTATAATCCATTCTAATTCATTCGGACGAATGTATCCATTCTAATTTATTCGTACGATCCATTCTAATTCATTCGTACGATCCATTCTAATTCATTCGTACGATCCATTCTTACTCATTCGTATGATCCATTCTAATTCATTCGTACGATCCATTCTTACTCATTCGTATGATCCATTCTAATTCATTCGTACGATCCATTCTAATTCATTCGTACGATCGATTCTAATTTATTCGCACTATCCATTCTAATTCATTCGTACGATCCATTCTAATTCATTCGTATGATCCATTCTAATTTATTCGTTCAAATATATCCATTCTAATTCATTCCGTACGATCCATTCTAATTCATTCGTACGATCCATTCTAATTCATTCGTACGAATGTATCCATTCTAATTCATTCGTACGATCCATTCTAATTCATTCGTACGATCCAATCTAAATCATTCGGACGAATGTATCCATTCTAATTTATTCGTATGATCCATTCTAATTCATTCATTTGATCCATTCTAATTCATTCGTACGATCCATTCTAATTCATTCGTCCGATCCATTCTAATTCATTCGCACGAATGTATCCATTCTAATTCATTCGTACGATCCATTCTAATTCATTCGTACGATCCATTCTAATTCATTCGTAAGATCCATTCTAATTCATTCGTACGATCCATTCTAATTCATTCATACGATCCATTCTAATTCATTCGCACGAATGTATCCATTCTAGTTCATTCGTACGATCCATTCTAATTCATTCGTACGATCCATTCTAATTCATTCGCACGATCCATTCTAATTCATTCGTACGATCCATTCTAATTCATTCATACGATCCATTCTAATTCATTCGCACGAATGTATCCATTCTAATTCATTCATACGATCCATTCTACTTCATTCATACTATCCATTCTAATTCACTCATACGATCCATTCTAATTCATTCATACGATCCATTCTAATTCATTTGCACGAATATATCCATTCTAATTCATTTGTACGATCCATTCTAATTCCTTCGTACGATCCATTCTAATTCCTTTGTACGATCCATTCTAATTCCTTCGTACGATCCATTCTAATTAATTCGTACGATCCATTCTAATTCATTCGTATGATCCATTCTAATTCATTCGTACGATCCATTCTTACTCATTCGTACGATCCATTCTAATTCATTCATACAATCCATTCTAATTCATTCCGTACGATCCATTCTAATTCATTCATACGATCTATTCTTTCATACAATCCATTCTAATTCTTTCGTGCGAATGAATTAGAATGGATACCTTTGTGCATATGAATTAGAATGGATCGTACGAATGAATTAGAATTGATCATATTATGAATGAGAATGGATCGTACGAATGAATTAGAATAGATACATTCGTGCGAATGAATTAGAATGGATCGTGCGAATCAATTAGACTGGATCGTGCGAATGAATAAGATTAGATCATACGAATGAATTAGAATGGATAGTACGAATTAATTAGAATGAATACATTCGTGCGAATGAATTAGAATGGATTGTATGAATGAATTAGAATGGATCGTACGAATGAAATAGAATGGATCATACGAATTAATTAGAATGGATCATACGAATGAATTAGAATGGATCGTAGAATGAATTAGAATGGATCGTACGAATGAATTAAAATGGATCGTGCGAATGAATTAGAATGGATCGTACGAATGAATTAGAATGGATACATTTGTGCGAATGAATTAGAATGGATCGTACGAATGAATTAGAATGGATCGTATGAATGAATTAGAATGGATCGTACGAATGAATTAGAATGGATCGTGCGAATGAATTAGAATGGATCGTACGAATAAATTAGAATGGATCGTGTGAAAGAATTAGAATGGATCGTACGAATGAATTAGAATGGATCGTGCGAATGAATTAGAATGGATCGTACGAATGAATTAGAATGGATACATTTGTGCGAATGAATTAGAATGGATCGTACGAATGAATTAGAATGGATCGTATGAATGAATTAGAATGGATCGTACGAATGAATTAGAATGGATCGTGCGAATGAATTAGAATGGATCGTACGAATGAATTAGAATGGATCGTACGAATAAACTAGAATGGATACATTCGTGCGAATGAATTAGAATGGATCGTACGAATGAATTAGAATGGATCGTATGAATGAATTAGAATGGATCTTACGAATGAATTAAAATGGATCGTACGAATGAATTAGAATGGATCGTACGAATGAATTAGAATGGATACATTCGTGCGAATGAATTAGAATGGATCAGACGAATGAATTAGAATGGATCGTACGAATGAATTAGAATGGATCGTACGAATGAATTAGAATGGATCGTACGAATAAATTAGAATGGATACATTCGTCTGAATGAATTAGAATGGATCATACGAATGAGTAAGAATGGATCGTACGAATGAAATAGAATAGATTGTACGAAAGAATTAGAATGGATCCTACGAATGAATTAGAATGGATCGTGTGAAAGAATTAGAATGGATTGTATGAATGAATTAGAATGGATCGTATGAATGAATTAGAATGGATCGTGCGAATGAATTCGAATGGATCGTACGAATTCATTCTAATTCATTCATAAAATCCATTCTAATTCTTTCACACGATCCATTCTAATTCATTTGTAGGATCCATTCTAATTCATTCGTACAATCTATTCTATTTCATTCATACGATCCATTCTTACTCATTCGTATGATCCATTCTAATTCATTCGAACGAATGTATCCATTCTAATTTATTCGTACGATCCATTCTAATTCATTAATTTGATCCATTCTAATTCATTCGTACGATCCATTCTAATTCATTCGTCCGATCCATTCTAATTCATTCGCACGAATGTATCCATTCTAATTCATTCGTACGATCCATTCTAATTCATTCGTACGATCCATTCTAATTCATTCGTAAGATCCATTCTAATTCATTCGTACGATCCATTCTAATTCATTCGTACGATCCATTCTAATTCATTCGCACGAATGTATCCATTCTAGTTCATTCGTACGATCCATTCTAATCCATTCGTACGATCCATTCTAATTCATTCGCATGAATGTAACCATTCTAATTCATTCATTTGATCCATTCTAATTCATTTGTACGATCCATTCTAATTCATTCGTCCGATCCATTCTAATTCATTCGCACGAATGTATCCATTCTAATTCATTCGCACGATCCATTCTAATTCATTCGTACGATCCATTCTAATTCATTCGTACGATCCATTCTAATTCATTCGTAGGATCTTAGAACGGAATATACGAATGAATTAGAATGGATCGTACGAATGAATTAGAATGGATCGTATGAATGAATTAGAATGGATCGTACGAATGAATTAGAATGGATCGTGCGAATGAATTCGAATGGATCGTACGATCCATTCTAATTCATTCATACAATCCATTCTAATTCATTCGCACGAATGTATCCATTCTAATTCATTCGTACGATCCATTCTAATCCATTCGTACGATCCATTCTAATTCATTCGCACAAATGTATCCATTCTAATTCATTCGTACGATCCATTATAATTCATTCGTACGATCCATTCTAATTCATTCGTACGATCCATTCTAATTCATTCGTATGATCCATTCTAATTAATTCGTATGATCCATTCTAATTCATTCGTACGATCCATTCTAATTCATTCGTACGATCCATTCTAATTCATTCGTATGATCCATTCTAATTAATTCGTATGATCCATTCTAATTCATTCGTACGATCCATTCTAATTCATTCGTACGATCCATTCTAATTCATTCACACAATCCATTCTATTTTATTCGTACGATCCATTCTTACTCATTGGTACGATCCATTCTAATTCATTTGCACGAATGTATCCATGCTAATTCATTCGTACGAATCCATTCTAATTTATTCGTACAATCCATTCTATTTCATTCGTACGATCCATTCTTACTCATTCGTATGATCCATTCTAATTCATTCGCACGAATGTATCCATTCTAAATCATTCGTACGATCCATTCTAATTCATTCGTACGATCCAATCTAAATCATTCGTACAATCCATTCTATTTCATTCGTACGATCCATTCTTACTCATTCGTATGATCCATTCTAATTCATTCGGACAAATGTATCCATTCTAATTTATTTGTACGATCCATTCTAATTCATTCGTACGATCCATTCTAATTCATTCGTACGATCCATTCTAATTCATTCGTATGATCCATTCTAATTAATTCGTATGATCCATTCTAATTCATTCGTACGATCCATTCTAATTCATTCATACAATCTATTCTAATTCATTCGCACGAATGTATCCATTCTAATTAATTCATACGATCCATTCTAATTCATTCATACGATCCATTCTAATTCATTCCGTACGATCCATTCAAATTCATTCACTCGAATGTATCCATTCTAATCCATTCGTACGATCCATTCTAATCCATTCGTACGATCCATTCTAATTCATACGATTCATTCTTACGATCCATTCTATTTCATTCGTACGATCCATTCATACTCATTGGTACGATCCATTCTAATTCATTCGCACAAAAGTATCCATTCTAATTCATTCGTACGAATCCATTCTAATTCATTCGTACGATCCATTCTAATTCATTCACACGATCCATTCTAATTCATTCGTACGATCCATTCTAATTAATTCGGACGAATGTATCCATTCTAATTCATTCGTATGATCCATTCTAATTCATTCGTACGATCCATTCTAATTCATTCGTACGATCCATTCTAATTCATTCGCACGAATGAATCCATTCTAGTTCATTCGTACGATCCATTCTAATTCATTCGCACGATCCATTCTAATTCATTAGCACGATCCATGCTAATTCATTCGTTCGATCAATTCTAATTCATTAGCACGATCCATTCTAATTCATTCGTACGATCCATTCTAATTCATTCGCACGATCCATTCTAATTCATTCATAGGATCCATTCTAATTCATTCATACGATCTATTCTAATTCTTTCGCACGAATATATCCATTCTAATTCATTCGCACGAATGTATCCATTCTAATTCATTCGCACGAATGTATCCATTCTAATTCATTCGTACGATCCATTCTAATTCATTCGTACGATCCTTTCTAATTCATTCATACGATCTATTCTAATTCATTCATACAATCCATTCTAATTCTTTCACACGATCCATTCTAATTCATTCATATGATCCATTCTAATTCATTCGTACGATCCATTCTAATTCATATGCACAAAGGTATCCATTCTAATCCATTCGTAGGATCCATTCTAATCCATTCGTAAGATCCATTCTAATTCATTCGTACGATCCATTCTAATTCATTCGTTCGAATGTATCCATTCTAAACCATTCGAACGATCCATTCTAATCCATTCGTACGATCCATTCTAATTCATTCGCATGAATGTAACCATTCTAATTCATTCATACGATCCATTCTAATTCATTCGTACGATCCATTCTAATTCATTTGTACGATCCATTCTAATTCATTCGTACGATCCATTCTAATTCATTCGCACGAATGTATAAATTCTAATTCATTCATATGATCCATTCTAATTCGTTCATACAATCCATTCTAATTCTTTCACACGATCTATTCTAATTCATTCGTACGATCCATTCTAATTCATTCATACAATCCATTCTAATTCATTCGCACGAATGTATCCATTCTAATTCATTCATACGATCCATTCTAATTCATTCGTACGATCCATTCTAATTCCTTCGTATGATCCAATCTAATTCATTCGTACGATCTATTCTAATTCATTCATACGATCCATTCTAATTCATTCGTACGATCCATTCTAATTCATTCGTAAGATCCATTCTAATTCATTCGTACGATCCATTCTAATTCATTCACACGAATGTATCCATTATAGTTCATTCGTTCGATCCATTCTAATTCATTCGTACGATCTATTCTAATCCATTCGTACGATCCATTCTAATTCATTCATACGATCTATTCTAATTCATTCATACAATCCATTCTAATTCTTTCACACGATCCATTCTAATTCATTCGTAGGATCCATTCTAATTCATTCGTACAATCTATTCTATTTCATTCGTACGATCCATTCTTACTCATTCGTATGATCCGTTCTAATTCATTCGGACGAATGTATCCATTCTAATTTATTCGTACGATCCATTCTAATTCATTCGTACGATCCATTCTAATTCATTCGTATGATCCATTCTTACTCATTCGTATGATCCATTCTAATTCATTCGTACGATCCATTCAAATTCATTCGTACGATCGATTCTAATTCATTCGCACTATCCATTCTAATTCATTCGTACGATCCATTCTAATTCATTCGAATGATCCATTCTAATTTATTCGTTCAAATATATCCATTCTAATTCATTCCGTACGATCCATTCTAATTCATTCGTACGATCCATTCTAATTCATTCGTAAGAATGTATCCTTTCTAATTCATTCGTACGATCCATTCTAATTCATTCGTGCGATCCATTCTAATTCATTCGTACGATCCATCCTAATTCATTCGGATGAATGTATCCATTCTAATTTATTCGTACGATCCATTCTAATTCATTCATTTGATCCATTCTAATTCATTCGTACGATCCATTTTAATTCATTCGTCCGATCCATTCTAATTCATTCGCACGAATGTATCCATTCTAATTCATTCGTACGATCCATTCTAATTCATTCGTACGATCCATTCTAATTCATTCGTAAGATCCATTCTAATTCATTCGTACGATCCATTCTAATTCATTCATACGATCCATTCTAATTCATTCGCACGAATGTATCCATTCTAGTTCATTCGTACGATCCATTCTAATTCATTCGTACGATCCATTCTAATTCATTCGCACGATTCATTCAAATTCATTCGTACGATCCATTCTAATTCATTCATACGATCCATTCTAATTCATTCGCACGAATGTATCCATTCTAATTCATTCATACGATCCATTCTACTTTATTCGTACTATCCATTCTAATTCACTCATACGATCCATTCTAATTCATTCATACGATCCATTCTAATTCATTTGCACGAATATATCCATTCTAATTCATTCGTACGATCCATTCTAATTCCTTCGTACGATCCATTCTAATTCCTTCGTACGATCCATTCTATTTCATTCGTATGATCCATTCTAATTAATTCGTACGATCCATTCTAATTCATTCGTATGATCCATTCTAATTCATTCGTACGATCCATTCTTACTCATTCGTACGATCCATTCTAATTCATTCATACAATCCATTCTAATTCATTTCGTACGATCCATTCTAATTCATTCATACGATCTATTCTTTCATACAATCCATTCTAATTCTTTCGTGCGAATGAATTAGAATGGATACCTTTGTGCATATGAATTAGAATGGATCGTACGAATGAATTAGAATGGATCATATTAATGAATGAGAATGGATCGTACGAATGAATTAGAATGGATACATTCGTGCGAATGAATTAGAATGGATCGTGCGAATCAATTAGACTGGATCGTGCGAATGAATAAGAATAGATCATACGAATGAATTAGAATGGATAGTTCGAATTAATTAGAATGAATACATTCGTGCGAATGAATTAGAATGGATTGTATGAATGAATTAGAATGGATCGTACGAATGAAATTGAATGGATCATACGAATTAATTAGAATGGATCATACGAATGAATTAGAATGGATCGTACGAATGAATTAGAATGGATCGTACGAATGAATTAGAATGGATCGTGCGAATGAATTAGAATGGATGGTACGAATGAATTAGAATGGATACATTTGTGCGAATGAATTAGAATGGATCGTACGAATGAATTAGAATGGATCGTATGAATGAATTAGAATGGATCGTACGAATGAATTAGAATGGATCGTGCGAATGAATTAGAATGGATCGTCCGAATGAATTAGAATGGATCGTGTGAAAGAATTAGAATGGATCGTACGAATGAATTAGAATGGATCGGGCGAATGAATTAGAATGGATCGTACGAATGAATTAGAATGGATACATTTGTGCGAATGAATTAGAATGGATCGTACGAATGAATTAGAATGGATCGTATGAATGAATTAGAATGGATCGTACGAATGAATTAGAATGGATCGTGTGAATGAATTAGAATGGATCGTACGAATGAATTAGAATGGATCGTACGAATGAACTAGAATGGATACATTCGTGCGAATAAATTAGAATGGATCGTACGAATGAATTAGAATGGATCGTACGACTGAATTAGAATGGATCTTACTAATGAATTAGAATGGATCGTACGAATGAAATAGAATGGATCGTACGAATAAATTAGAATGGATACATTCGTGCGAATGAATTAGAATGGATCAGACGAATGAATTAGAATGGATCGTACGAATGAATTAGAATGGATCGTACGAATAAATTAGAATGGATACATTCGTCCGAATGAATTAGAATGGATCATACGAATGAGTAAGAATGGATCGTACGAATGAAATAGAATAGATTGTACGAATGAATTAGAATGGATCCTACGAATGAATTAGAATGGATCGTGTGAAAGAATTAGAATGGATTGTATGAATGAATTAGAATGGATCGTATGAATGAATTAGAATGGATCGTGCGAATGAATTCGAATGGATCGTACGAATTCATTCTAATTCATTCATACAATCCATTCTAATTCTTTCACACGATCTATTCTAATTCATTCATAGGATCCATTCTAATTCATTCGTACAATCTATTCTATTTCATTCGTACGATCCATTCTTACTCATTTGTATGATCCATTCTAATTCATTCGGACAAATGTATCTAGAATGGATCGTACGAATGGATTAGAATAGATCGTACGAATGGATTAGAATGGATACATTCGTGCGAATGAATTAGAATGGATCATACGATTAGTAAGAATGGATCGTACGAATGAAATAGAATGGATTGTACGAATGAATTAGAATGGATCGTGCGAATGAATTTGAATGGATCGGACGAATGAATTAGAATGGATCGTCCCAATAAATTAGAATTGATCGTACGAATGAAATAGAATGGATTGTACGAATGATTTAGAATGGATCGTACGAATGAATTAGAATGGATCGTACGAATGATTTAGAATGGATACATTCGTGCAAATGAATTAGAATGGATCATACGAATGAGTAAGAATGGATCGTACGAATGAAATAGAATGGATTGTACGAATGAATTAGAATGGATTCGTACAAATGAATTAGAATGGATACATTCGTGCGAATGAATTAGAATGGATCATAACAATGAGTAAGAATGGATCGTACGAATGAATTAGAATGGATACATTCGTGCGAATGAATTAGAATGGATACATTCGTGCGAAAGAATTAGAATAGATCGTATGAATGAATTAGAATGGATCCTATGAATGACTTAGAATGGATCGTGCGAATGAATTAGAATGGATCGTACGAATGAATTAGAATGGATCGTGCTAATGAATTAGAATTGATCGAACGAATGAATTAGCATAGATCGTGCTAATGAATTAGAATGGAACGTACGAATGAATTAGAATGGATCGTGTGAAAGAATAAGAATGGATTGTATGAATGAATTAGAATGAATTCGTACGATCCATTCGAATTCATTCGCACGATCCATTCGAATTCATTCATACGATCCATGCTAATTCATTCATACAATCCATTCTAATTCTTTCACACGATCCATCCTAATTCATTCGTAGGATCCATTCTAATTCATTCGTACAATCTATTCTATTTCATTCGTACGATCCATTCTTACTCATTCGTATGATCCATTCTAATTCATTCGGACGAATGTATCCATTCTAATTTATTCGTACGATCCATTCTAATTCATTCGTACGATCCATTCTAATTCATTCGTACGATCCATTCTAATTCATTCATCCGATCCATTCTAATTCATTCGTACGAATGTATCCATTCTAATTCATTCGTACGATCCATTCTAATTTATTCGTACGATCCATTCTAATTCATTCGTAAGATCCATTCTAATTCATTCGTACGATCCATTCTAATTCATTCGCACGAATGTATCCATTCTAGTTCATTCCTACGATCCATTCTAATTCATTCGTACGATCCATTCTAATTCATTCGCACGATCCATTCTAATTCATTCGTACGATCCATTCTAATTCATTCATACGATCCATTCTAATTTATTCGTACGATCCATTCTAATTCATTCGCACAAATATATCCATTCTAATTCATTCGTACGATCCATTCTAATTCATTCGCACGATCCATTCTAATTCATTCTTACGATCCATTCTAATTCATTCGCACGATCTGTTCTTATTCATTCGCACAATCCATTCTAATTCATTCGCACGAATGTATCCATTCTAATTCATTCGCATGATCCATTCTAATTCATTCATACGATCCATTCTAATTCATTCGTATGATCCGTTCTAATTAATTCATATGATCCATTCTAATTCATTCGTACGATTCATTCTAATTCATTCATACAATCCATTCTAATTCATTCGCACGAATATATCCATTCTAATTAATTCGTACGATCCATTCTAATTCATTCGTATGATCTATTCTTATTCATTCGCACGATCCAGTCAAATTGATTAGCACGATCCATTCTAATTCATTCGCACGAATGTATCCATTCTAATTCATTCGTACGATCCATTCTAATTCATTAATATGATCCATTCTAATTCATTCGTACGATCCATTCAAATTTATATGCACAAAGGTATCCATTCTAATCCATTCGTAGGATCCATTCTAATCCATTCGTACGATCCATTCTAATTCATTCGTACGATCCATTCTAATTCATTCGCTCGAATGTATCCATTCTAATCCATTCGTACGATCCATTCTAATCCATTCGTACGATCCATTCTAATTCATTCGCATGAATGTAACCATTCTAATTCATTCATTTGATCCATTCTAATTCATTCGTACGATCCATTCTAATTCATTCGTCCGATCCATTCTAATTCATTCGCACGAATGTATCCATTCTAACTCATTCGTACGATCCATTCTAATTCATTCGTAAGATCCATTCTAATTCATTCGTACGATCCATTCTAATTCATTCGTACGATCCATTCTAATTCATTCGCACGAATATATCCATTCTAGTTTATTCGTATGATCCATTCTAATTCATTCGTACGATCCATTCTAATTCATTCGCATGATCCATTCTAATTCATTCGTACGATCAATTCTAATTCATTTGCACGAATGTATCCATTCTAATTCATTCGTACGATCCTGAATTAGAATGGATCGTACGAATGAATTAGAATGGATACCTTTGTGCATATGAATTAGAATGGATCGTACGAATGAATTAGAATGGATCATATTAATGAATTAGAATGGATCGTACGAATGAATTAGAATGGATACATTCGTGCGAATGAATTAGATTGGATCGTGCACGAATTTATCCATTCTAATTCATTCGTACGATCCATTCTAATTCATTAATATGATCCATTCTAATTCATTCGTACGATCCATTCTAATTCATATGCACAAAGATATCCATTCTAATCCATTCGTAGGATCCATTCTAATCCATTCGTACGGTCCATTCTAATTCATTCGTACGATCCATTCTAATTCATTCACTCGAATGTATCCATTCTAATCCATTCGTACGATCCATTCTAATCCATTCGTACGATCCATTCTAATTCATTCGCATGAATGTAACCATTCTAATTCATTCATTTGATCAATTCTAATTTATTCGTACAATCCATTCAAATTCATTCGTCGGATCCATTCTAATTCATTCGCACGAATGTATCCATTCTAATTCATTCGTACGATCCATTCTAATTCATTCGTACGATCCATTCTAATTCATTCGTAAGATCCATTCTAATTCATTCGTACGATCCATTCTAATTCATTCGTACGATCCATTCTAATTCATTCGCACGAATGTATCCCTTCTAGTTCATTCGTACGATCCATTCTAATTCATTCGTACGATCCATTCTAATTCATTTGCACGATCCATTCTAATTCATTCGTACGATCCATTCTAATTCATTCGTACGATCCATTCAAATTCATTCGTCCGATCCATTCTAATTCATTCGCACGAATGTATCCATTCTAATTCATTCGTACGATCCATTCTAATTCATTCGTAAGATCCATTCTAATTCATTCGTACGATCCATTCTAATTCATTCGTACGATCCATTCTAATTCATTCGCACGAATGTATCCATTCTAGTTCATTTGTACGATCCATTCTAATTCATTCGTACGATCCATTCTAATTCATTCGCACGATCCATTCTAATTCATTCGTACGATCCATTCTAATTCATTCGTAAGATCCATTCTAATTCATTCGTACGATCCATTCTAATTCATTCGTACGATCCATTCTAATTCATTCGCATGAATGTATCCATTCTAATTCATTCATACGATCCATTCTAATTGATTCGTACGATCCATTCTAATTCACTCATACGATCCATTCTAATACATTCATACGATCCATTCTAATTCATTTGCACGAATATATCCATTCTAATTCATTCGTACGATCCATTCTAATTCCTTTGTACGATCTATTCTAAATCATTCGTACGATCCATTCTAATTCCTTCGTACGATCCATTCTAATTCCTTCGTACGATCCATTCTAATTCATTCGTACGATCCATTCTAATTCATTCGTAGGATCTATTCTAATTCATTCGTACGAATGGATACATTCGTGTGAATGAATTAGAACGGATCGTATGAATGAGTAAGAATGGATCGTACGAATGAAATAGAATGGATTGCACGAATGAATTAGAATGGCTCGTACGAATGAATTAAAATGGATCGTGTGAAAGAATTAGAATGGATTGTATGAATGAATTAGAATGGATCGTACGAATGAATTAGAATGGATCGTACGAAGGAATTAGAATGGATCGTACGAATTAATTAGAATGGATCGTACGAATGAATTAGAATAGATCGTACGAATGAATTAGAATGGATCGTACGAAGGAATTAGAATGGATCGTACGAATGATTTAGAATGGATATATTCGTGCAAATGAATTAGAATGGATCGTATGAATGTCTTAGAATGGATCGTATGAGTGAATTAGAATGGATCGTACGAATGAATTAGAATGGATCGTATGAATGAATTAGAATGGATACATTCGTGTGAATGAATTAGAATGGATCGTATGAATGAATTAGAATAGATTTTGTGAATGAATTAGAACTGATCGTACGAATGAATTAGAATGGATACATTCGTGCGAATGAATTAGATTGGATTGTATGAATGAATTAGAATGGATCGTACGAATGAATTAGAATGGATCGATGAGTGAATTAGAATGGATACGAAGGAATTAGAATGGATCGTACGAAGGAATTAGAATGGATCATACGAATGAAATAGAATGGATCGTACGAAGGAATTAGAATGGATCGTACGAAGGAATTAGTATGGATCGTACGAAGGAATTAGAATGGATCGTACGAATGAATTAGAATGGATATATTCGTGCAAATGAATTAGAATGGATCGTATGAATGAATTAGAATGGATCGTATGAGTGAATTAGAACGGATAGTACGAATGAAGTAGAATGGATCGTATGAATGAATTAGAATGGATACATTCGTGCGAATGAATTAGAATGGATCGTATGAATGAATTAGAATAGATTGTGCGAATGAATTAGAATGGATCGTACGAATGAATTAGAATGGATACATTCGTGCGAATAAATTAGAATGGATTGTATGAATGAATTAGAATAGATCGTACGAATGAATTAGAATGGATCGTACGAATGAATTAGAATGGATCGTACGAAGCAATTAGAATGGATCGTACGAATGAATTAGAATGGATCGTACGAATAAATTAGAATGGATCCTACGAAGGAATTAGAATGGATCGTACGAATGAATTAGAATGGATCGTACGATTGAATTAGAATGGATCATACGAATGAGTAAGAATGGATCGTATGAATGAATTAGATTGGATCGTACGATCCATTCTAATTCATTAGCATGGATCGTGCTAATGAATTAGAATGGAATATACGAATGAATTAGAATGGATCGTACGAATGAATTAAAATGAATTAGAATGGATCGTACGAATGAATTAGAATAGATCATAGGAATGAATTAGAATGGATCGTGCAAATGAATTAGAATGGATACATTCGTGCGAATGAATTAGAATGGATCGTGCGAATGAATTAGAATGGATCGTACGAATGAATTAGAATGGATATATTTGAACGAATAAATTAGAATGGATCATACGAATGAATTAGAATGGATCGTACGAATGAATAAGAATGGATAGTGCGAATGAATTAGAATCGATCGTACGAATGAATTAGAATCGATCGTACGAATGAATTAGAATGGATCATACGAATGAGTAAGAATGGATCGTACGAATGAATTAGAATGGATCATACGAATGAATTAGAATGGATCGTACGAATAAATTAGAATGGATACATTCGTCCGAATGAATTAGAATGGATCGTGTGAAAGAATTTGAATGGATTGTATAAATGAATTAGAATGGATCGTATGAATGAATTAGAATGGATCGTGCGAATGAATTCGAATGGATCGTACGAATTCATTCTAATTCATTCATACAATCCATTCTAATTCTTTCACACGATCTATTCTAATTCATTCATAGGATCCATTCTAATTCATTCGTACAATCTATTCTATTTCATTCGGACGATCCATTCTTACTTATTCGTATAATCCATTCTAATTCATTCGAACGAATGTATCTAGAATGGATCGTACGAATGGATTAGAATGGATCGTACGAATGGATTAGAATGGATACATTCGTGCGAATGAATTAGAATGGATCATACGAATGAGTAAGAATGGATCGTACGAATGAAATAGAATGGATTGTACGAATGAATTAGAATGGATCGTGCGAATGAATTTGAATGGATCGTATGAATGAATTAGAATGGATCGTCCTAATGAATTAGAATTGATCGTACGAATGAAATAGAATGGATTGTACGAATGATTTAGAATGGATCGTACGAATGAATTAGAATTGATCGTACGAATGATTTAGAATGGATACATTCGTGCGAATGAATTAGAATGGATCATACGAATGAGTAAGAATGGATCGTACGAATGAAATAGAATGGATTGTACGAATGAATTAGAAAGGATTCGTACGAATGAATTAGAATGTATACATTCGTGCGAATGAATTAGAATGGATCGTACCAATGAGTAAGAATGGATCGTACGAATGAATTAGAATGGATACATTCATGAGAATGAATAAGAATGGATACATTCGTGCGAAAGAATTAGAATAGATCGTATGAATGAATTAGAATGGATCCTATGAATAAATTAGAATGGATCGTGCGAATGAATTAGAATGGATCGTACGAATGAATTAGAATGGATCGTGCTAATGAATTAGAATTGATCGAACGAATGAATTAGCATGGATCGTGCTAATGAATTAGAATGGAACGTACGAATGAATTAGAATGGATCGTGTGAAAGAATAAGAATGGATTGTATGAATGAATTAGAATGAATTCGTCCGATCCATTCGAATTCATTCGCACGATTCATTCGAATTCATTCATACGATCCTTTCTAATTCATTCATACAATCCATTCTAATTCTTTCACACGATCCATTCTAATTCATTCGTAGGATCCATTCTAATTCATTCGTACAATCTATTCTATTTCAATCGTACGATCCATTCTTACTCATTCGTATGATCCATTCTAATTCATTCGGATGAATGTATCCATTCTAATTTATTCATACGATCCATTCTAATTCATTCATACGATCCATTCTAATTCATTCGTATGATCCATTCTAATTCATTCGTCCGATCCATTCTAATTCATTCGCACGAATGTATCCATTCTAATTCATTCGTGCGATCCATTCTAATTCATTCGTACGATCCATTCTAATTCATTCGTAAGATCCATTCTAATTCATTCGTACGATCCATTCTAATTCATTCGCACGAATGTATCCATTCTAGTTCATTCGTACGATCCATTCTAATTCATTCGTACGATCCATTCTAATTCATTCGCACGATCCATTCTAATTCATTCGTACGATCCATTCTAATTCATTCATACAATCCATTCTAATTTATTCGTACGATCCATTCTAATTCATTCGCACAAATGTATCCATTCTAATTCATTCGTACGATCCATTCTAATTCATTCGCACGATCCATTCTAATTCATTCTTACGATCCATTCTAATTCATTCGGACGATCTGTTCTTATTCATTCGCACAATCCATTCTAATTCATTCGCACGAATGTATCCATTCTAATTCATTCGCACGATCCATTCTAATTCATTCATACAATCCATTCTAATTCATTCGTATGATCCATTCTAATTAATTCGTATGATCCATTCTAATTCATTCGTACGATCCATTATAATTCATTCATACAATCCATTCTAATTCATTCGCACGAATGTATCCATTCTAATTAATTCGTACGATCCATTCTAATTCATTCGTATGATCTATTCTTATTCATTCGCACGATCCAGTCTAATTGATTCGCACGATCCATTCTAATTCATACGCACGAATGTATCCATTCTAATTCATTCGTAAGATCCATTCTAATTCAATAATATGATCCATTCTAATTCATTCGTACGATCCATTCTAATTCATTCGTACTAATCCATTCTAATTCATTCGTACGATCCATTCTAATTCATTCACACGATCCATTCTAATTCATTCGTACGATCCATTCTAATTCATTCGGACGAATGTATCCATTCTAATTCATTCGTATGATCCATTCTAATTCATTCGTACGATCCATTCTAATTCATTCGTACGATCCATTCTAATTCATTCGCACGAATGAATCCATTCTAGTTCATTCGTACGATCCATTCTAATTCATTCGTACGATCCATTCTAATTCATTCGCACGATCCATTCTAATTCATTAGCACGATCCATGCTAATTCATTCGTTCGATCAATTCTAATTCATTAGCACGATCCATTCTAATTCATTCGTACGATCCATTCTAATTCATTCGCACGATCCATTCTAATTCATTCATAGGATCCAATCTAATTCATTCATACGATCTATTCTAATTCTTTCGCACGAATATATCCATTCTAATTCATTCGCACGAATGTATCCATTCTAATTCATTCGCACGAATGTATCTATTCTAATTCATTCGTACGATCCATTCTAATTCATTCGTACGATCCTTTCTAATTCATTCATACGATCTATTCTAATTCATTCATACAATCCATTCTAATTCTTTCACACGATCCATTCTAATTCATTCATATGATCCATTCTAATTCATTCGTACGATCCATTCTAATTCATATGCACAAAGGTATCCATTCTAATCCATTCGTAGGATCCATTCTAATCCATTCGTAAGATCCATTCTAATTCATTCGTACGATCCATTCTAATTCATTCGTTCGAATGTATCCATTCTAAACCATTCGAACGATCCATTCAAATCCATTCGTACGATCCATTCTAATTCATTCGCATGAATGTAACCATTCTAATTCATTCATACGATCCATTCTAATTCATTCGTACGATCCATTCTAATTCATTTGTACGATCCATTCTAATTCATTCGTACGATCCATTCTAATTCATTCGCACGAATGTATCAATTCTAATTCATTCATATGATCCATTCTAATTCGTTCATACAATCCATTCTAATTCTTTCACACGATCCATTCTAATTCATTCGTACGATCCATTCTAATTCATTCGTACAATCCATTCTAATTCATTCGCACGAATGTATCCATTCTAATTCATTCATACGATCCATTCTAATTCATTCGTACGATCCATTCTAATTCCTTCGTATGATCCAATCTAATTCATTCGTACGATCTATTCTAATTCATTCGTACGATCCATTCTAATTCATTCGTACGATCCATTCTAATTCATTCGTAAGATCCATTCTAATTCATTCGTACGATCCATTCTAATTCATTCGTACGATCCATTCTAATTCATTCGCACGAATGTATCCATTCTAGTTCATTCGTTCGATCCATTCTAATTCATTCGTACGATCTATTCTAATCCATTCGTACGATCCATTCTAATTAATTCATACGATCCATTCTAATTCATTTATACAATCCATTCTAATTCTTTCACACGATCCATTCTAATTCATTCGTAGGATCCATTCTAATTCATTCGTACAGTCTATTCTATTTCATTCGTTCGATCCATTCTTACTCATTCGTATGATCCGTTCTAATTCATTCGGACGAATGTATCCATTCTAATTTATTCGTACGATCCATTCTAATTCATTCTTACGATCCATTCTAATTCATTCGTATGATCCATTCTTACTCATTCGTATGATCCATTCTAATTCATTCGTACGATCCATTCAAATTCATTCGTACGATCGATTCTAATTCATTCGCACTATCCATTCTAATTCATTCGTACGATCCATTCTAATTCATTCGAATGATCCATTCTAATTTATTCGTTCAAATATATCCATTCTAATTCATTCCGTACGATCCATTCTAATTCATTCGTACGATCCATTCTAATTCATTCGTAAGAATGTATCCTTTCTAATTCATTCGTACGATCCATTCTAATTCATTCGTGCGATCCATTCTAATTCATTCGTACGATCCATCCTAATTCATTCGGATGAATGTATCCATTCTAATTTATTCGTATCATTTGATCCATTCTAATTCATTCGTACGATCCATTTTAATTCATTCGTCCGATCCATTCTAATTCATTCGCACGAATGTATCCATTCTAATTCATTCGTACGATCCATTCTAATTCATTCGTACGATCCATTCTAATTCATTCGTAAGATCCATTCTAATTCATTCGTACGATCCATTCTAATTCATTCATACGATCCATTCTAATTCATTCGCACGAATGTATCGATTCTAGTTCATTCGTACGATCCATTCTAATTCATTCGTACGATCCATTCTAATTCATTCGCACGATTCATTCTAATTCATTCGTACGATCCATTCTAATTCATTCATACGATCCATTCTAATTCATTCGCACGAATGTATCCATTCTAATTCATTCATACGATCCATTCTACTTCATTCGTACTATCCATTCTAATTCACTCATACGATCCATTCTAATTCATTCATACGATCCATTCTAATTCATTTGCAGGAATATATCCATTCTAATTCATTCGTACGATTCATTCTAATTCCTTCGTACGATCCATTCTAATTCCTTCGTACGATCCATTCTATTTCATTCGTATGATCCATTCTAATTAATTCGTACGATCCATTCTAATTCATTCGTATGATCCATTCTAATTCATTCGTACGATCCATTCTTACTCATTCGTACGATCCATTCTAATTCATTCATACAATCCATTCTAATTCATTTCGTACGATCCATTCTAATTCATTCATACGATCTATTCTTTCATACAATCCATTCTAATTCTTTCGTGCGAATGAATTAGAATGGATACCTTTGTGCATATGAATTAGAATGGATCGTACGAATGAATTAGAATGGATCATATTAATGAATGAGAATGGATCATACGAATGAATTAGAATGGATACATTCGTGCGAATGAATTAGAATGGATCGTGCGAATCAATTAGACTGGATCGTGCGAATGAATAAGAATAGATCATACGAATGAATTAGAATGGATAGTACGAATTAATTAGAATGAATACATTCGTGCGAATGAATTAGAATGGATTGTATGAATGAATTAGAATGGATCGTACGAATGAAATTGAATGGATCATACGAATTAATTAGAATGGATCATACGAATGAATTAGAATGGATCGTACGAATGAATTAGAATGGATCGTACGAATGAATTAGAATGGATCGTGCGAATGAATTAGAATGGATGGTACGAATGAATTAGAATGGATACATTTGTGCGAATGAATTAGAATGGATCGTACGAATGAATTAGAATGGATCGTATGAATGAATTAGAATGGATCGTACGAATGAATTAGAATGGATCGTGCGAATGAATTAGAATGGATCGTACGAATGAATTAGAATGGATCGTGTGAAAGAATTAGAATGGATCGTACGAATGAATTAGAATGGATCGTGCGAATGAATTAGAATGGATCGTACGAATGAATTAGAATGGATACATTTGTGCGAATGAATTAGAATGGATCGTACGAATGAATTAGAATGGATCGTATGAATGAATTAGAATGGATCGTACGAATGAATTAGAATGGATCGTGTGAATGAATTAGAATGGATCGTACGAATGAATTAGAATGGATCGTACGAATGAACTAGAATGGATACATTCATGCGAATAAATTAGAATGGATCGTACGAATGAATTAGAATGGATCGTACGACTGAATTAGAATGGATCTTACGAATGAATTAGAATGGATCGTACGAATGAAATAGAATGGATCGTACGAATGAATTAGAATGGATACATTCGTGCGAATGAACTAGAATGGATCAGACGAATGAATTAGAATGGATCGTACGAATGAATTAGAATGGATCGTACGAATAAATTAGAATGGATACATTCGTCCGAATGAATTAGAATGGATCATACGAATGAGTAAGAATGGATCGTACGAATGAAATAGAATAGATTGTACGAATGAATTAGAATGGATCCTACGAATGAATTAGAATGGATCGTGTGAAAGAATTAGAATGGATTGTATGAATGAATTAGAATGGATCGTATGAATGAATTAGAATGGATCGTGCGAATGAATTCGAATGGATCGTACGAATTCATTCTAATTCATTCATACAATCCATTCTAATTCTTTCACACGATCTATTCTAATTCATTCATAGGATCCATTCTAATTCATTCGTACAATCTATTCTATTTCATTCGTACGATCCATTCTTACTCATTCGTATGATCCATTCTAATTCATTCGGACGAATGTATCTAGAATGGATCGTACGAATAGATTAGAATGGATCGTACGAATGGATTAGAATGGATACATTCATGCGAATGAATTAGAATGGATCATACGATTAGTAAGAATGGATCGTACGAATGAAATAGAATGGATTGTACGAATGAATTAGAATGGATCGTGCGAATGAATTTGAATGGATCGGACGAATGAATTAGAATGGATCGTCCCAATAAATTAGAATTGATCGTACGAATGAAATAGAATGGATTGTACGAATGATTTAGAATGGATCGTACGAATGAATTAGAATGGATCGTACGAATGATTTAGAATGGATACATTCGTGCAAATGAATTAGAATGGATCATACGAATGAGTAAGAATGGATCGTACGAATGAAATAGAATGGATTGTATGAATGAATTAGAATGGATTCGTACAAATGAATTAGAATGGATACATTCGTGCGAATGAATTAGAATGGATCGTACCAATGAGTAAGAATGGATCGTACGAATGAATTAGAATGGATACATTCGTGCGAATGAATTAGAATGGATACATTCGTGCGAAAGAATTAGAATAGATCGTATGAATGAATTAGAATGGATCCTATGAATGACTTAGAATGGATCGTGCGAATGAATTAGAATGGATCGTACGAATGTATTAGAATGGATCGTGCTAATGAATAAGAATTGATCGAACGAATGAATTAGCATGGATCATGCTAATGAATTAGAATGGAACGTACGAATGAATTAGAATGGATCGTGTGAAAGAATAAGAATGGATTGTATGAATGAATTAGAATGAATTCGTACGATCCATTCGAATTCATTCGCACGATCCATTCGAATTCATTCATACGATCCATGCTAATTCATTCATACAATCCATTCTAATTCTTTCACACGATCCATCCTAATTCATTCGTAGGATCCATTCTAATTCATTCGTACAATCTATTCTATTTCATTCGTACGATCCATTCTTACTCATTCGTATGATCCATTCTAATTCATTCGGACGAATGTATCCATTCTAATTTATTCGTACGATCCATTCTAATTCATTCGTACGATCCATTCTAATTCATTCGTACGATCCATTCTAATTCATTCATCCGATCCATTCTAATTCATTCGCACGAATGTATCCATTCTAATTCATTCGTACGATCCATTCTAATTTATTCGTACGATCCATTCTAATTCATTCGTAAGATCCATTCTAATTCATTCGTACGATCCATTCTAATTCATTCGCACGAATGTATCCATTCTAGTTCATTCCTACGATCCATTCTAATTCATTCGTACGATCCATTATAATTCATTCGCACGATCCATTCTAATTCATTCGTACGATCCATTCTAATTCATTCATACGATCCATTCTAATTTATTCGTACGATCCATTCTAATTCATTCGCACAAATATATCCATTGTAATTCATTCGTACGATCCATTCTAATTCATTCGCACGATCCATTCTAATTCATTCTTACGATCCATTCTAATTCATTCGCACGATCTGTTCTTATTCATTCGCACAATCCATTCTAATTCATTCGCACAAATGTATCCATTCTAATTCATTCGCATGATCCATTCTAATTCATTCATACGATCCATTCTAATTCATTCGTATGATCCGTTCTAATTAATTCATATGATCCATTCTAATTCATTCGTACGATTCATTCTAATTCATTCATACAATCCATTCTAATTCATTCGCACGAATGTATCCATTCTAATTAATTCGTACGATCCATTCTAATTCATTCGTATGATCTATTCTTATTCATTCGCACGATCCAGTCAAATTGATTCGCACGATCCATTCTAATTCATTCGCACGAATGTATCCATTCTAATTCATTCGTACGATCCATTCTAATTCATTAATATGATCCATTCTAATTCATTCGTACGATCCATTCAAATTTATATGCACAAAGGTATCCATTCTAATCCATTCGTAGGATCCATTCTAATCCATTCGTACGATCCATTCTAATTCATTCGTACGATCCATTCTAATTCATTCGCTCGAATGTATCAATTCTAATCCATTCGTACGATCCATTCTAATCCATTCGTACGATCCATTCTAATTCATTCGCATGAATGTAACCATTCTAATTCATTCATTTGATCCATTCTAATTCATTCGTACGATCCATTCTAATTCATTCGTCCGATCCATTCTAATTCATTCGCACGAATGTATCCATTCTAACTCATTCGTACGATCCATTCTAATTCATTCGTAAGATCCATTCTAATTCATTCGTACGATCCATTCTAATTCATTCGTACGATCCATTCTAATTCATTCGCACGAATATATCCATTCTAGTTCATTCGTATGATCCATTCTAATTCATTCGTACGATCCATTCTAATTCATTCGCATGATCCATTCTAATTCATTCGTACGATCAATTCTAATTCATTTGCACGAATGTATCCATTCTAATTCATTCGTACGATCCTGAATTAGAATGGATCGTACGAATGAATTAGAATGGATACCTTTGTGCATATGAATTAGAATGGATCGTACGAATGAATTAGAATGGATCATATTAATGAATTAGAATGGATCGTACGAATGAATTAGAATGGATACATTCGTGCGAATGAATTAGATTGGATCGTGCACGAATTTATCCATTCTAATTCATTCGTACGATCCATTCTAATTCATTAATATGATCCATTCTAATTCATTCGTACGATCCATTCTAATTCATATGCACAAAGATATCCATTCTAATCCATTCGTAGGATCCATTCTAATCCATTCGTACGATCCATTCTAATTCATTCGTACGATCCATTCTAATTCATTCGCTCGAATGTATCCATTCTAATCCATTCGTACGATCCATTCTAATCCATTCGTACGATCCATTCTAATTCATTCGCATGAATGTAACCATTCTAATTCATTCATTTGATCCATTCTAATTCATTCGTACGATCCATTCAAATTCATTCGTCGGATCCATTCTAATTCATTCGCACGAATGTATCCATTCTAATTCATTCGTACGATCCATTCTAATTCATTCGTACGATCCATTCTAATTCATTCGTAAGATCCATTCTAATTCATTCGTACGATCCATTCTAATTCATTCGTACGATCCATTCTAATTCATTCGCACGAATGTATCCCTTCTAGTTCATTCGTACGATCCATTCTAATTCATTCGTACGATCCATTCTAATTCATTTGCACGATCCATTCTAATTCATTCGTACGATCCATTCTAATTCATTCGTACGATCCATTCAAATTCATTCGTCTGATCCATTCTAATTCATTTGCACGAATGTATCCATTCTAATTCATTCGTACGATCCATTCTAATTCATTCGTAAGATCCATTCTAATTCATTCGTACGATCCATTCTAATTCATTCGTACGATCCATTCTAATTCATTCGCACGAATATATCCATTCTAGTTCATTCGTACGATCCATTCTAATTCATTCGTACGATCCATTCTAATTCATTTGCACGATCCATTCTAATTCATTCGTACGATCCATTCTAATTCATTCGTAAGATCCATTCTAATTCATTCGTACGATCCATTCTAATTCTTTCGTACGATCCATTCTAATTCATTCACATGAATGTATCCATTCTAATTCATTCATACGATCCATTCTAATTCATTCGTACGATCCATTCTAATTCACTCATACGATCCAATCTAATACATTCATACGATCCATTCTAATTCATTTGCACGAATATATCCATTCTAATTCATTCGTACGATCCATTCTAATTCCTTTGTACAATCCATTCTAATTCATTCGTACGATCTATTCTAATTCATTCGTACGATCCATTCTAATTCATTCGTACGATCCATTCTAATTCCTTCGTACGATCCATTCTAATTCATTCGTACGATCCATTCTAATTCATTCGTAGGATCTATTCTAATTCATTCGTACGAATGGATACATTCGTGTGAATGAATTAGAATGGATCGTATGAATGAGTAAGAATGGATCGTACGAATGAAATAGAATGGATTGCACGAATGAATTAGAATGGCTCGTACGAATGAATTAGAATGGATCGAGTGAAAGAATTAGAATGGATTGTATGAATGAATTAGAATGGATCGTACGAATGAATTAGAATGGATCGTACGAAGGAATTAGAATGGATCATACGAATTAATTAGAATGGATCGTACGAATGAATTAGAATAGATCGTACGAATGAATTAGAATGGATCGTACGAAGGAATTAGAATGGATCGTACGAATGAATTAGAATGGATATATTCGTGCAAATGAATTAGAATGGATCGTATGATTGTCTTAGAATGGATCGTATGAGTGAATTAGAATGGATCGTACGAATGAATTAGAATGGATCGTATGAATGAATTAGAATGGATACATTCGTGTGAATGAATTAGAATGGATCGTATGAATGAATTAGAATAGATTTTGTGAATGAATTAGAACTGATCGTACGAATGAATTAGAATGGATACATTCGTGCGAATGAATTAGATTGGATTGTATGAATGATTTAGAATGGATCGTACGAATGAATTAGAATGGATCGATGAGTGAATTAGAATGGATACGAAGGAATTAGAATGGATCGTACGAAGGAATTAGAATGGATCATACGAATGAAATAGAATGGATCGTACGAAGGAATTAGAATGGATCGTACGAAGGAATTAGTATGGATCGTACGAAGGTATTAGAATGGATCGTACGAATGAATTAGAATGGATATATTCGTGCAAATGAATTAGAATGGATCGTATGAATGAATTAGAATGGATCGTATGAGTGAATTAGAACGGATAGTACGAATGAAGTAGAATGGATCGTATGAATGAATTAGAATGGATACATTCGTGCGAATGAATTAGAATGGATCGTATGAATGAATTAGAATAGATTGTGCGAATGAATTAGAATGGATCGTACGAATGAATTAGAATGGATACATTCGTGCGAATAAATTAGAATGGATTGTATGAATGAATTAGAATGGATCGTACGAATGAATTAGAATGGATCGTACGAATGAATTAGAATGGATCGTACGAAGCAATTAGAATGGATCGTACGAATGAATTAGAATGGATCGTACGAATGAATTAGAATGGATCGTACGAAGGAATTAGAATGGATCGTACGAATGAATTAGAATGGATCGTACGATTGAATTAGAATGGATCATACGAATGAGTAAGAATGGATCGTATGAATGAATTAGATTGGATCGTACGATCCATTCTAATTCATTAGCATGGATCATGCTAATGAATTAGAATGGAATATACGAATGAATTAGAATGGTTCGTACGAATGAATTAAAATGAATTAGAATGGATCGTACGAATGAATTAGAATAGATCATAGGAATGAATTAGAATGGATCGTGCAAATGAATTAGAATGGATACATTCGTGCGAATGAATTAGAATGGATCGTGCGAATGAATTAGAATGGATCGTACGAATGAATTAGAATGGATATATTTGAACGAATAAATTAGAATGGATCATACGAATGAATTAGAATGGATCGTACGAATGAATAAGAATGGATAGTGCGAATGAATTAGAATCGATCGTACGAATGAATTAGAATGGATCGTACGAATGAATTAGAATGGATCATACGAATGAGTAAGAATGGATCGTACGAATGAATTAGAATGGATCATACGAATGAATTAGAATGGATCGTACGAATAAATTAGAATGGATACATTCGTCCGAATGAATTAGAATGGATCGTGTGAAAGAATTTGAATGGATTGTATAAATGAATTAGAATGGATCGTATAAATGAATTAGAATGGATCGTGCGAATGAATTCGAATGGATCGTACGAATTCATTCTAATTCATTTATACAATCCATTCTAATTCTTTCACACGATCTATTCTAATTCATTCATAGGATCCATTCTAATTCATTCGTACAATCTATTCTATTTCATTCGTACGATCCATTCTTACTTATTCGTATAATCCATTCTAATTCATTCGAACGAATGTATCTAGAATGGATCGTACGAATGGATTAGAATGGATCGTACGAATGGATTAGAATGGATACATTCGTGCGAATGAATTAGAATGGATCATACAAATGAGTAAGAATGGATCGTACAAATGAAATAGAATGGATTGTACGAATGAATTAGAATGGATCGTGCGAATGAATTTGAATGGATCGTACGAATGAATTAGAATGGATCGTCCTAATGAATTAGAATTGATCGTACGAATGAAATAGAATGGATTGTACGAATGATTTAGAATGGATCGTACGAATGAATTAGAATTGATCGTACGAATGATTTAGAATGGATACATTCATGCGAATGAATTAGAATGGATCATACGAATGAGTAAGAATGGATCGTACGAATGAAATAGAATGGATTGTACGAATGAATTAGAAAGGATTCGTACGAATGAATTAGAATGGATACATTCGTGCGAATGAATTAGAATGGATCGTACCAATGAGTAAGAATGGATCGTACGAATGAATTAGAATGGATACATTCATGCGAATGAATTAGAATGGATACATTCGTGCGAAAGAATTAGAATAGATCGTATGAATGAATTAGAATGGATCCTATGAATAAATTAGAATGGATCGTGCGAATGAATTAGAATGGATCGTACGAATGAATTAGAATGGATCGTGCTAATGAATTAGAATTGATCGAACGAATGAATTAGCATGGATCGTGCTAATGAATTAGAATGGAACGTACGAATGAATTAGAATGGATCGTGTGAAAGAATAAGAATGGATTGTATGAATGAATTCGTCCGATCCATTCGAATTCATTCGCACGATTCATTCGAATTCATTCATACGATCCTTTCTAATTCATTCATACAATCCATTCTAATTCTTTCACACGATCCATTCTAATTCATTCGTAGGATCCATTCTAATTCATTCGTACAATCTATTCTATTTCATTCGTACGATCCATTCTTACTCATTCGTATGATCCATTCTAATTCATTCGGATGAATGTATCCATTCTAATTTATTCATACGATCCATTCTAATTCATTCATACGATCCATTCTAATTCATTCGTACGATCCATTCTAATTCATTCGTCCGATCCATTCTAATTCATTCGCACGAATGTATCCATTCTAATTCATTCGTGCGATCCATTCTAATTCATTCGTACGATCCATTCTAATTCATTCGTAAGATCCATTCTAATTCATTCGTACGATCCATTCTAATTCATTCGCACGAATGTATCCATTCTAGTTCATTCGTACGATCCATTCTAATTCATTCGTACGATCCATTCTAATTCATTCGCACGATCCATTCTAATTCATTCGTACGATCCATTCTAATTTATTCATACGATCCATTCTAATTTATTCGTACGATCCATTCTAATTCATTCGCACAAATGTATCCATTCTAATTCATTCGTACGATCCATTCTAATTCATTCGCACGATCCATTCTAATTCATTCTTACGATCCATTCTAATTCATTCGCACGATCTGTTCTTATTCATTCGCACAATCCATTCTAATTCATTCGCACGAATGTATCCATTCTAATTCATTCGCACGATCCATTCTAATTCATTCATACAATCCATTCTAATTCATTCGTATGATCAATTCTAATTAATTCGTATGATCCATTCTAATTCATTCGTACGATCCATTATAATTCATTCATACAATCCATTCTAATTCATTCGCACGAATGTATCCATTCTAATTAATTCGTACGATCCATTCTAATTCATTCGTATGATCTATTCTTATTCATTCGCACGATCCAGTCTAATTGATTCGCACGATCCATTCTAATTCATACGCACGAATGTATCCATTCTAATTCATTCGTAAGATCCATTCTAATTCATTAATATGATCCATTCTAATTCATTCGTACGATCCATTCTAATTCATATGCACAAAGGTATCCATTCTAATCCATTCGTAGGATCCATTCTAATCCATTCGTACGATCCTTCGCATGAATGTAACCATTCTAATTCATTCATTTGATCCATTCTAATTCATTCGTACGATTCATTCTAATTCATTCGTCCGATCCATTGTAATTCATTCGCACGAATGTATCCATTCTAATTCATTCGTACGATCCATTCTAATTCATTCGTACGATCCATTCTAATTCATTCGTAAGATCCATTCTAATTCTTTCGTACGATCCATTCTAATTCATTCGTACGATCCATTCTAATTCATTCGCACGAATGTATCCATTCTAGTTTATTCGTACGATCCATTCTAATTCATTCGTACGATCCATTCTAATTCATTCGCACGATCCATTCTAATTCATTCGTACGATCAATTCTAATTCATTCGCACGAATGTATCCATTCTAATTCATTCGTACGATCCTGAATTAGAATGGATCGTACGAATGAATTAGAATAGATAAAGGTGCATATGAATTAGAATGGATCGTACGAATGAATTAGAATGGATCATATTAATGAATTAGAATGTATCGTACGAATGAATTAGAATGGATACATTCGTGCGAATGAATTAGAATGGATCGTGCATGAATTTATCCATTCTAATTCATTCGTACGATCCATTCTAATTCATTAATATGATCCATTCTAATTCATTCGTACGATCCATTCTAATTCATATGCACAAAGGTATCCATTCTAATCCATTCGTACGATCCATTCTAATCCATTCGTACGATCCATTCTAATTCATTCGTACGATCCATTCTAATTCATTCGCTCGAATGTATCCATTCTAATCCATTCGTACGATCCATTCTAATCCATTCGTACGATCCATTCTAATTCATTCGCATGAATGTAACAATTCTAATTCATTCATTTGATCCATTCTAATTCATTTGTACGATCCATTCTAATTCATTCGTCCGATCCATTCTAATTCATTCGCACGAATGTATCCATTCTAATTCATTCGTACGATCCATTCTAATTCATTCGTACGATCCATTCTAATTCATTTGTAAGATCCATTCTAATTCATTCGTACGATCCATTCTAATTCATTCGTACGATCCATTCTAATTCATTCGCACGAATGTATCCATTCTAGTTCATTCGTACGATCCATTCTAATTCATTCGTACGATCCATTCTAATTCATTCGCACGATCCATTCTAATTCATTCGTACGATCAATTCTAATTCATTCGCATGAATGTATCCATTCTAATTCATTCATACGATCCATTCTAATTCATTCGTACGATCCATTCTAATTCACTCATACGATCCATTCTAATACATTCATACGATCCATTCTAATTCATTTGCACGAATATATCCATTCTAATTCATTCGTACGATCCATTCTAATTCCTTCGTACGATCCATTTTAATTCATTCATATGATCTATTCTAATTCATTCGTACGATCCATTCTAATTCATTCGTACGATCCATTCTAATTCCTTCGTACGATCCATTCTAATTCATTCGTACGATCCATTCTAATTCATTCGTACAATCTATTCTAATTCATTCGTACGAATGGATACATTCGTGTGAATGAATTAGAATGAATCGTACGAATGAGTAAGAATGGATCATACGAATGAAATAGAATGGATTGCACGAATGAATTAGAATGGATCGTACGAATGAATTAGAATGGATCGTGTGAAAGAATTAGAATGGATTGTATGAATGAATTAGAATGGATCGTACGAATGAATTAGAATGGATCGTACGAAGGAATTAGAATGGATCGTACGAATGAATTAGAATGGATAGTACGAATGAATTAGAATAGATCGTACGAATGAATTAGAATGGATCGTACGAAGGAATTAGAATGGATCGTACGAATGAATTAGAATGGATATATTCGTGCAAATGAATTAGAACGGATCGTATGAATGTATTAGAATGGATCGTATGAGTGAATTAGAATGGATCGTACGAATGAATTAGAATGGATCGTATGAATGAATTAGAATGGATACATTCGTGTGAATGAATTAGAATGGATCGTATGAATGAATTAGAATAGATTTTGTGAATGAATTAGAACTGATCGTACGAATGAATTAGAATGGATACATTCGTGCGAATGAATTAGAATGGATTGTATGAATGAATTAGAATGGATCGTACGAATGAATTAGAATGGATCGTATGAGTGAATTAGAATGGATACGAAGGAATTAGAATGGATCGTACGAAGGAATTAGAATGGATCATACGAATGAAATAGAATGGATCGTACGAAGGAATTAGAATGGATCGTACGAAGGAATTAGAATGGATCGTACAAATGAATTAGAATGGATATATTCGTGCAAATGAATTAGAATGGATCGTATGAATGAATTAGAATGGATCGTATGAGTGAATTAGAACGGATAGTACGAATGAAGTAGAATGGATCGTATGAATGAATTAGAATGGATACATTCGTGCGAATGAATTAGAATGGATCGTATGAATGAATTAGAATAGATTGTGCGAATGAATTAGAATGGATCGTATGAATGAATTAGAATAGATTGTGCGAATGAATTCGAATGGATCGTACGAATGAATTAGAATGGATACATTCGTGCGAATAAATTAGAATGGATTGTATGAATGAATTAGAATGGATCGTACGAATGAATTAGAATGGATCGTACGAATGAATTAGAATGGATCGTACGAAGCAATTAGAATGGATCGTACGAATGAATTAGAATGGATCGTACGAAGGAATTAGAATGGATCGTACGAATGAATTAGAATGGATCGTACGATTGAATTAGAATGGATCATACGAATGAGTAAGAATGGATCGTATGAATGAATTAGATTGGATCGTACGATCCATTCTAATTCATTAGCATGGATCGTGCTAATGAATTAGAATGGAATATACGAATAAATTAGAATGGATCGTACGAATGAATTACAATGAATTAGAATGGATCGTACGAATGAATTAGAATAGATCATAGGAATGAATTAGAATGGATCGTGCAAATGAATTAGAATCCACATTCGTGCGAATGAATTAGAATGGATCGTGCGAATGAATTAGAATGGATCGTACGAATGAATTAGAATGGATATATTTGAACGAATAAATTAGAATGGATCATACGAATGAATTAGAATGGATCGTACGAATGAATTAGAATGGATAGTGCGAATGAATTAGAATCGATCGTACGAATGAATTAGAATGGATCGTACGAATGAATTAGAATGGATCATACGAATGAGTAAGAATGGATCGTACGAATGAATTAGAATGGATCGTACGAATGAATTAGAATGGATCGTACGAATAAATTAGAATGGATACATTCGTCCGAATGAATTAGAATGGATTATACGAATGAGTAAGAATGGATCGTACGATTGAAATAGAATAGATTGTACGAATAAATTGGAATGGATCCTAGTACGATCCATTCTAATTCATTCGTACGATCCATTCTAATTCATTCATACAATCCATTCTAATTCTTTCACACGATCCATTCTAATTCATTTGTACGATCCATTCTAATTCATTCGTGCAATCCATTCTATTTCATTCGTACGATCCATTCTTACTCATTCGTACGATCCATTCTAATTCATTCACACGAATGTATCCATTCGTACGAATGAATTAGAATAGATTGTACGAATGAATTAGAATGGATCGTACGAATGAATTAGAATGGATCGTACGAAAAAATTAGAATGGATCGTATGAATGAAATAGAATGGATCGTACGAATGAATTAGAATAGATCGTACGAATGAATTAGAATGGATCGTACGAAGGAATTAGAATGGATCGTACGAATGAATTAGAATGGATATATTCGTGCAAATGAATTAGAATGGATCATATGAATGTATTAGAATGGATCGTATGAGTGAATTAGAATGGATCGTACGAATGAATTAGAATGGATTGTATGAATGAATTAGAATGGATCGTACGAATAAATTAGAATGGATCATACGAATTAATTAGAATGGATCATACGAATGAATTAGAATGGATCGTACGAATGAATTAGAATGGATCGTATGAATGAATTAGAATGGATACATTCGTGCGAATGAATTAGAATGGATTGTGCGAATGAATAAGAACAGATCGTGCGAATGAATTAGAATGGATCGTACGAATGAATTAGAATGGATCGTGCGAATGAATTAGAATGGATCGTACGAATGAATTAGAATGGATAAATTTGTGCGAATGAATTAGAATGGATCGTACGAATGAATTAGAATGGATCGTATGAATGAATTAGAATGGATCGTACGAATGAATTAGAATGGATCGTGCGAATGAATTAGAATGGATCGTACGAATGAATTAGAATGGATCGTGTGAAAGAAATAGAATGGATCGTACGAATGAATTAGAATGGATCGTGCGAATGAATTAAAATGGATCGTACGAATGAATTAGAATAGATACATTTGTGCGAATGAATTAGAATGGATCGTATGAATGAATTAGAATGGATCGTACGAATGAATTAGAATGGATCGTGCGAATGAATTAGAATGGATCATACGAATGAATTAGAATGGATCGTAGGAATGAACTAGAATAGATACATTCGTCCGAATGAATTAGAATGGATGGTACGAATGAATTAGAATGGATCGTACGAATAAATTAGAATGGATCTTACGAATAAATTAGAATGGATCGTACGAATGAATTAGAATGGATCGTACGAATGAATTAGAATTGATACATTCGTGCGAATGAATTAGAATGGATCGGACGAATGAATTAGAATGGATCGTACGAATGAATTAGAATGGATCGTATGAAGGAATTAGAATGGATCATACGAATGAATTAGAATGGATATATTCGTGCAAATGAATTAGAATGGATCGTATGAATGTATTAGAATGGATCGTATGAGTGAATTTGAATGGATCGTACGAATGAATTAGAATGGATCGTATGAATGAATTAGAATGGATACATTCGTGTGAATGAATTAGAATGGATCGTATGAATGAATTAGAATGGATCGTGCGAATGAATTAGAATGGATCGTACGAATGAATTGGAATGGATACATTTGTGCGAAAGAATTAGAATGGATCGTACGAATGAATTAGAATGGATCATATGAATGAATTAGAATGGATCTTACGAATGAATTAGAATTGATCGTGCGAATGAATTAGATAGATCGTACGAATGAATTAGAATGGATCGTACGAATGAACTAGAATGGATACATTCGTGCGAATGAATTAGAATGGATCGTACGAATGAATTAGAATGGATCGTACGAAGGAATTAGAATGGATCGTACGAATGAATTAGAATGGATCGTACGATTGAATTAGAATGGATCGTGCTAATGAATTAGAATCGTACGATCCATTCTAATTCATTAGCATGGATCGTGCTAATTGTTGGGGGTAATCAAAAACCACATATCTTGGATAGCCTGTCCACGAGTTGGAACCCTCGTCAGGAGCTCGCCTTCACATGGAGCGGGATGGACACCTTGTATCTGAGTACAGCTCACACCTCCAGTCCCCCACAGGAGCTCGCCCAAGCTCATCCAGGAGCTCGCCATACTCGCCCATATTCGATAAATGGCTTAGACAAAGAGCGCGAAGGAGCTCGCCCAAGCTCATCCAGGAGCTCGCCATACTCGCCCATATTCGATAAATGGCTTAGACAAAGAGCGCGAAGGAGATCGCCCAAGCTCGTCCAGGAGCTCGTCATGCTCGCTCAGGAGCTCGCTTAGCTCGTCCAGGAGCTCGAAACGCTCGCTCAGGAGCTCGCCTAGCTCGTCCAGGAGCTCGCCATGCTCGCTCAGGAGCTCGCCTAGCTCGTCCAGGAGTTCGCCATGTTCACTCATGAGCCCGCCTAGCTGGCATAGGAGCTCGCCCAAGCTCATTTAGGAGCACGCCATGCTCACTCAGGAGCACGCCATGCTCACTCAGGAGCTCGCCTAGCTCGCTCAGGAGCTCGCCCAAGCTCGCCCAGGAGTTCGCCCAAGCTCGCTCAGAAGCTCGCCCAGAAGCTCGCCTAGACCCCTGTTTATCGAAGAGGTTGCTCCCACGAGGTCCAACTCTTGATAAATATGGGCGAAAGGACGGAGCAGTATTGGGCGAGCTGGCCTTTGCTTTTTCCCTGAGATTGCCAGGTGTCGAGAACCCACTGAAGCTACGTGGACGATTGCAGTCCATGGAAGCCAGTCAGAGTCGGTTTGAGACCTCCTAGACTTGAACATTCTGGAAGATCCCTATGGCGGCAACAGAATAGCAGCTGCTATCCCCCACTACTGCGTCAGAAGAGCTAGACGACAAAGAATGTCAGGGGTCCAAGTTCCAAGAACTGTCAGAAACTATTGAAAGCTAGAACGTGGGGGCCTAGAAGGTGCCGGAAAGAGCCTCCACGCGTCGTAGCTCGATAGGTCGCCCATGTCTATAAATGCACACCCCCAGGCTCCAAAGTACAGGTTCGAAATCCCTTTCACTACCACTTTGGTATACAACAGCTCTCCGTTGTGTTACCATAACTGACTTGAGCGTCGGAGGGTCTGCGCTCCTAAGGGAGCCAGCCGTTCTCACGTTTCTTTTTTCTTGATCTTACAGGTGGCTCGCAAGGACCAGAAAAAATCCCCCAAACATTTGGCGCCGTCTGTGGGATCTCGACTGGTTCCTGTGAGAACGCTCACGACCATACGGCTGTGCGTCGACGGCCTTAGAAACCCCAAAGATGGCTCCGGCGACAAGGGGGCGTAGGCGGGCGAGGGCCCGTATGGGGTCTGTGCACAGCGAACCCCCCGCTGAGACTCCCCAGCCCTTTGTCCCGCTCAGTGACCAGCTCCTGTTGGAGATGTTGGCCACCCAGCGGGCGATGATGGAGGAGTTGACGCGCTTGCGTCAGGCTCCGGCGGCTAGCCGGCGGTCAGGACCTTCGAGGCCTGCGTCCCCCGCGCGACCTCCCGTCTCGTCGCGTCTGCCCACGACCGTCCCAGCACGGCGAACTTCCCGACCGGAACCCCCGGTTGAGAGGACGGCCGTGCGTGGAGCGAAGGAGACCCCGCTCACAAGGTTACAGAAGCTGGTAACCCAGCGGTCCAGCAACCAGGCGACCTCGCGCGCGACCATCCCTCGCCGACGTAGCCGGAGCGTCGACTCTGACGGATCGGAGGCGAGGTCTCAAGAGAGGGATCGCGACCCGCGCCATCGGCGACGAGGGAAAGAGCCCGCGGTGACTCTACCTTCCGAACCTTGAGAGGTGACGGCCTCCCACAGACCAACCGCCTCGCTGAAGGGATCCGCGCGCGAGCAGCCAGGAGGCCGCCGATTGGTGGCTCCCGAGGGTCGCCGTGGGGTGGATCCGACCCTTCCTAGAGGGAGTGCGCACGAGCGCCTAGGACCTGCGCAGCCGCCTTTGGGATTTCTCCCCGGGCACTGGCAGCGACCTAGTGCGCCAGTGGATTTACTGGAGGACCTCGCCGCCCACGGAGGAAGCTCGCCTTTCACCAGCGAGGTCCATCAAGGGGGTTTTCCGCACCACTGGACCCCCCCGAAGTTTGTATTGTTTGACGGATCGCAAGATCCCGTCGACCATCTCTTGGCCTACAGGAAACTTCTATTTTTCCGGGACCAGGACCATGTCTTGTGTCGCGCGTTTCCAAGCAGTCTGACCGGATCGGCATTGAATTGGTTCCACAAGCTGCCGTCCGGCGTGATCCCCAACTTTCCAACTCTCTCTAGGCTATTCCTGGAGCAGTATCGCTGCAACAGGCAGCCTCCGAAGAGGATCGAATCTCTGTTTACTCTGGCCATGGGAGCTCGCGAAACGCTCCGATGCTTCGCAACGCGATTCCGAAGCGCTTACCTCGCTCTGGAAGACGCGGCGGGCCAGGATCGTACGGCGGTGAGCGCCTTCAGAAGCGCCCTCCCCGAGGGGGGCAAGCTTCATGACGCCTTAGTAATCAAGGACCCTCGCACAATGGTCGAACTATTCGCCCTGGTCCAGCAGCACATCAAGCTCGAGGATGCAGTGCTAGATCGGAAGGGAAAGGCAGTAGAGCAGCGACCTCCTCCGGCTTTGCGACCTCTTGTCGTTAAGGCCGTGGAGAGGAGGGAGGTGCCACTTTCGGTACCATTGCCCGGACCGTCCGCAGCTCCTGCAATACCGTCCGCTGAAGCTCCCGCGGTGGTCGCTGGAAGGCCAGCAAACTGGCGCCTGCCTCCGGGACCCGGGGAGCGGGACTTCACCGTGCTGACCCACTCGCCGGGGCAAATTTTCCATCAGATTCGGAATGAGCCTTTCTTCCAGTACCCGCCACCCCTACAGGTCGGAGAACCTGGCTCGACCGACAACTCGCGGCGGTGCGCTTTTCATCGAAGCCCGGGGCATCACACTAATAGATGCCGGGCTCTGAAAAACCACTTGGAGGATTTGGTCACCTTGGGACACTTGAGCCAGTTCATCTCGCTCCCGAGGAGGTTCGAAGTGATTCCAGAGCGAGCACCTCGGGAGGGAGATCGCCCAGGACTCGCGGAGCCCGCCTTACCTCCTCCTCCCCCGGGAGGACCGGCGATCTGCCACACCATTAGCGGGCGGCTGAGCGGCCCCAGATCAAGTAATGAAGCCCGCCGGCGAGTAAGGGAGATGGAGCGGGCGCAGAAGGTATTTTCTGTCTCGCTAACTCCTACTTTACTTCAAGCGCCGAGGGCAGAAGCCCGCGATTTCCTATGGTTTTCGGAGGATGACATGGCTGGGGTTGTTGCGCCCCACAATGACCCCCTCGTCATACGCCTGATGATGGCAAACATCGAGGTAAGGCGAGCTCTGGTGGATTCAGGGAGCGCCGTCGACATCCTCTTTCTGTCGGCCTACCTACGAATGGGTTTGAGACTTGCCGACTTGTCTCCCTCGACGAGCTCCCTCAGCGGATTCACCGGTGAGGTCGCTAAAGTAGCGGGAGAGATAACCCTCACCGTGACAGCGGGCCCGGAAGCTCGCCAAGTCCGCTTCGCGGTAGTCGACGGGAGTTCGGCCTTTAACGCCATTCTTGGGCGGCCTTGGCTAAGGCAGATGAAGGCAGTATCTTCACCCAACCATCAGGCCCTCAAATTCCCAACCACGGGTGGGGTCGTGGTCATTCGGGGAGATCAGGTAGCCGCAACCAGATGCGAGCAGGATGCTCCTCACCTCATGGACGTGGAGGTCGCCGAGGCCAAGAGGCCCGCACCCTCCTAGCAATTACCGCCCGGTACAAGCGAGCTCCTGGGGAGCCCGTTGGGGGCCTCTTCGTTTAAGTCCCCTACTCCATCTTCGGGTGGGAGCGGTGTGGATCTTAAGTTGGAGGAAGGCCGCCTAACAACCCCCAAGAAAGGTAGTTTTCCGGTTGCCGAAGCACTTCAAGAGATCGATATTGGCGGCAAAGAAGGGCCAAGAATTGTTAGTCTTGGGACCTCGTTAACCGAGGGCGAGATCCAAGCCATAACCAGCTTGCTCGGGGAATACCGCGACGTATTTGCCTGGAGCTTCGCGGACATGCCAGGGATTGACCCGGAGGTCGCCTGTCATCGTCTGCACACCATGAAGGAGTTCCCGCCGGTCAAACAGAAAGCTCGGCACATACCTGCTGCAAAGTCCGTAGCAGTGGCAGCGGAGATAGATAAACTGGAGCGAGCCGGCTTCATCCGCGAGGCGCACTTCCCCGAGTGGATCTCCAATATCGTGGCGGTGCCTAAGAAGAGCGGAGCGGTCAGGGTGTGCATTGACTTCTCCGACCTCAACAAGGCATGCCCGAAGGACGGATTTCCTCTTCCGAGAATCGGCGCACTGGTCGACGCAGCTGTCGGGTTCCGAGCTCTGTCATTCATGGATGGATACTCAGGGTACAACCAAATACCCCTCCATCCCGAGGATCAAGAGAAGACCGCTTTCTACTCCGGAGCGGGCTATCAGAAGCTGTACTGCTATCAAGTGATGCCCTTCGGACTCAAGAACGCTGGAGCGACCTACCAAAGGTTAGTCACTCAAATGTTTAAAAATCAGATCGGCAGAAATGTCGAGGTTTATGTTGACGACCTTCTGGTCAAAAGTCGAGAGCGAGGAGGGCATGTAGCCGACCTCCGCGAAACCTTCGAGATACTGAGAAAGTACCGAATGAGGCTGAACCCGGTGAAGTGCGCATTCGGAGTGACGTCGGGGAAATTCCTCGGGTACCTGGTCACCCACAGGGGGATCGAGGCCGACCCTGGGCAAATCCGAGCACTTGTCGAAATGCCCGCACCAAGAACCCGGCAAGAAGTCCAGAGATTGAGCGGACGAATCGCCGCGCTCAACCGGTTTATATCCAAATCCTCAGACAATTGCCGACCTCTTTTCGAGCTGCTACGAAAAGGAGCAAGCATTTGCTGGGATGAAAATTGCGAGCGCGCCTTTCAGAAGATCAAAGACTATCTTGCGAGCCCGCCGATCCTAGCGGCACCAAAAGATGGCGCCGAGCTTGGCGTGTATCTCGCAGTCACGGAGAACGCCGTAAGCGGGGTCCTGGTAGTGGAAGAAGCAAAGGTAGAGCGACCTGTCTATTTTGTGAGCCATACGATGCTTCCCGCCGAGCTCCGGTATCGACCAATCGAGAAGGTCGCATTGGCCTTGGTCCTTACCGCGAGAAAGCTTCATCCCTACTTCTCAGCGCATATCGTCAAAGTCATCACGGAGCATCCCCTGAAGAGCGCTCTCTCCAGGCCTTCGGTAGCCGGCAGGTTGTATCGATGGTCTGCCGAGCTCGCCGCCTATGGATTGGAATATGTCCCTCGAGTGGCTGTCAAAGGACAGGCTCTCGCTGATTTCTTGGCGGACTTCCCCATAGAAGAACCAGTCCAGTACCAGGAGGATGAGCCAACTGAGGCGCACCCTGGGAAGGTGAGGTTCTTGGACAACCAAGGCGAGCGTCCTCCCAATGAGCATCCAGAGGCGATGGGATGGGAATTGTTCGTAGATGGTTCCTCCAACGCTTTGGGGGCTGGGATCGGGGTCGCTCTGATCGCCCAAGAGATGCTGCTCGAGAAATCAGTCCGACTGGATTTCGCCGCTACTAACAATGAAGCAGAGTACGAGGCGTTACTGGCCGGTCTGGAGCTCGCTCAAGAGGTAGGCGCCAAACGCTTAAAAGTCTTTAGTGATTCCCAGCTAATTATTTGCCAAATCAATGGGGAGTACGCCTCCCGGGATGCACGAATGGCGATCTACGTTGATCTGGTGAAAAGCAAGGCCGCGGAGTTCGGAAAGATCTCTTTTGAGCAAATTCCGCGAGCCGATAATAGGCGAGCTGATGCCTTGGCAAACGCCGCCTCCTTGCTGGGAACATCGGAAGCTCGCCATATTCTCATTGAAGTCCAGAATCAGTCTCGGCTCCAGCTGGCGGAGCTCGCAGTTAACCAAGTTTCTGCCGACGTATCTCCTGGCGGGTGGATCGCTCTCATTCTTCGTTTCCTTCGGAAGGGCGAGCTTCCCGAAGGTAAAAAGGAAGCCCGGCGATTGGAGAAATGCGCTGGTCGCTATCTCATTCGCTGGGATCGCCTTTTTCGGAGGTCGTTTGGCGGGCCAAACCTTCGTTGCATCGAAAGCCCGGAGACCGAAGAAGTTCTGAATTGCATCCACTCTGGCGAGCTGGGAAACCACGCTGGTGGGCGATCTCTAGCTGCGAAAGTTCGAAGGCAAGGGTACTGGTGGCCCACTCTGGAGCAGGACGCTTTGAAGACCGCCCTGAGGTGCATCCAATGCCAGAAGCACGCCACGACGAGCCATATGCCCGCAGAAGAACTTCACCCATTGGCGAGCCCCTGGCCTTTCCAACAATGGGGAATGGATATAGTGGGACCTTTCCCTGTGTCTACCCGGCAGAAGAAATTCATCTTGGTAGCTACGGACTACTTCACCAAATGGGTGGAAGCGGTCCCACTAGCTAAGATTGGTGAGAAACAAGTCAAGGACTTCCTCTGGAAGAATATCTTCTGCCGCTTTGGGCTGCCCCGAGTGCTCATCACCGACAATGGTCGCCAGTTCGACAATCGCTTGATCAGAAGCTTTTGTGTTGAATATGGAGTCGATTTAAGATTCTCGTCCCCGAGGTACCCTCAAAGCAACGGGCAGGCCGAAGCCACGAATCGAGTAATCTTAGACAACCTCAAGAAAAGGTTGGAAGGAAAGAAAGGATTGTGGGAGCAGGAGCTCGACGGCGTGCTGTGGGCTTATCGTACCACTCCACGTCGCTCAACCGATGAATCGCCTTTCAGCCTAACTTACGGGTGTGAAGCCGTGCTGCCCATCGAAGCCGAGCTGCCAACAGAAAGGAAGCTTGCTGCAGGTGAGGTCGATAACGACGCTCTGCTCGCCGACTCTCTCGACCAGCTCGAAGAAAAACGAGAGCGCGCCAATCTACATCTCGCTGGGTACCGACAAGAAATGAAGCGCGCCTACAACAAAAGAGTCCGCCATCGGGCATTCAAAGCCGGGGACATGGTGATGAGAAAGGTGTTCGCAAACACGCAGGAACCTAATGCAGGGAAGCTCGCGGCGAACTGGGAGGGCCCCTACATAATACGCGAAGCGCGTGGCTCGGGGGCTTACCAGTTGATGACCGCTGAAGGCGACCTGTTAGAGCGGCCTTGGAATGCTTTGCACCTTCGCAAGTTCTATGCCTAAGGAAATTTTTGTAAAAATTTTCTTTTTGAAGAGGTTATGAATGAATGATGGGATTTTCCACAAATTCCACCCGGAAGCTCGCCGCACCAAGAACTCGCTTAATCTACAAAACAGTCCGTCGTTGTGCGGACTTAAAGCAAGACCGGGATCCTCAGAGGCAGCCAGTGGGCGACCTTGAGCTTCCCGGGGCAGTCCGCCGTTGTGCGGACTTAAAGCAAGACCGGGATCCTCAGAGGCAGCCAGTGGGCGACCTTGAGCTTCCCGGGGCAGTCCGCCGTTGTGCGGACTTAAAACAAGACCGGGATCCTCAGAGGCAGCCAGTGGGCGACCTTGAGCTTCCCGGGGCAGTCCGCCGTTGTGCGGACGTAAAGCAAGACCGGAATCCTCAGAGGCAGCCAGTGGGCGACCTTGAGCTTTCCGGGGCAGTCCGCCGTTGTGCGGACTTAAAGCAAGACCGGGATCCTCAGAGGCAGCCAGTGGGCGACCTTGAGCTTCCCGGGGCAGTCCGCCGTTGTGCGGACTTAAAGCAAGACCGGGATCCTCAGAGGCAGCCAGTGGGCAACCTTGAGCATCCTGGCGTTGGCGTACCCCTCGAAGGGCGAGCCCGCTGAACAGGACCATCGAGAGAAATTAACCGGGCAGGGGGCAGCTAGCACTTATTTAGTTTCATTTAAAAATAAACATGGTTTTTAGTCTCTGAGTGTAGGGAATTTTTTGAAATCCTTTTGTTTTGCTTAAACGTTTTCCGGGCTCAGAGACTTGAATTTTTACGAGCATGCCGACGTTTTTCGTTTGCATATACTTTAAAAAATAAAAAGGGTTGAATCGAATTAGCTGCCTCGCCCGGGGTATCACTCTCGAGATCGCTGCGAATTTCTAGAACGAGCTCGAAGGCAAGACAGAGAAAGAAATGGAAACAAGCGGACTCAAAAAAGTCTCATTTCATTCATTTAAGTCAAAAAATTACAGAGATACAGCTTAAGCTGGGCCCGCACCAGCGCCCTCATCGTCGACGCCGCGCTTCCTCTTTTTCGACCTTTCGGCCTTGTACTTCTCGATGGCGTCGATCGCGCCTTTCTGCAGAAGCTCGTTGAGTTGCGCCTGGAGGCGGCGTTGCTGGGAGTGGAGATCTTGGAGATGCGTTTCCTTCAGAAACGCGATCTCATCCCTGGAGGCCGCCAACTGACGTTGAAGCTCGGAGACTTCCTTCTGGGCGGCCTCCGCATCGGATAGGGCGCGGCCGCGGGCATCCTCAACCAAGGCTAGCGTGGTGGTGAAGGTGGCAGCCCGCTGGCGCAGTTCGTTGACCTCCGCGTTAGAGGAAGCGACCAGCTGGCGCAGTCGGTCCACTTCAGCCCGCAGCTCGCCTGACTGGTCCATTTGGCGGATTCGAAGAATGTACTCGTCTACTCTCCTCTCCGAGTCATGGAGAGTGTCATCGTAGAGAGCAACGGTATTCCCCGCGACTTCTGCGACCTCGTCAACAAGAGCCCGGCCGACCCGCTCTACCTACGGAGAAAGCGAACAGATTAAGTTAGAAGTTGAAGCGGGGGTTTGGAGATAAAGGAGTATGGAGGCGGCCTTACCTCGAGCAGTCGGTTAATGATATCGACGTAGGGAGCTTGGGCAAAGATATTGCGCCCCAGGATCTCCCGCATGAAGAAAGGGGCGCGCTCAGGACCGCCAGTGGAGGAGCCCGCTTGGCTCGCCTCGGTGGGAGCAGCTGGAGGGGGCGCACTGATGGAGGCAGCAGCAGGCTCGGCCTCTTGAGCGCCGGCAATTCCTTCGTGGGTAGGGGAAGGCGCGGCGGCTCCCCTTCGCCCCGGCAGGTCCGGGTCCGAGGCTTCCGAGCTGGAGCTCGGAAAGTCGTCCAGGATGGCCCCTAGATCCGGAGACCAATAGGCCAACCTGCCCAGCTCAGGGAGAGGGGGAACCTCAAGAGTGGCGGGCGCGGACTCAGGCGCGAGTGCGGGCTCGGAAGCAGGCGCGGGCTCGGGAGCAGGCGCGGGCTCGGGCGCAGGCGCAGACTCAGGCGCAAGCGCAGTCTCGAGAGCGAGCGCGGGCTCGGGAGCAGGCGTGGGCTCGGGCGCAGGCGCGGGCTCGGAAGCAGGCGCGGGCTCGGGAGCAGGCGCGGGCTCGGGCGCAGGCGCAGACGCAGGCACGGGCTCGGGAGCAGGCACGGGCTCGGGAGCAGGCGTGGGCTTGGGTGCAGGCGCGGGCTCAGACGCGGGCGCGGGCTCGGGCGCACGCGCGGGCACGGGAGCAGGCGCGGGCTCGTGCGCAGGCGCGGGCTCAGGCGCAAGCGCGGGCTCGGGCGCGGGCGCAGGCGCGAGCCTGGACGCAGGAGCAGGTTCCTGCGCGGGCGCAGGCTCGGACACGGGTCCGAGCTCGGGCGCAAGCGCAGGCACAGGTGAGGGCTCGGGAGCAGGTTCCTGCGCGGGCATACTAGGGGCAGGAGCGGCCGGTGCCGAGGTCTTGGCCGGAGCAGGTGCAGAAGGTAGCGGGCTCATTGGCGCCGGTCCCTCGAAGGGCAGGGGAGGCCTCGCTGTCGTAGAAGCGGGCTCGTCCTCGAGAGACCGCGGCTCCTCTTCTTCCGAGCCGGACTCCTCGCTGGAATCCTCGCCCGATGGCAAGCTCGCTTCCTCGAGGGCGGCTTTCTTCCTGTCCTCAATAGCTCGCGCATAGGCTTCACGAGCCTTGCGAACGGCGTCGTCCTCCGCCATTGGGCGGGCTGCTGGAGCCTTCTTCTTCTTCTTCTTTATATGGGCGCCCTCCATCTCTGGGGTCATTACCGCGACATAAAGAGGTTTAGAAAGGTCGCCCGGGAACTCGCGCATCAGTATCTCGGCCATTGGGGTTTCCACCTCCGCCATGCCAAGAAGGAGCTCGACGCGCGGGTCCTCGGGGTCGACCATCACAACTTGACGTCGTGGAGGTTCCGAAACTGAGGAGTGCATGAGGGGATTGGAAACGAAGGGGGAGTTCGCCTGACCTGGGGCAACCTCGCGGGATGGAGGTGGCGGCGAGGGAATATCCTCCTCGCGGAGCATGTCGATGGTGTCTTCATCGGCGAGCCTGATCGGAGAAGCTCGTTTCTTCTTCCCCTTCCTCGCCGAAGAAGTGCCGACACCGGCGGGCGCGGCAGCAGCCTGGGAGGTCGCCCCGGTGCGGCGAGAGACCGCCACCTTCTTGCGCATGATCTTCTGGCGGGTCATGATGGTGCCCGTCCGGAGATCCTTCCAGAGGAAGGAGAAGTCCGGGGCCAGGACCTTGTCCGGAGTCCGCCCGCCGAGGAACTCCAGGATCGCCTCATCGAGAGATTTCTCTCGAGCTGCCGAGATACACTTCCTCCCCTTAGAGCGATACTCCGCGATCTCCTTGAAGACCGGCAGAGGCGGTCTGCCGGGAAAGGAGCGGACTCCGGCGCAGGGACCTCGCCAGTTGCCCTCGATCACGAATGGATACTCCTTCCAATATCGGTCCTTGTTCTCGACCGCGGAGAAGGGCAGCACCTCGCCAGGGCGGCCTGCGAGGTAGTAGTGGCCGCAGTCGACCTCGCTGAAGATTGTCCCCGGCTTGAGGGACCACTTCTTCAGGAGATAGGCCAGGGGGATCCTCACGTTAAGGGCTTCCTCGATTTGAGAAAGCCCGTAGAGAATCCCCCACGAGTTGCCTGGGAGCTGAGCGGGGCATAAGCCCGCCAGCTCCAGGAGCTCGCTGGCTAGATGGTTCAGGGGCAGTCGGAGCCCTGACCATATTTGCCCCACGGAGACCGCAGTTCCGGAGAGCGGTCTCCCCGATCTCGGGAAAGGAAGGATGTCGAGCTCTTGGGGGATGCCCGCCGCTGTCCGTAGACTCTCGGGGACCGGCACGCCCCCGATGTCGTTGAACCAGAGGACGGCGGGCACCTTGGGAGGAGCCTCTTTCTCGGTGCCCGGAGCACGCACCGAGATGGGGGCGACATTGAGAGGCTCCTCCCGGGAGATCGCAGCAGCAGCGGCAGTGGCTGAAGAAGAAGCAGCAGCAGAGGAAGCCATGAGAGCAAGAGGGCGCAAGCGAGCTGCGAGTTGAGAAGGTTAGGGGAGAAGGGAGAGCTGTTTTCACGCAGCGGTAAAAAATCGTCCCCCTTCCCCTATTTATAGGCAAGTGAAAGAAAGGTGAATCGGGCCGCAGTTAATGCCCGAGCGCGCTCAGCGAGGCGACGTGACGACAGGTGAAGCGACAGCTCGTTCCCTTCCAATCGTCAAGCGCCACGTGGGCCACGCGTGGAAAAAGCTGCGCAGGCGCCGACACTGTCATTTCTGACAGAAGAAGAACAAATGAGGAGGAGACACGTGTCTCGCGCCGATCGGGATCTCATGATGAGATTCGCTGTATCAGCATTGAGTCTCGCGTCACATTTAAGACAAAGCGACCGTTGGAGATTTGGTGCGATACCCAAGTCACAAGATCGCTCGCGGCAGGTGCCCGCAGCTCGCCCGACGCAGACCCTGGCCGCATGTGACAAGCTCGCATCGGAAGGAGATCGCTCGTGGCTGACGCACGTGGCCCACCAGCGTTTGTGAAGTACTGGCAGTCAAAGCTCTCGGCGCAGATCGCTTGCGGTAGGTGCCCGCAGCTCGCCCGACACAGACCCTGGCCGCATGTGACAAGCTCGCATCGGAAGGAGATCGTTCGTGGCTGACGCTCGTGGCCCGCCCAGCTTTTGAGAAGAACTGGCGGTCAAAGCTCTCGGCGCAGTTTGCTCGCGGCAGGTGCCCGCAGCTCGCCCGACGCAGACCCTGGCCGCATGTGACAAGCTCGCATCGGAAGGAGATCGCTCGTGGCTGACGCTCGTGGCTAGTTCGCACCGGAAGGAGGCCGCCCGCGGAAGGTGCTCCTGGCCCGCCCGACGCTTGCAGTAGCGGATAGCTGCGTTCCTTGGACATAGCAGCATCGTCCTCGAGGTCTCACCCATGAGACGCCGAGTCAAAGCTCTCGGTGAAGCTCGCCCGTAGCTACTATCTCCGCCCCGTCAGGAAACTGTTGCAGCAGACATTGATATCAGGCACATTACGAGGGATAGGAACTCGCTAAGACTCCTGAGCAAGCATCGAGTTTCCTCGATCACTCCCTCAGGAGGGGGTAATGTTGGGGGTAATCAAAAACCACATATCTTGGATAGCCTGTCCACGAGTTGGAACCCTCGTCAGGAGCTCGCCTTCACATGGAGCGGGATGGACACCTTGTATCTGAGTACAGCTCACACCTCCAGTCCCCCACAGGAGCTCGCCCAAGCTCATCCAGGAGCTCGCCATACTCGCCCATATTCGATAAATGGCTTAGACAAAGAGCGCGAAGGAGCTCGCCCAAGCTCATCCAGGAGCTCGCCATACTCGCCCATATTCGATAAATGGCTTAGACAAAGAGCGCGAAGGAGATCGCCCAAGCTCGTCCAGGAGCTCGTCATGCTCGCTCAGGAGCTCGCTTAGCTCGTCCAGGAGCTCGAAACGCTCGCTCAGGAGCTCGCCTAGCTCGTCCAGGAGCTCGCCATGCTCGCTCAGGAGCTCGCCTAGCTCGTCCAGGAGTTCGCCATGTTCACTCATGAGCCCGCCTAGCTGGCATAGGAGCTCGCCCAAGCTCATTTAGGAGCACGCCATGCTCACTCAGGAGCACGCCATGCTCACTCAGGAGCTCGCCTAGCTCGCTCAGGAGCTCGCCCAAGCTCGCCCAGGAGTTCGCCCAAGCTCGCTCAGAAGCTCGCCCAGAAGCTCGCCTAGACCCCTGTTTATCGAAGAGGTTGCTCCCACGAGGTCCAACTCTTGATAAATATGGGCGAAAGGACGGAGCAGTATTGGGCGAGCTGGCCTTTGCTTTTTCCCTGAGATTGCCAGGTGTCGAGAACCCACTGAAGCTACGTGGACGATTGCAGTCCATGGAAGCCAGTCAGAGTCGGTTTGAGACCTCCTAGACTTGAACATTCTGGAAGATCCCTATGGCGGCAACAGAATAGCAGCTGCTGTCCCCCACTACTGCGTCAGAAGAGCTAGACGACAAAGAATGTCAGGGGTCCAAGTTCCAAGAACTGTCAGAAACTATTGAAAGCTAGAACGTGGGGGCCTAGAAGGTGCCGGAAAGAGCCTCCACGCGTCGTAGCTCGATAGGTCGCCCATGTCTATAAATGCACACCCCCAGGCTCCAAAGTACAGGTTCGAAATCCCTTTCACTACCACTTTGGTATACAACAGCTCTCCGTTGTGTTACCATAACTGACTTGAGCGTCGGAGGGTCTGCGCTCCTAAGGGAGCCAGCCGTTCTCACGTTTCTTTTTTCTTGATCTTACAGGTGGCTCGCAAGGACCAGAAAAAATCCCCCAAACACTAATGAATTAGAATGGAAAATACGAATGAATTAGAATGGATCGTAGAATGGATCGCACGAATAAATTAGAATGAATTAGAATGGATCGTACGAATGAATTAGAATAGATCATAGGAATGAATTAGAATGGATCGTGCAAATGAATTAAAATGGATACATTCGTGCGAATGAATTAGAATGGATCGTGCGAATGAATTAGAATGGATCGTACGAATGAATTAGAATGGATATATTTGAACGAATAAATTAGAATGGATCATATGAATGAATTAGAATGGATCGTACGAATAAATTAGAATGGATACATTCGTCCGAATGAATTAGAATGGATCATACGAATGAGTAAGAATGGATCGTACGAATGAAATAGAATAGATTGTACGAATGAATTAGAATGGATCCTACGAATGAATTAGAATAGATCGTACGAATGAATTAGAATGGATCATATTAATGAATTAGAATGGATCGTACGAATGAATTAGAATGGATACATTCGTGCGAATAAATTAGAATGGATTGTATGAACGAATTAGAATGGATCGTACGAATGAATTAGAATGGATCATACGAATGAATTAGAATAGATTGCGTGAATGAATTAGAATGGATCGTACGAATGAATTAGAATGGATCGTACGAAGGAATTAGAATGGATCGTACGAATGAATTAGAATGGATTGTACGAATGAATTAGAATGGATCGTACAAAGGAATTAGAATGGATCGTATGAATGAATTAGAATGGATCGTACGATTGAATTAGAATGGATCATACGAATGAGTAAGAATGGATCATAGAATGGATAGTACGAATGAATTAGAATGGATCGTACGAATGAATTAGAATGGATCATAGGAATGAATTAGAATGGATCGTGCAAATGAATTAGAATTGATACATTCGTGCGAATAAATTAGAATGGATTGTATGAATGAATTAGAATGGATCGTACGAATGAATTAGAATGGATCGTACGAATGAATTAGAATAAATTGCGCGAATGAATTAGAATGGGTCGTGCGAATGAAATAGAATGGATACAAATGAATTAGAATGGATCATACGAATGAAGTAGAATGACGATCCATTCTTACTCATTCGTATGATCCATTATAATTTATTCGCACGAATGTATCCATTCAAATTCATTCGTACGTCTAATTCATTCGTACGGTCCATTCTAATTCATTCGCACAATCCATTCAATTTCATTCGTACGATCCATTCTTACTCATTGGTACGATCCATTCTAATTCATTCGCACGAATGTATCCATTCTAATTCATTCGTACGAATCCATTCTAATTCATTCGTACGATCCATTCTAATTCATTCGCACGATCCATTCTAATTCATTCGTATGATCCATTCTAATTCATTCGCACGAATGTATCCATTCTAATTCATTCGTACGATCCATTCTAATTTATTCATACGATCCATTCTAATTCATTCGTACGATCTATTCTAATTCATTCGTACGATCCATTCTAATTCATTCGTACGATCCATTCTAATTCCTTCGTACGATCCATTCTAATTCATTCGTACGATCCATTCTAATTCATTCATACAATCCATTATAATTCTTTCACACGATCCATTCTAATTCATTCGTACGATCCATTCTAAATCATTCGTGCAATCCATTCTATTTCATTCGCACGAATGAATTAGAATGGATCGTGCTAATGAAGTAGAATTGATCGAACGAATGAATTAGCATGGATCGTGCATTCGTACGATCCATTCTAATTCATTCGTAAGATCCATTCTAATTCATTCGTACGATCCATTCTAATTCATTCGTACGATCCATTCTAATTCATTCGCACGAATGTATCCATTCTAGTTCATTCGTACGATCCATTCTAATTCATTCGTACGATCCATTCTAATTCATTCATACGATCTATTCTAATTCATTCATACAATCCATTCTAATTCTTTCACACGATCCATTCTAATTCATTCGTACGATCCATTCTAGTTCATTCGCACAATCCATTCTATTTCATTCGTACGATCCATTCTTACTCATTCGTATGATCCATTCTAATTCATTCGCACGAATGTATCCATAATGGATCATACGAATGAGTAAGAATGGATCGTACGAATGAAATAGAATGGATTGTGCGAATGAATTAGAATGGACCGTACGAATGAATTTGAATGGATACATTCGTGTGAATGAATTAGAATGGATCGGACGAATGAATTAGAATGGATCGTACGAATGAATTAGAATGGATCGTACGAATGAATTAGAATGGATCGTATGATAAATTAGAATGGATACATTCGTCCGAATGAATTAGAATGGATCATATGAATTAGTAAGAATGGATCGTACGAATGAAATAGAATAGATTATACGAATGAATTAGAATGGATCGTGCGAATGAATTAGAATGGATCGTACGAATGAATTCGAATGGATCGTATGAATGAATTAGAATGGATCGTGCGAATGAATTAGAATGGATCATATTAATGAACTAGAATGGATCGTACGAATGAATTAGAATGGATACATTCGTGCGAATGAATTAGAATGGATCGTGCGAATCCATTAGACTGGATCGTGCGAATGAATAAGAATGGATCATACGAATGAATTAGAATGGATTGTACGAATTAATTATAATGGATACATTCGTGTGAATGAATTAGAATGGATTGTATGAATGAATTACAATGGATCGTACGAATGAATTAGAATGGATCGTACGAATGAATTAGAATGGATCGTACAAATGAATTAGAATAGCTCATACGAATGAATTAGAATGAATCGTATGAATGAATTAAAATGGTTACATTCGTGCGAATGAATTAGAATAGATCGTACGAATGAATTAGAATGGATCGTACGAATAAATTAGAATGGATCGTGGGAATGAATTAGAATGGATCGTACGAATGAATTAGAATGGATCCACCGAATGAGTTAGAATGGATCATACGAATGAATTAGAATGGATTATTCGAATGAATTAGAATGGATTGTACGAATGAATTAGAATGGATCGTATGAATGAATTAGAATGGATCGTGCGAATGAATTAGCATGAATCGTACGAATGTATTAGAATGGATCGTACGAATGAATTAGAATGGATCGTACGAAGGAATTAGAATGGATCGTACGAAGGAATTAGAATGGATCGTACGAATGAATTGGAATGGATATATTCGTGCAAATGAATTAGAATGGATCGTATGAATGAATTAGAATGGATTATATGAGTGAATTAGAACGGATTTTACGAATGAAGTAGAATGGATCGTATGAATGAATTAGAATGGATACATTCGTGCGAATGAATTAGAATGGATCGTACGAATGAATTAGAATGGATCGTACGAATGAATTAGAATGGATCTTACGAATGAATTAGAATGGATCGTACGAATGAATTAGAATGGATACATTCGTGCGAATGAATTAGAATGGATCGGACGAATGAATTAGAATGGATCGTACGAATGAATTAGAATGGATCAAATGAATGAATTAGAATGGTTACATTCATGCGAATGAATTAGAATGGATCGTACGAATGGATTAGAATGGATCGTACGAATGGATTAGAATGGATACATTCGAGCGAATGAATTAGAATGGATCGTACGAATGAATTAGAATGGATCGTACGAATGGATTAGAATGGATCCTACGAATGGATTAGAATGGATACCTTTGTGCATATGAATTAGAATGGATCGTTTGAATGAATTAGAATGGATCGTACGAATGAATTAGAATGGATCGTGCTAATGAATTAGAATTGATCGAACGAATGAATTAGCATGGATCGTGCTAATGAATTAGAATGGAACATACGAATGAATTAGAATGGATCGTGTGAAAGAATTAGAATGGATTGTATGAATGAATTAGAATGAATTCGTACGATCCATTCTAATTCATTCGCACAATCCATTCTAATTCATTCATACAATCCATTCTAATTCTTTCACACGATCCATTCTAATTCATTCGTACGATCCATTCTAATTCATTCGCACGATCCATTCTAATACATTCGCACGAATGTATCCATTCTAATTCATTCATACGATCCATTCTAATTCATTCGTACGATCTATTCTAATTTATTCGCACAAATGTATCCATTCTAATTCATTCGTACGATCCATTCTAATTCATTCGTACGAGATCATACGAATGAATTAGAATGGATCGTACGAATGAATTAGAATAGATCGTACGAATGAATTAGAATGGATCGTACGAAGGAATTAGAATGGATCGTACGAATGAATTAGAATGGATCGTGCTATTGAATTAGAATTGATCGAACGAATGAATTAGCATGGATCGTGCTAATGAATTAGAATGGAACGTACGAATGAATTAGAATGGATCGTGTGAAAGAATTAGAATGGATTGTATGAATGAATTAGAATGAATTCGTACGATCAATTCAAATTCATTCGGACGATCCATTCTAATTCATTCATACGATCCATTCTAATTCATTCATACAATCCATTCTAATTCTTTCACACGATCCATTCTAATTCATTCGTAGGGTCCATTCTAATTCATTCGTACAATCTATTCTATTTCATTCGTACGATCCATTCTTACTCATTCGTATGATCCATTCTAATTCATTCAGACGAATGTATCCATTCTAATTTATTCGTACGATCCATTCTAATTCATTCGTACGATCCATTCTAATTCATTCGTACGATCTATTCTAATTCATTCATACGATCCATTCTAATTTCATTCGTACGATCCATTCTAATTCATTCGCTCGAATGTATCCATTCTAATCCATTCGTACGATCCATTCTAATCCATTCGTACGATCCATTCTAATTCATTCACATGAATCTAACCATTCTAATTCATTCATTTGATCCATTCTAATTCATTCGTACGATTCATTCTAATTCATTCGTCCGATCCATTCTAATTCATTCGCACAAATGTATCCATTCTAATTTATTCGTACGATCCATTCTAATTCATTCGTACGCTCCATTCTAATTCATTCGTAAGATCCATTCTAATTCATTCGTACGATCCATTCTAATTCATTCGTACGATCCATTCTAATTCATTCGCACGAATATATCCATTCTAGTTCATTCGTACGATCCATTCTAATTCATTCGTACGAACCATTCTAATTCATTCGCACGATCCATTCTAATTCATTCGTACGATCAATTCTAATTCATTCACACGAATGTATCCATTCTAATTCATTCGTACAATCCTGAATTAGAATGGATCGTACGAATGAATTAGAATGGATACCTTTGTGCATATGAATTAGAATGGATCGTACGAATGAATTAGAATGGATCATATTAATGAATTAGAATGGATCGTACGAATGAATTAGAATGGATCGTACGAATGAATTAGAATGGATCTTACGAATGGATTAGAATGGATACATTCGTGCGAATGAATTAGAATGGATCGGACGAATGAATTAGAATGGATCGTACGAATGAATTAGAATGGATCAAATGAATGAATTAGAATGGTTACATTCATGCGAATGAATTAGAATGGATCGTACGAATGGATTAGAATGGATCGTACGAATGGATTAGAATGGATACATTCGAGCGAATGAATTAGAATGGATCATACGAATGGAATTAGAATGGATCGTACGAATGTATTAGAATAGATCGTACGAATGAATTAGAATGGATCGTACGAATAAATTAGAATGGATCGTGTGAAAGAATTAGAATGGATCGTACGAATGAATTATAAAGGATCGTGCGAATGAATTAGAATGGATCGTACGAATGAATTAGAATGGATCGTGCTAATGAATTAGAACTGATCGAATGAATGAATTAACATGGATCGTGCATTCGTACAATCCATTCTTATTCATTCGTAAGATCCATTCTAATTCATTCGTACGATCCATTCTAATTCATTCGTACGATCCATTCTAATTCATTTGCACGAATGTATCCATTCTAGTTCATTCGTACGATCCATTCTAATTCATTCGTACGATCCATTCTAATTCATTCACACGATCTATTCTAATTCATTCATACAATCCATTCTAATTCTTTCACACGATCCATTCTAATTCATTCGTACGATCCATTCTAATTCATTCGCACAATCCATTCTATTTCATTCGTACGATCCATTCTTACTCATTCGTATGATCCATTCTAATTCATTCGCACGAATGTATCCATAATGGATCATACGAATGAGTAAGAATGGATCGTACGAATGAAATAGAATGGATTGTGCGAATGAATTAGAATGGACCGTACGAATGAATTAGAATGGATACATTCGTGCGAATGAATTAGAATGGATCGGACGAATGAATTATAATGGATCGTACGAATGAATTAGAATAGATCGTACGAATGAATTAGAATGGATCGTACGAATAAATTAGAATGGATGCATACGTCTGAATGAATTAGAATGGATCATACGAATGAATTAGAATGGATCGTGCGAATGAATTAGAATGGATCGTACAAATGAATTAGAATGGATCGTGCGAATGAATTAGAATGGATCATATTAATGAATTAGAATGGATCGTACGAATGAATTAGAATGGATAAATTCGTGCGAATGAATTAGAATGGATCGTGCGAATCCATTAGACTGGATCGTGCGAATGAATAAGAATGGATCATACGAATGAATTAGAATGGATCGTACGAATTAATTAGAATGGATACATTTGTGCGAATGAATTAGAATGGATTGTATGAATGAATTAGAATGGATCGTACGAATGAATTAGAATGGATCATATGAATTAATTAGAATGGATCATACGAATGAATTAGAATGGATCGTACGAATGAATTAGAATGGATCGTACGAATGAACTAGAATGGATCGTACGAATGAACTAGAATGGATACATTCGTGCAAATGAATTAGAATGGATCGTACGAATGAATAAGAATGGATCGTACGATTCATTCTAATTCATTCGTACGATCCATTCTAATTCATTCGTACGATTCATGCTAATTCATTCGCACGATCCATTCTAATTCATTCGTACGATCCATTATTATTCATTCATACGATCCATTCTAATTCATTCGCACAATCCATTATAATTCATTCGTACAATCCATTCTAATTCATTCGTATGATCCATTCTAACTCATTCGGTGGATCCATTCTAATTCATTCGTACGATCCATTCTAATTCATTCCCACGATCTATTCTAATTTATTCGTACGATCCATTCTAATTCATTCGTACGATCTATTCTAATTCATTCGCACGAATGTAACCATTCTAATTCATTCATACGATTCATTCTAATTCATTCGTATGAGCTATTCTAATTCATTCGTACGATCCATTCTAATTCATTCGTACGATCCATTGTAATTCATTCATACAATCCATTTAGATTCATTCGCACAAATGTATCCATTCAAATTCATTCGTACGATCCAGTCTAATTCATTCGTACGAGCCATTCTAATTCATTCGCACGAATATATCCATTCTAATTCTTTCGTACGATGCATTCTAATTCATTCGTACGATCCATTCTAATTCATTCGTACGATCCATTCTAATTCATTCGTACGATCCATTCTAATTCATTCGCACGAATGTATCCATTCTAATTCATACGTACAATCCATTCTATTTCATTCGTACGATCCATTCTTACTCATTCGTATGATCAATTCTAATTTATTCGTACGATCCATTCTAATTCATTCGTACGATCCATTCTAATTCATTCGCACGATTCATTCTAATTCATTCATACGATCCATTCTAATTCATTCATACGATCCATTCTAATTCATTCCTACAATCCATTCTAATTCATTCGCCCGATCCATTCTAATTCATTCATACGATCCATTCTATTCGAATGGATCATGCGATCCATTCGAATTCATTCGCACGATCCATTCTAATTCATTCATACGATCCATTCTAATTCATTCATACAATGCATTCTAATTCTTTCACACGATCCATTCTAATTCATTCGTACGATCCATTCTAATTCATTCGTAGAATCCATTCTATTTCATTTGTACGATCCATTCTTACTCATTCGTATGATCCATTCTAATTCATTCGTACGATCCATTCTAATTCATTTGTACAATCCATTCTAATTCATTCGTACAATCCATTCTATTTCATTCGTACGATCCATTCTTACTCATTCGTATGATCCATTCTAATTCATTCGCACGAATGTATCCATTCTAAATCATTCATACAATCCATTCTAATTCATTCCGTACGATCCATTCTAATTCATTCGTATGATCGTACGAATGAATTAGAATGGATCGTACGAATGAATTAGAATAGATTGTGCGAATGAATTAGAATGGATCGTACGAATGAATTAGAATGGATCGTACGAATGAATTAGCATGGATCATACGAATGAGTAAGAATGGATCGTACGAATGAATTAGAATGGATCGTACGAATGAATTAGAATGGATCGTACGAATAAATTAGAATGGATACATTCGTCCGAATGAATTAGAATGGATCATACGAATGAGTAAGAATGGATCGTACGAATGAAATAGAATAGATTGTACGAATGAATTAGAATGGATCCTACGAATGAATTAGAATGGATTGTGTGAACGAATTAGAATGGATTGTATGAATGAATTAGAATGGATCGTATGAATGAATTAGAAATGGATCGTGCGGATGAATTCGAATGGATCGTACGAATTCATTCTAGTTCATTCATACAATCCATTCTAATTCTTTCACACGATCCATTCTAATTCATTCGTACGTTCCATTCTAATTCATTAGCACGATCCATGCTAATTCATTCGTTCGATCAATTCTAATTCATTAGCACGATCCATTCTAATTCAATCGTACGATCCATTCTAATTCATTCGCACGATCCATTCTAATTCATTCATAGGATCCATTCTAATTCATTCATACGATCTATTCTAATTCTTTCGCACGAATGTATCCATTCTAATTCATTCACATGAATATATCCATTCTAATTCATTCGTACGATCCATTCTAATTCATTCGTACGATCCATTCGAATTCATTCGCACGATCAATTCTAATTCTTTCATATGATCCATTCTAATTCATTCATACAATCCATTCTAATTCTTTCACACGATCCATTCTAATTCATTCGTACGATCCATTCTAATTCATTCGTACAATCCATTCTATTTCATTCAAACGATCCATTCTTACTCATTCGTATGATCCATTCTAATTCATCCGTATGATCCATTCTAATTCATTCGTACGATCCATTCTAATTCATTCGTACGATCCATTCTAAATCATTCGTACGATCCATTCTAATTCATTCGCACGAATGTATCCATTCTAGTTCATTCGTACGATCCATTCGAATTCATTCGTACGATCCATTCTAATTCATTCGCACGATCCATTCTAATTCATTCGTACGATCCATTCTAATTCATTCATACGATCCATTCTAATTCATTCATACAATCCATTCTAATTCATTCGTACGATCCATTCTAATTCATTCGTACAATCTATTCTAATTCATTCGTACGAATGGATACATTCGTGTGAATGAATTAGAATGGATCGTACAAATGCCATTCTAATTCATTCGTAAGATCCATTCTAATTCATTCGTACGATCCATTCTAATTCATTCCTACGATCCATTCTAATTCATTCGCACGAATGTATCCATTCTAGTTCATTCGTACGATCAATTCTAATTCATTCGTACGATCCATTCTAATTCATTCGCACGATCCATTCTAATTCATTCGTACGATCCATTCTAATTCATTCATACGATCTATTCTAATTCATTCGTACGATCCATTCTAATTCATTCGTCCGATCCATTCTAATTCATTCGCACGAATGTATCCATTCTAATTCAATCGTACGATCCATTCTAATTCATTCGTACGATCCATTCTAATTCATTCGTAAGATCCATTCTAATTCATTCGTACGATCCATTCTAATTCATTCGTACAATCCATTCTAATTCATTCGCACGAATGTATCCATTCTAGTTCATTCGTACGATCCATTCTAATTCATTCGTACGATCCATTCTAATTCATTCGCACGATCCTTTCTAATTCATTCATACGATCAATTCTAATTCATTCGCACGAATGTATCCATTCTAATTCATTCGTACGATCCTGAATTAGAATGGATCGTACGAATGAATTAGAATGGATACCTTTGTGCATATGAATTAGAATGGATCGTACGAATGAATTAGAATGGATCATATTAATGAATTAGAATGGATCGTACGAATGAATTAGAATGGATACATTCGTGCGAATGAATTAGAATGGATCGTGCACGAATGTATCCATTCTAATTCATTCGTACGATCCATTCTAATTCATTAATATGATCCATTCTAATTCATTCGTACGATCCATTCTAATTCAGATGCACAAAGGTATCCATTCTATCCATTCGTAGGATCCATTCTAATCCATTCGTACGATCCATTCTAATTCATTCGTACGATCCATTCTAATTCATTCGCTCGAATGTATCCATTCTAATCCATTCGTACTATCCATTCTAATTCATTCGCATGAATGTAACAATTCTAATTCATTCATTTGATCCATTCTAATTCATTTGTACGATCCATTCTAATTCATTCATCCGATCCATTCTAATTCATTCGCACGAATGTATCCATTCTAATTCATTCGTACGATCCATTCTAATTCATTCGTACGATCCATTCTAATTCATTCGTAAGATCCATTCTAATTCATTCGTACGATGCACTCTAATTCATTCGTACGATCCATTCTAATTCATTCGCACGAATGTATCCATTCTAGTTCATTCGTACGATCCATTCTAATTCATTCGTACGATCCATTCTAATTCATTCGCACGATCCATTCTAATTCATTCGTACGATCAATTCTAATTCATTCGCATGAATTTATCCATTCTAATTCATTCATACGATCCATTCTAATTCATTCGTACGATCCATTCTAATTCACTCATACGATCCATTCTAATACATTCATACGATCCATTCTAATTCATTTGCACGAATATATCCATTCTAATTCATTCGTACGATCCATTCTAATTCCTTCGTACGATCCATTTTAATTCATTCGTATGATCTATTCTAATTCATTCGTACTATCTATTCTAATTCATTCGTACGATCCATTCTAATTCCTTCGTACGATCCATTCTAATTCATTCGTACGATCCATTCTAATTCATTCGTACAATCTATTCTAATCCATTCGTACGAATGGATACATTCGTGTGAGTGAATTAGAATGGATCGTACGAATGAGTAAGAATGGATCGTACGAATGAAATAGAATGGATTGCACGAATGAATTAGAATGGATCGTACGAATGAATTAGAATGGATCGTGTGAAAGAATTAGAATGGATTGTATGAATGAATTAGAATGGATCGTACGAATGAATTAGAATGGATCGTACGAAGGAATTAGAATGGATCGTATGAATGAATTAGAATGGATCGTATGAATGAATTAGAATAGATCGTACGAATGAATTAGAATGGATCGTACGAAGGAATTAGAATGGATCGTACGAATGAATTAGAATGGATATATTCGTGCAAATGAATTAGAATGGATCGTATGAATGTATTAGAATGGATCGTATGAGTGAATTAGAATGGATCGTACGAATGAATTAGAATGGATCGTATGAATGAATTAGAATGGATACATTCGTGTGAATGAATTAGAATGGATCGTATGAATGAATTAGAATAGATTTTGTGAATGAATTAGAACTGATCGTACGAATGAATTAGAATGGATACATTCGTGCGAATGAATTAGAATGGATTGTATGAATGAATTAGAATGGATCGTACGAATGAATTAGAATGGATCGTATGAGTGAATTAGAATGGATACGAAGGAATTAGAATGGATCGTACGAAGGAATTAGAATGGATCATACGAATGAAATAGAATGGATCGTACGAAGGAATTAGAATGGAACGTACGAAGGAACTAGAATGGATCGTACGAAGGAATTAGAATGGATCGTACGAATGAATTAGAATGGATATATTCGTGCAAATGAATTAGAATGGATCGTATGAATGAATTAGAATGGATCGTATGAGTGAATTAGAATGGATAGTACGAATGAAGTAGAATGGATCGTATGAATGAATTAGAATGGATACATTCGTGCGAATGAATTAGAATGGATCGTATGAATGAATTAGAATAGATTGTGCGAATAAATTAGAATGGGTCGTACGAATGAATTAGAATGGATCGTGCGAATGAATTAAAATGGATCGTGTGAAAGAATTAGAATGGATCGTGTGAAAGAATTAGAATAGATCGTACGAATGAATTAGAATGGATCGTGCGAATGAATTAAAATGGATCGTACGAATGAATTAGAATATATACCTTTGTGCGAATGAATTAGAATGGATCGTACGAATGAATTAGAATGGATCGTACGAATGAATTAGAATGGATCGTGCGAATGAATTAGAATGGATCGTACGAATGAATTAGAATGGATCGTACGAATGAACTAGAATGGATACATTCGTGCGAATGAATTAGAATGGATGGTACGAATGAATTAGAATGGATCGTACGAATGAATTAGAATGGATCTTACGAATGAATTAGAATGGATCGTACGAATGAATTAGAATGGATCGTATGAATGAATTAGAATTGATACATTCGTGCGAATGAATTAGAATGGATCGGACGAATGAATTAGAATGGATCGTACGAATGAATTAGAATGGATCGCATGAAGGAATTAGAATGGATCGTACGAATGAATTAGAATGGATTGTGCGAATGAATTAGAATGGATCGTACGAATGAATTAGCATGGATCATACGAATGAGTAAGAATGGATCGTACGAATGAATTAGAATGGATCGTACGAATGAATTAGAATGGATCGTACGAATAAATTAGAATGGATTCATTCGTCCGAATGAATTAGAATGGATCATACGAATGAGTAAGAATGGATCGTACGAATGAAATAGAATAGATTGTACGAATGAATTAGAATGGATCCTACGAATGAATTAGAATAGATCGTACGAATGAATTAGAATGGATCATATTAATGAATTAGAATGGATCGTACGAATGAATTAGAATGGATACATTCGTGCGAATAAATTAGAATGGATTGTATGAATGAATTAGAATGGATCGTACGAATGAATTAGAATGGATCGTACGAATGAATTAGAATAGATTGCGCGAATGAATTAGAATGGATCGTACGAATGAATTAGAATGGATCATACGAAAGAATTAGAATGGATCGTACGAATGAATTAGAATGGATCGTACGAATGAATTAGAATGGATCATACGAAGGAATTAGAATGGATCGTATGAATGAATTAGAATGGATCGTACGATTAAATTAGAATGGATCATACGAATGAGTAAGAATGGATCATATGAATGAATTAGATTGGATCGTACGATCCATTCTAATTCATTAGCATGGATCGTGCTAATGAATTAGAATGGAATATACGAATGAATTAGAATGGATCGTACGAATGAATTAGAATGAATTAGAATGGATCGTACGAATGAATTAGAATAGATCATAGGAATGAATTAGAATGGATCGTGCAAATGAATTAGAATTGATACATTCGTGCGAATAAATTAGAATGGATTGTATGAGTGAATTAGAATGGATCGTACGAATGAATTAGAAAGGATCGTACGAATGAATTATAATAGATTGCGCGAATGAATTAGAATGGGTCGTGCGAATGAAATAGAATGGATACAAATGAATTAGAATGGATCATACGAATGAATTAGAATGACGATCCATTCTTACTCATTCGTATGATCCATTTTAATTCATTCGTACGATCCATTTTAATTCATTCATACGATCTATTCTAATTCATTCATACAATCCATTCTAATTCTTTCACACGATCCATTCTAATTCATTCGTATGATCCATTCTAATTCATTCGCACAATCCATTCTATTTCATTCGTACGATCCATTCTTACTCATTCGTATGATCCATTCTAATTCATTCGCACGAATGTATCCATAATGGATCATACGAATGAGTAAGAATGGATCGTACGAATGAAATAGAATGGATTGTGCGAATGAATTACAATCGACCGTACGAATGAATTAGAATGGATACATTCGTGCGAATGAATTAGAATGGATCGGACGAATGAATTAGAATGGATCGTACGAATGAATTAGAATGGATCGTACGAATGAATTAGAATGGATCGTATGAATAAATTAGAATGCATACATTCGTCCGGATGAATTAGAATGGATCATACGAATGAGTAAGAATGGATCGTACGAATGAAATAGAATAGATTGTACGAATGAATTAGAATGGATAGTGCGAATGAATTAGAATCGATCGTACGAATGAATTAGAATGGATCGTACGAATGAATTAGAATGGATCGTGCGAATGAATTAGAATGGATCATAATAATGAATTAGAATGGATCGTACGAATGAATTAGAATGGATACATTCGTGCGAATGAATTAGAATGGATCGTGCGAATCCATTAGACAGGATCGTGCGAATGAATAAGAATGGATCATACGAATGAATTAGAATGGATCGTACGAATTAATTAGAATGGATACATTCGTGCGAATGAATTAGAATGGATTGTATGAATGAATTACAATGGATCGTACGAATGAATTAGAATGGATCGTACGAATGAATTAGAATCGCTCATACGAATGAATTAGAATGAATCGTATGAATGAATTAAAATGGTTACATTCGTGCGAATGAATTAGAATAGATCGTACGAATGAATTAGAATGGATCGTACGAATAAATTAGAATGGATCGTGGGAATGAATTAGAATGGATCGTACGAATGAATTAGAATGGATCCACCGAATGAGTAAGAATGGATCATACGAATGAATTAGAATGGATTATACGAATGAATTAGAATGGATTATGCGAATGAATTAGAATGGATCGTATGAATGAATTAGAATGGATCGTGCGAATGAATTAGCATGAATCGTACGAATATATTAGAATGGATCGTACGAATGAATTAGAATGGATCGTACGAAGGAATTAGGATGGATCGTACGAAGGAATTAGAATGGATCATACGAATGAATTAGAATGGATATATTTGTGCAAATGAATTAGAATGGATCGTATGAATGAATTAGAATGGATCGTATGAGTGAATTAGAACGGATATTACGAATGAAGTAGAATGGATCGTATGAATGAATTAGAATGGATACATTCGTGCGAATGAATTAGAATGGATCGTACGAATGAATTAGAATGGATCGTACGAATGAATTAGAATGGATCTTACGAATGAATTAGAATGGATCGTACGAATGAATTAGAATGGATCGTACGAATGAATTAGAATGGATACATTCGTGCGAATGAATTAGAATGGATCGGACGAATGAATTAGAATGGATCGTATGAATGAATTAGAATGGATCGTACGAATGAATTAGAATGGATCAAATGAATGAATTAGAATGGTTACATTCATGCGAATGAATTAGAATGGATCGTACGAATGGATTAGAATGGATCGTACGAATGGATTAGAATGGATACATTCGAGCGAATGAATTAGAATGGATCGTACGAATGAATTAGAATGGATCGTACGAATGGATTAGAATGGATCCTACGAATGGATTAGAATGGATACCTTTGTGCATATGAATTAGAATGGATCGAACGAATGAATTAGAATGGATCGTACGAATGAATTAGAGTGGATCGTGCTAATGAATTAGAATTGATCGAACGAATGAATTAGCATGGATTGTGCTAATGAATTAGAATGGAACGTACGAATGAATTAGAATGGATCGTGTGAAAGAATTAGAACGGATTGTATGAATGAATTAGAATGAATTCGTACGATCCATTCTAATTCATTCGCACGATCCATTCTAATTCATTCATACAATCCATTCTAATTCTTTCACACGATCCATTCTAATTCATTCGTACGATCCATTCTAATTCATTCGCACGATCCATTCTAATTCATTCGCACGAATGTATCCATTCTAATTCATTCATACGATCCATTCTAATTCATTCGTACGATCCATTCTAATTTATTCGCACAAATGTATCCATTCTAATTCATTCGTACGAGATCGTACGAATGAATTAGAATGGATCGTACGAATGAATTAGAATAGATCGTACGAATGAATTAGAATGGATCGTACGAAGGAATTAGAATGGATCGTACGAATGAATTAGAATGGATCGTGCTAATGAATTAGAATTGATCGAACGAATTAATTAGCATGGATCGTGCTAATGAATTAGAATGGAACGTACGAATGAATTAGAGTGGATCGTGTGAAAGAATTAGAATGGATTGTATGAATGAATTAGAATAAATTAGAATAAATTCGTACGATCCATTCGAATTCATTCGCACGATCCATTCTAATTCATTCATACGATCCATTCTAATTCATTCATACAATCCATTCTAATTCTTTCACACGATCCATTCTAATTCATTCGTAGGATCCATTCTAATTCATTCGTACAATCTATTCTATTTCTTTCGTACGATCAATTCTTACTCATTCGTATGATCCATTCTAATTCATTCGGACGAATGTATCCATTCTAATTTATTCGTACGGTCCATTCTAATTCATTCGTACGATCCATTCTAATTCATTCGTACGATCTATTCTAATTCATTCGTACGATCCATTCTAATTTCATTCGTACGATCCATTCTAATTCATTCGCTCGAATGTATCCATTCTAATCCATTCGTACGATCCATTCTAATCCATTCGTACGATCCATTCTAATTCATTCGCTTGAATGTAACCATTCTAATTCATTCATTTGATCCATTCTAATTCATTCGTACGATCCATTCTAATTCATTCGTCCGATCCATTCTAATTCATTCGCACGAATGTATCCATTCTAATTTATTCGTACGATCCATTCTAATTAATTCGTACGATCCATTCTAATTCATTCGTAAGATCCATTCTAATTCATTCGTACGATCCATTCTAATTCATTCGTACGATCCATTCTAATTCATTCGCACGAATATATCCATTCTAGTTCATTCGTACGATCCATTCTATTTCATTCGTACGATCCATTCTAATTCATTCGCACGATCCATTCTAATTCATTCGTACGATCAATTCTAATTCATTCGCACGAATGTATCCATTCTAATTCATTCGTACGATCCTGAATTAAAATGGATCATACGAATGAATTAGAATGGATACCTTTGTGCATATGAATTAGAATGGATCGTACGAATGAATTAGAATGGATCATATTAATGAATTAGAATGGATCGTACGAATGAATTAGAATTGATCGTACGAATGAATTAGAATTGATCTTACGAATGGATTAGAATGGATACATTCGTGCGAATGAATTAGAATGGATCGGACGAATGAATTAGAATGGATCGTACGAATGAATTAGAATGGATCAAATGAATGAATTAGAATGGTTACATTCATGCGAATGAATTAGAATGGATCGTACGAATGGATTAGAATGGATCGTACGAATGGATTAGAATGGATACATTCGAGCGAATGAATTAGAATGGATCATACGATTGAAATTAGAATGGATCGTACGAATGTATTAGAATAGATCGTACGAATGAATTAGAATGGATCGTACGAATGAATTAGAATGGATTGTGTGAAAGAATTAGAATGGATCGTACGAATGAATTAGAATGGATCATGCGAATGAATTAGAATGGATCGTACGAATGAATTAGAATGGATCGTGCTAGTGAATTAGAATCGATCGAACGAATGAATTAGCATGGATCGTGCATTCGTACGATCCATTCTAATTGATTCGTAAGATCCATTCTAATTCATTCGTATGATCCATTCTAATTCATTCTTACGATCCATTCTAATTCATTCGCACGAATGTATCCATTCTAGTTCATTCGTACGATCCATTCTAATTCATTCGTACGATCCATTCTAATTCATTCATACAATCTATTCTAATTCATTCATACAATCCATTCTAATTCTTTCACATGATCCATTCTAATTCATTCGTATGATCCATTCTAATTCATTCGCACAATCCATTCTATTTCATTCGTACGATCCATTCTTACTCATTCGTATGATCAATTCTAATTCATTCGCACGAATGTATCCATAATGGATCATACGAATGAGTAAGAATGGATCGTACGAATGAAATAGAATGGATTGTGTGAATGAATTAGAATGGACCGTACGAATGAATTAGAATGGATACATTCGTGCGAATGAATTAGGATGGATCGGACGAATGAATTAGAATGGATCGTACGAATGAATTAGAATGGATCGTACGAAAGAATTAGAATGGATCGTACGAATAAATTAGAATGGATACATTCGTCCGAATGAATTAGAATGGATCATACGAATGAGTAAGAATGGATCATACGAATGAAATAGAATAGATTGTACGAATGAATTAGAATGGATCGTGCGAATGAATTAGAATGGATCGTACGAATGAATTAGAATGGATCGTACGAATGAATTAGAATGGATCGTGCGAATGAATTAGATTGGATCATATTAATGAATTAGAATGGATCGTACGAATGAATTAGAATGGATAAATTCGTGCGAATGAATTAGAATGGATCGTGCGAATCCATTAGACTGGATCGTGCGAATCAATAAGAATGGATCATACGAATGAATTAGAATGGATCGTACGAATTAATTAGAATGGATACATTCGTGCGAATGAATTAGAATGGATTGTATGAATGAATTAGAATGGGTCGTACGAATGAATTAAAATGGATCATACAAATTAATTAGAATGGATCATACGAATGAATTAGAATGGATCGTACGAATGAATTAGAATGGATCGTACGAATGAACTAGAATGGACCGTACGAATGAACTGGAATGGATCGTACGAATGAACTAGAATGGATAAGAATGGATACATTCGTGCAAATGAATTAGAATGGATCGTACGAGTGAATTAGAATGGATCGTACGATTCATTCTAATTCATTCGTACGATCCATTCTAATACATTCGTACGATTCATGCTAATTCATTCGCACGATCCATTCTAATTCATTCGTACGATCCATTCTTATTCATTCATACGATCCATTCTAATTCATTCGCACAATCCATTATAATTCATTCGTACAATCCATTCTAATTCATTCGTATGATCCATTCTAACTCATTCGGTGGATCCATTCTAATTCATTCGTACGATCCATTCTAATTCATTCCCACGATCCATTCTAATTTATTCGTACGATCCATTCTAATTCATTCGTACGATCTATTCTAATTCATTCGCATGAATGTAACCATTCTAATTCATTCATACGATTCATTCTAATTCATTCGTATGAGCTATTCTAATTCATTCGTACGATCCATTCTAATTCATTCGTACGATCCATTGTAATTCATTCATACAATCCATTTAGATTCATTCGCACAAATGTATCGATTCAAATTCATTCGTACGATCCAGTCTAATTCATTCGTACGATCCATTCTAATTCATTTGCACGAATATATCCATTCTAATTCTTTCGTACGATGCATTCTAATTCATTCGTACGATCCATTCTAATTCATTCGTATGATCCATTCTAATTCATTCGTACGATCCATTCTAATTCATTCGCACGAATGTATCCATTCTAATTCATTCGTACAATCCATTCTATTTCATTCGTACGATCCATTCTTACTCATTTGTATGATCCATTCTAATTCATTCGTACGATGCATTCTAATTCATTCGTACGATCCATTCTAATTCATTCGCACGATTCATTCTAATTCATTCATATGATCCATTCTAATTCATTCATACGATCCATTCTAATTCATTCCTACAATCCATTCTAATTCATTCGCCCGATCCATTCTAATTCATTCATACGATCCATTCTATTCGAATGGATCATGCGATCCATTCGAATTCATTTGCACGATCCATTCTAATTCATTCATACGATCCATTCTAATTCATTCATACAATGCATTCTAATTCTTTCACACGATCCATTCTAATTCATTCGTACGATCCATTCTAATTCATTCGTACAATCCATTCTATTTCATTTGTACGATCCATTCTTACTCATTCGTATGATCCATTCTAATTCATTCGTACGATCCATTCTAATTCATTTGTACGATCCATTCTAATTCATTCGTACAATCCATTCTATTTCATTCGTACGATCCATTCTTACTCATTCGTATGATCCATTCTAGTATACATTCTAATTCATTCATACAATCCATTCTAATTCATTCCGTACGATCCATTCTAATTCATTCGTACGATCGTACGAATGAATTAGAATGGATCGTACGAATGAATTAGAGTAGATTGTGCGAATGAATTAGAATGGATCGTACGAATGAATTAGAATGGATCGTACGAATGAATTAGAATGGATCATACGAATGAGTAAGAATGGATCGTACGAATGAATTAGAATGGATCGTACGAATGAATTAGAATGGATCGTACGAATAAATTAGAATGGATACATTCGTCCGAATGAATTAGAATGGATCATACGAATGAGTAAGAATGGATCGTACGAATGAAATAGAATAGATTGTACGAATGAATTAGAATGGATCCTACGAATGAATTAGAATGGATTGTGTGAAAGAATTAGAATGGATTGTATGAATGAATTAGAATGGATCGTATGAATGAATTAGAAATGGATCGTGCGAATGAATTCGAATGGATCATACGAATTCATTCTAGTTCATTCATACAATCCATTCTAATTCTTTCACACGATCCATTCTAATTCATTCGTACGTTCCATTCTAATTCATTAGCACGATCCATGCTAATTCATTCGTTCGATCAATTCTAATTCATTTGCACGATCCATTCTAATTCAATCGTACGATCCATTCTAATTCATTCGCACGATCCATTCTAATTCATTCATAGGATCCATTCTAATTCATTCATACGATCTATTCTAATTCTTTCGCACGAATGTATCCATTCTAATTCATTCGCACGAATATATCCATTCTAATTCATTCGTACGATCCATTCTAATTCATTCGTACGATCCATTCGAATTCATTCGCACGATCCATTCTAATTCTTTTATATGATCCATTCTAATTCATTCATACAATCCATTCTAATTCTTTCACACGATCCATTCTAATTCATTCGTACGATCCATTCTAATTCATTCGTACAATCCATTCTATTTTATTCGTACGATCCATTCTTACTCATTCGTATGATCCATTCTAATTCATTCGTATGATCTGTTTGGGGGAATTTTCGCTGGTCCGTGCGGGTTGCCTGCAAGACAAAGAAAAGAGAACGTGAGAACGGCTGGCTCCCTTAGGAGCGCAGACCCTCCAACGCTCAAGTCAGTCACGGTGGCACAACGGCGAGCTGTTGTATACCAAAGTGGTAGGGAAAAGGATTTCGAACCTGTACTATGGAGCCTGGGGGTGAGCATTTATAGCAATCGGCGGCCTACCGTGGTCCGACACGTGGAGATTCTTCCAGGGCCTTCTGGACCCCCACGTTCTGGCTCCCGTGGGTCTGACAGTCCTTGGTACTCGCGCCCTGACATTCTGTCGTTAAGCCTGCCAGGCGGTTTGAGTGGGGGAGAGCATCTTTCTTGTCGCTGCCAGGTGGCTATTCTGGAATGTTCAAGTCTGGGCGGTCTCAGGGAGGAAGCAAAGGCAAGCTCGCCCGGCACTACTCCGTCCTTTCGTCCATATTTATCAAGAGTCGGGCCTCGCGAGGGCAACCTCTTCGATAAACAGGGGTCGGGGCGAGCTTGGGCGAGCTCCGGTGCGAGCTAAGCGAGCTCCTGAGCGAGCTTGGCGAACTCCTGAGAGAGCTTGGCGAGCTCCTGAGCGAGCTTGGGCGAGCTCCTGAGTGAGCTTGGGCGAGCTCCTGAGAGAGCTTAGGCGAGCTCCTAAGCGAGCTTGGGCGAGCTCCTGAGCGAGCTTGGGCGAGATCCTGAGAGAGCTTAGGCGAGCTCCGGTGCGAGCTAAGCGAGCTACTGAGCGAGCTTAGGCGAGCTCCTGAACAAGCTTGGGCGAGCTCCTGAGAGAGCTTAGGCGAGCTCCTGAACAAGCTTGGGCGAGCTCCTGAGCGAGCTTAGGCGAGCTCCTAAGAGTGCTCTTGGCCTAGGCCCCTTCAGCTCAATGTGGATCTCGCTCCCTGTCAAGGTGATTTGGTGAGCATGGGGGGAGGCGAACTCCAGGGCAGATTTCAGCTACCCCCAACATTACCCCCTCCTGAGGGAGCGACCAAGGAGACTTTGGCGCTTGCTCAGGAGTCTTATTGCACACGACGGTCGAATTGGGAGTTCCAGTCACTTACGACCTCCACCTGGGGAGATGCGGGCACCAACCATGGGCGGTCTGCGCCGAGAGCTTTGACTGTCAGTATTTCACAAACGCTGGGCGGGCCACGAGCATCAGCCACGAGCGATCTCCTTCCGACGCGAGCGTGTCACATTCGGTCAGGGTCTGCCTCGAGCTAGCTGCGGGCACCTGCCGCGAGCGGTCTGCGTCGAGAGTTTTGCCTCACAGTATTTCACAAACGCTGGGCGGGCCGGGAGCGTCAGCCACGAGCGATCTCCTTCCGGCGTGAGCTCATCACTCACGGTCAGGGTCTGCCTCGGGTGAGCTGCGGGTACCAGCCGTGGGCGGTCTGCGCCGAGAGCTTTGACTGCCAGTATTTCACAAATACTGGGCGGGCCGCGAGCATCAGCCACGAGCGATCTCCTTCCGGCGTGAGCTCATCACTCGCGGTCAGGGTCTGCCTCGGGCGAGCTGCGGGCACCAGCCGTAGGCGGTCTGCGCCGAGAGCTTTGACTGCCAGTATTTCACAAACGCTGGGCGGGCCGGGAGCGTCAGCCACGAGCGATCTCCTTCCGGCATGAGCTCATCACTCGCGGTCAGGGTCTGCCTCGGGCGAGCTGCGGGCACCAGCCGTGGGCGGTCTGCGCCGAGAGTTTTGACTGCCAGTATTTTACAAATACTGGGCGGGCCACGAGCATCAGCCATGAGCGATCTCCTTCCGGTGTGAACTCATCACTCGCGGTCAGGGTCTGCCTCGGGCGAGCTGCGGGCACCAGCCGTGGGCGGTCTGCGCCGAGAGCTTTGACTGCCAGTATTTCACAAACGTTGGGCGGGCCGGGAGCGTCAGCCACGAGCGATCTCCTTCCGGCGTGAGCTCATCACTCACGGTCAGGGTCTGCCTTGGGCGAGCTGCGGGCACCAGCCGTGGGCGGTCTACGCCGAGTGCTTTGACTGCCAGTATTTCTCAAACGCTGGGCGGGCCACGAGCATCAGCCATGAGCGATCTCCTTCCGATGCGAGCTTGTCACATGCGGTCAGGGTCTGCCTCGAGCGAGCTGCGGGCACCTGCCGCGAGCGGTCTGCGTCGAGAGTTTTGACTCCCAGAATTTCACAAATGCTGGGCGGGCCGGGAGCGTCAGCCACGAGCGATCTCCTTCTGGTGCGAGCTTGCCACACACGGACAGGGTCTGCTTCGGGCGAGCTTGGGCGCCAGCCGTGGGCGATCTACGCCGAGGGCTTTGACTGCCAGTACATCACAAATACTGGGCGGGCCGCGAGCATCAGCCACGAGCGATCTCCTTCCGGTGCGAGCTTATCACACGCGGCCAAGGTCTGCTTCGGGCGAGCTTGGGCGCCTGCCGCGCGCGATCTTGTGATTGGGATATCGCTCCAAATCTCCAACAGTCGCTTCAGGTTAAATGCGACGCGAGGCTCGATGCTGATATAATGAATCTCATCATGAGATCCCGATCGGCGCGAGACACGTGTCTCCTCCTCATTCGCTTTTCTTTTGTTAGTAAATGACAGTGTCGGCGCCGGCGCAACCTTTTCCACGCGTAGCCCACGTGGCGCTCGACGACTGGAAAAAAGCGAGCTGTCGCTTCGATTGCCGTCACGTCGCCTCGCCGCGCGCGCTCGGGCATTAACTGCGGCTCGATTCACCTGCCTCTCACCCGTCTATAAATAGGGGGGCGATAATTACCGTCGCGTGAAAACAGCTCTCCCTTCCTTCTTTGCTTTCAGCCCGCCCTAATCACTTTTGCTTCTAGCTCGCCTTAGCCCTTCTGCTCTAATGGCTTCTGCTTCCGACGTTGCTGCTGCTGTTGCTGCCGCTGCTATCGCCGCCCAAGCTTCTGAGCCCGCTGCTGAGAGAGCGGTGGTCTGGCTGCAGAACCCGAGCGGGCACGGGGAGCTCCTGGAGTTGACGGGGCTTTGCCCTGCTCAGCTCTCAGGAAACTCCTGGGGGATACTTTACGGGCTGTCCCAGCTAGAGACCGCCCTGAAGGCGAGGATCCCACTGAGCTATCTGCTCAAAAAGTGGCTCCTCAAGCCCGACCCGGTTTTCAGCACCGTGGGCTGCGGCTACTTTTACCTCGCCGGGCGGCCTGGTGAGGTGCTCCCCTTCTCCACCGTCGAGAGCAAGGACCGCCACTGGAAGGACTATCCTTTCATGGCGGTCGACGAGTGGCGCGGGCGGCACAGCGGAGTCCTGGCTCACCCCGGGGTTCCCCCAACGGCGATCTTCCGGGAGATCTCCTTCTTCAAGGCGGGGAAGAAGAAGTGCATCGCTCCCGACCGGGAGCGGTCTCTGGACGAGGCCTTCCTTCATTATCTCGGGGGGCAGACTCCGGAGAAGATCACTGCTCCCGACTTCGCCTTCCAGCTGAAGGACGGGAAGACCGGCGCTCTTCTGCTGAAGCAGAAGATCGTTCGGAAGAAGAAAGAGGAGGAGATCGGCGCTATTCCACCGATGCAGAATGCTCCTCCCTCCAAAGGGGCCAGCAAGGGGGCAGGGTGCTCGGGAGGCAACCCCCGCAAGAAGACGGTCCGGAGGCGGGCTTCGCCCATCCGCCTCAACGACCCCGACACCATGGAGATGCTCCGCCAGGGCGAAGCCTCCGCTCCTCCGCAACCTCCTCGCCCGGACGCCGGCCCAGGTCAGCCTTCCGCCCCAACTCCAATTGTCCGCCGCAAGATCCAAATGGTCGAGCCCGACGACCCAAACATCGACCTCCCGCTAACCATGGCGGAAGTCGAATCCGGGATGGCCCAGATATTAATGGGCTACTTCTCGGGCGATCTGACCGTCCCTCTTCGTGTAGCAGTGCAGACGCCGGAGATGGAGGCCCGCGGGAAGAAGAAGGCCAAACACACGGGGCCCGCGCATTCAAACACCCAGACGGAACAGCGGCGAAAAGCACTGGAGGAGGCGGGCTTGGACTCGGAGCCCAGTTGGACGGACTCCGAGGAGGAGGCGCAAGGCTCCGAGGAGGAGGGGCCCGTCCCTCAAGCTCTTCGGGCGGAGTCCGCCACTCCTACCCAAGTGAAGAAGCCCGCAACTCCATCAGCTCCCGCACCAGGGGCGGGACCGAGCGGGCAGGAGCTTCCACCTCCTCCCGCCGGGGTGGAGGTCCAGCAGGGCGGGGTGCCACCCTCTGCTCCTCGGGAAATTTCCCGTGTGGACAGTGGGCGAGAAACCCCCGCCGCCGCTGCGACCTCTACGCCCCCTGCAGCTTCCATATCCGCTCCGCTGCCCTCGTCATCTGGACGGGGCAAGGAGAAGGCGGACTTCCCGGAGGATATGGGGGACTTGATCTATAGGCCCCCCTCCTTCGTGGATATTGGCTCCGACTCCGAGTCCTCCAGCTCGGAGTCGGAGGCCAAGGGGGTCGGGGCGGACCCTCCAAGCCCGCCAGCAGCCGGAGCTCGCCCGGGGGAGGTGCCAGCCTCCACTCTTCCCGGCGTGCCCCCTGCTACTGAAGCTCCGGGAGGTCCCAGCGCGGGCTCCTCTGCGGAGGAGGGGAGGGCGCCCTACTACGTACGGCAGCTGCTGGGCCGCAATGTCTTCGCCCGAGCCCCCTTCGCTTCAATAAGCAAACGCCTGGCCGAGGTACATTTTGCTCTCTCTGACCCTTCCGCCAAGAATGCTAATTTTCGCTTTTTGCTAACTTTTTTATCTTCCTTATGCAGGCGGAGAAACAGAGCCAGGCGCTGGCCGCGGAGGTCGCGGGGGCCGGGAAGGCGCTGGCCGCCTTGTTCGATGATTCCCTCCGGGGGTCTGAGCGTAAGGTGGACGAGCACATCCACGAGCTTCAACGAGCTAAGGGCTCCGAGGAGCTGAGGACGGAGTCGGAGGTACTGCACCGCAGGGTCAAAGCCCTGGTGTCAGGCCTTGCCATGGCCGAGGCAGCCAAAGGCCTGTCCGCTACAGCCCTCCTCAAAGCTAAAGCGGAGCGAGACGAGGCTGTGTCCGCCAGGGAGGTCGCGCAGCGGGAGGCGGCTCAACTTCAAGGCGAGGTCGCTGCTCTGAAGACAGAGATCGCCGCCTTGAAGGAGACGCACGCCGATGGCCTCCGGGCTCAGCAAGGTCGCCTCCAAGCCCAGCTGGACGATCTCCTCAAGAAAGGCGCCCTGGCCGCTGTGGAGAAATACAGGACCGAAAGATCGAAGAAGCGGCGCCGAGGGGACGACAGTGGGGCGGAGACTAGCAAGCCTTGAGCTCGCAGCCTTGTAACTGTTTTTGTAATTTTTGTCAATCAATGAAATTTTCATCCTTTTGAGCTCGCCTATGCGTTTCTTTCTTTCTCTGTGTCGCTCATGAGTCCGTTCTAGGAGTTTGCAGTGATCTCGAGAGTGATACCCCGGGCGAGGCAGCTAATTCGATTCAACCTTTTTATTTTAAAGTATATGCAAACGAAAAACTCGGCATGCTCGCAAAAACTCAATAGTCTCTGAGCCCGGAAAATGTTTAAGCAAACCAAAAGACTTCAAAAACTTCCCTACACTCAGAGACTTAAACCATTTTTATTTTTAAAGGAAACTAATAAGTACTAGCTGCCCCCTGCCCGGTTAATTTCCCTCGATGATCCTGTTCGGCGGGCTCGCCCTTCGAGGGGTATGCCAACGCCAGGATGCTTCCGTTCATGGCAGGTGAACGCGAAGGATCCTGGTTAGGTTTAGAGTCCACTAGGCAGCGGACTTCCCCGGGAATCTCAAGGTCGCCCACTGGCTGCCTCTGAGGATCCCGGTCTTGCTTTAAGTCCGCACAACGGCGGACTGCCCCGAGAAGCTCAAGGTCGCCCACTGGCTTCCTCTGAGGATCCCGGTCTTACTTTAAGTCCGCACAACGGCGGACTGCCCCGGGAAGCTCAAGGTCGTCCACTGGCTGCCTCTGAGGATCCCGGTCTTGCTTTAAGTCCACACAACGGCGGACTACCCCGGGAAGCTCAAGGTCGCCCACTGGCTGCCTCTGAGGATCCCGGTCTTGCTTTAAGTCCGCACAACGGCGGACTACACTTTATAGATCATGCGGGCTCTTGCTGTGCCGAGTTCTCGAGCTAAATTCCTTGTTGAAACCTTCATCGTTCATTCATAGCTTCTTCAGAAGATGACTTACAAAATTCCTTAGCCTTATGCATAAACCTTGCGAAGGTGCAAAGCATTCCAAGGTCGCTCTAACAGGTCGCCTTCAGCGGTCATCAACCGGCAAGCCCCCGAGCTTCCTGCTTCGTGTACTATGTAGGGGCCTTCCTAGTTCACCGCGAACTTTCATGCATTAGGCTCTTGCGTGCTTGCGAACACCCCTCTCATCACCATGCCACCAGCCTTGAATACCCTTGGTTAGAGAGGTCCCGTGATGGACGATCCTTGGTCCGCCCAGGCCACCGATGTTGACTTCTTACTATGGCTCGGCAACGGGAAAACTTCCCCTCTGAGATCCTGGTCGGCGGCCTTTCTCCTCGAGCTCAAGATCCACACCGCTCCCACCCGAGGGTGAAGCAGGGGATTTAAGCGAGGAGACCTCTCTCGGGCTTCGAGGGAGCCCGCTCGAGGTGATCGCTAATTGCTAGGAGGGCGCGGGCCTCTTGGCCTTAGTGACCTCGACGTCTGCGAGGTGAAAGACGTCCTGCTCACACCTGGTAGCAGCGACCTGATCTCCTCGAATCACCACGACCCCTCTGTCGGTGGGAAACTTGAGGGCCTGGTGATTAGGCGAGGAGACCGCTTTCATCTGCCTCAACCAAGGTCGCCCTAGGATGGCATTGACAGCGGACTGCCCATCCACCACCGCGAAGCAGACTTGTCGTACCTCTGGGCCCGCCGTTACGGTGAGGGTTATCTCCCCTACCACCTTAGCGACCTCGCCAGTGAAACCGGTGAGCGAGCCCGTCGAGGGAGACAAATCGATTTGTCTCAGTCCCATTCACTGGAAGGCCGACAAGAACAGGACGTCTACTGCACTTCCCGGGTCAATCAGGACCCGCCTTACTTCGATGTTAGCCATCATAAGGCGTATGACGAGGGGGTCATTGTGGGGGGTAACGACCCCGGCCATGTCCTCCTCCGAGAACCAAATAAAGTCTCGGGCTTCCACCCTCGGGGTTTGGAGCAATACAGGGGTCAGAGAAACGGAGAATACCTTCTGAGCCCGCTCTATCTCTCTAACTTGTCGACGAACCTCATTGCTGGATCTTGGGTCGTCCAGGCACCCGTTGATAGTGTGACAGACCGCCGGTCCTCCCGGGGGAGGCAGAGGTAAGGCGGGCTCAGCTGGCCCCGGGCGATCTCCCTCCCGAAGAGCCCACGCCGGCATCACCTCGAATCTCCTTGGAGGCGAAATAAATTGATCCAAATGGCCTTGGGCGACCAAGTCCTCGAGGTGGTTCTTCAGAGCCCGGCATCTATTGGTGTGATGCCCGGGGCTACGATGAAAAGCGCACCGCCACGCGTTGTCGGTAGAGCCAGGCTCGCCGACCTGCAGGGGTGGCGGGTACTGGACAAAGGGTTCATTCTGAATCTGATGAAAAACTTGCCCTGGCGAGTGGGTTAACACGGTGAAATCCCGCTCCCCGGGTCCCGGAGGCAGGCGCCAGTTTGCCGGCCTTCTAGCGACCGCCGTGGGAGCTTCAGCGGGCTGTACTGCAGGAGCTGCGGACGGTCCGGGCAAAGGTACCGCCAGTGGTACCTCCCTCCTCTCCACGGCCTTAACGACAAGAGGTCGCAGAGCCGGAGGAGGTCGCTGCTCGACTGCCTTTCCCTTCCGGTCTAGCACCGCATCTTCGAGCTTGATGTGTTGTTGGACCAGGCCAAATAGTTCAATCATCGTGCGAGGATCTTTGATCACTAGGGCGTCATGAAGCTTGCCTCCCTCGGGGAGGGCGCTTCTGAAAGCACTCACCACGGTATGATCTTGGCCCGCCGCATCTTCCAGAGCGAGGTAGGTGCTTCGGAATCGCGTTGCGAAGCACCGGAGCGTTTCGCGAGCTCCCATGGCTAAAGTAAACAGAGACTCGATTCTTTTCGGGGGCTGCCTATTGCAGCGATACTGCTCCAGGAATAGCCTAGAGAGAGTTGGAAAGTCGGGGATCATGCCGGGCGGCAACTTGTGGAACCAGTTCAACGCCGAGTCGGTCAAACTGCTCGGGAATGCTCGGCACAAAACGTGGTCTTGGTCCCGGAAAAACAGAAGCTTTCTGTAGGCCAGGAGATGGTCAACGGGATCCTGCGACCCGTCGAATAATACAAACTTCGGGGGGGTCCAGTGGTGAGGGAAACCTCCTTGGTGCACCTCGCTTGTGAAAGGCGAGCTACCCCCGTGGGCGGCGAGGTCCTCCAGCAGGTCTAACATCGTGTTAGGTCGCTGCCAGTGCCCGGGGAAAACTCCCAGAGGCTGCTGCGCATGTCCTAGGCGGCCGAGCACGCTCCCTCGAGGGAGGTTCGGATCCGCCCTGCGGCGACCCTCGGGGGCTACCGCTCGGCGGCCTCCTCGCTGTTCACCCGTGGATTCCTTCATCGTGGCGGTTGGTCTGTGGGAGGCCATTGCCTCTCGAGCTTCGGAAGGCGTAGCCACCGCGGGCTCTTTCCCACGTCGCCGATGGCGCGGGTCGCGATCCCACTCTAGAGATCTTGCCTCCGACCCGTCAGAATCGACGCTCCGGCTATGGCGGCAAGGGATGGTCGCGCGCGAGGTCGCCTGGTTGCTAGACCGCTGGGTTACTAGCTTCTGCAACCTCATGAGCGGGGTTTCCGGAACCCTGCGCATGGCCGCTCTCCCGACCGGGGGTTTCGGATGGGAAACCTGCCGTACCGGAGCGGTCGTGAGCGGGCGCGATGTTGAAGCCTGTGGTCGCACCGGAGGTGCCGTATTCGTCGGCCCGGAGCATCGGCTGGCCTCCTCAACCTGACGCAGTTGCGTCAGTTCCTCCATCATGGCCCGCTGGGTGGCCAACATCTCCAACAGGAGCTGGTCACTGAGCGGGACATGGGGCTGGGTGGTCTCAACAGGAGGTTCGCTGAGCGCAGACCTTGCGCGGGTCCTCGGTCGCCTGTGTCCCCTTGTCGCCGGAGCCATCTTTGGGGTTACGAGAGCCGACGGCGCTCAACCGCTTGGTCGTGGGCGTTCTCGCAGGAACCAGTCGAAGATCCCACAGACGGCGCCAAATATTTGGGGGAATTTTCGCTGGTCCGTGCGAGCTGCCTGCAAGACAAAGAAAAGAGAACGTGAGAACGGCTGGCTCCCTTAGGAGCGCAGACCCTCCGACGCTCAAGTCAGTCACAGTGGCACAACGGCGAGCTGTTGTATACCAAAGTGGTAGGGAAAAGGATTTCGAACCTGTACTATGGAGCCTGGGGGTGAGCATTTATAGCAATCGGCGGCCTACCATGGTCCGACACGTGGAGATTCTTCCAGGGCCTTCTGGACCCCCACGTTCTGGCTCGCGTGGGTCTGACAGTCCTTGGTACTCGCGCCCTGACATTCTGTCGTTAAGCCTGCCAGGTGGTTTGAGTGGGGGAGAGCATCTTTCTTGTCACTGCCAGGTGGCTATTCTGGAATGTTCAAGTCTGGGCGGTCTCAGGGAGGAAGCAAAGGCAAGCTCGCCCGGCACTGCTTCGTCCTTTAGTCCATATTTATCAAGAGTCGGGCCTCGCGGGGGCAAGCTCTTCGATAAACAGGGGTCGGGGCGAGCTTGGGCAAGCTCCGGTGCGAGCTAAGCGAGCTCCTGAGCGAGCTTGGCGAACTCCTGAGAGAGCTTGGCGAGCTCCTGAGAGAGCTTGGGCGAGCTCCTGAGTGAGCTTGGGCGAGCTCCTGAGAGAGCTTAGGCGAGCTCCTGAGCGAGCTTGGGCGAGATCCTGAGCGAGCTTGGGCGAGCTACTGAGAGAGCTTAGGCGAGCTCCGGTGCGAGCTAAGCGAGCTACTGAGCGAGCTTAGGCGAGCTCCTGAAAAAGCTTGGGCGAGCTCCTGAGAGAGCTTAGGCGAGCTCCTGAACAAGCTTGGGCGAGCTCCTGAGCGAGCTTAGGCGAGCTCCTAAGAGTGCTCTTGGCCTAGGCCCCTTCAGCCCAATGTGGATCTCACTCCCTGTCAAGGTGATTTGGTGAGCATGGGGGGAGGCGAACTCCAGGGCAGATTTCAGCTACCCCCAACATGATCCATTCTAATTCATTCGTACGATCCATTCTAATTCATTCGTACGATCCATTCTAAATCATTCGTACGATCCATTCTAATTCATTCGCACGAATGTATCCATTCTAGTTCATTCGTACGATCCATTCGAATTCATTCGTACGATCCATTCTAATTCATTCGCACGATCCATTCTAATTCATTCGTATGATCCATTCTAATTCATTCATACGATCCATTCTAATTCATTCGTACGATCCATTCTAATTCATTCGTACGATCCATTCTAATTCATTCGTACAATCTATTCTAATTCATTCGTACGAATGGATACATTCGTGTGAATGAATTAGAATGGATCGTACGAATTCCATTCTAATTCATTCGTAAGATCCATTCTAATTCATTCGTACGATCCATTCTAATTCATTCGTACGATCCATTCTAATTCATTCGCACGAATGTATCCATTCTAGTTCATTCGTACGATCCATTCTAATTTATTCGTACGATCTATTCTAATTCATTCGCACGATCCATTCTAATTCATTCGTACGATCCATTCTAATTCATTCATACGATCTATTCTAATTCATTCGTACGATCCATTCTAATTCATTCGTCCGATCCATTCTAATTCATTCGCAAGAATGTATCCATTCTAATTCATTCGTACGATCCATTCTAATTCATTCGTACGATCCATTCTAATTCATTCGTTAGATCCATTCTAATTCATTCGTACGATCCATTCTAATTTATTCGTACGATCCATTCTAATTCATTCGCATGAATGTATCCATTCTAGTTCATTCGTACGATCCATTCTAATTCATTCGTACGATCCATTCTAATTCATTCGCACGATCCATTCTAATTCATTCGTACGATCAATTCTAATTCATTCGCACGAATGTATCCATTCTATTTCATTCGTACGATCCTGAATTAGAATGGATCGTACGAATGAATTAGAATAGATACCTTTGTGCATATGAATTAGAATGGATCGTACGAATGAATTAGAATGGATCATATTAATGAATTAGAATGGATCGTACGAATGAATTAGAATGGATACATTCGTGCGAATGAATTAGAATGGATCGTGCACGAATGTATCCATTCTAATTCATTCGTACGATCCATTCTAATTCATTAATATGATCCATTCTAATTCATTCGTACGATCCATTCTAATTCATATGCACAAAGGTATCCATTCTAATCCATTCGTAGGATCCATTCTAATCCATTCGTACGATCCATTCTAATTGATCGTACGAATTAATTAGAATGGATACATTCGTGCGAATGAATTAGAATGGATTGTATGAATGAATTAGAATGGATCGTGCTAATGAATTAGAATTGATCGAACGAATGAATTAGCATGGATCGTGCTAATGAATTATAATGGAACGTACGAATGAATTAGAATGGATCGTGTGAAAGAATTAGAATGGATTGTATGAATGAATTAGAATGAATTAGAATGGATCGTACGAATAAATTAGAATGGATCGTATGAAAGAATTAGAATGGATCGTATGAATGAATTAGAATGGATACATTCGTGTGAATAAATTAGAATGGATCGTATGAATGAATTAGAATAGATTTTGTGAATGAATTAGAACTGATCGTACGAATGAATTAGAATGGATACATTCGTGCGAATTAATTAGAATGGATTGTATGAATGAATTAGAATGGATCCTATGAATGAATTAGAATGGATCGTACGAATGAATTAGAATGGATCGTGCGAATGAATTAGAATTGATCGTACGAATGAATTAGAATGGATCGTGCGAATGAATTAGAATGGATCGTACGAATGAATTAGAATGGATACATTCGTGCGAATGAATTAGAATAGATACATTCGTGCGAAAGAATTAGAATAGATCGAATGGATACATTCGTGCGAATGAATTAGAATGGATCGTACGAATGAATTAGAAAGGATCGTACGAATGAATTAGAATGGATCGTACGAATAGATTAGAATGGATTGTACGAATGAATTAGAATGGTTCCTACGAATGAATTAGAATGGATCGCGTGAAAGAATTAGAATGGATTGTATGAATGAATTAGAATGGATCGTATGAATGAATTAGAATGGATCGTGCGAATGAATTCGAATGGATCGTACAAATTCATTCTAATTCATTCATACAATCCATTCTAATTCTTTCACACGATCCATTCTAATTCATTCGTACGTTCCATTCTAACTCATTAGCACGATCCATGCTAATTCATTCGTTCGATCAATTCTAATTCATTAGCACGATCCATTCTAATTCATTCGTACGATCCATTCTAATTCATTCGCACGATCCATTCTAATTCATTCATACAATCCATTCTAATTCTTTCACACGATCCATTCTAATTCATTCGTAGGATCCATTCTAATTCATTCGTACAATCTATTCTATTTCATTCGTACGATCCATTCTTACTCATTCGTATGATCCATTCTAATTCATTCGGACGAATGTATCCATTCTAATTTATTCGTACGATCCATTCTAATTCATTCGTACGATCCATTCTAATTCATTCGTACGATCCATTCTAATTCATTCGTACGATCCATTCTAATTCATTCCTACGATCTATTCTAATTCATTCATACGATCCATTCTAATTTTTTCACACGATCCATTCTAATTCATTCGTACGATCCATTCTAATTCATTCGCACAATCCATATTATTTCATTCGTACGATCCATTCTTACTCATTCGTATGATCGATTCTAATTCATTCGCACGAATGTATCCATAATGGATCATACGAATGAGTAAGAATGGATCGTACGAATGAAATAGAATGGATTGTGCGAATGAATTAGAATGGGCCGTACAAAAGAATTAGAATGGATACATTCGTGCGAATGAATTAGAATGGATCGGACGAATGAATTAGAATGGATCGTACGAATGAATTAGAATGGATCGTACGAATAAATTAGAATAGATACATTCGTCCAAATGAATTAGAATGGATCATACGAATGAGTAAGAATGGATCATACGAATGAAATAGAATAGATTGTACGAATGAATTAGAATGGATCCTACGAATGAATTAGAATGGATCGTGTGAAAGAATTAGAATGGATTGTATGAATGAATTAGAATGGATCGTGCGAATGAATTAGAATGGATCGTACGAATGAATTAGAATAGATCATGCTAATGAATTAGAATGGATCATATGAATTCATTCTAATTCATTCATACAATCCATTCTAATTCTTTCACACGATCAATTCTAATTCATTCGTACGTTCCATTAATGAATTAGAATGGATCGTACGAATGAATTAGAATAGCTCATACGAATGAATTAGAATGAATCGTATGAATGAATTAGAATGGTTACATTCGTGCGAATGAATTAGAATAGATCGTACGAATGAATTAGAATGGATCGTACGAATAAATTAGAATGGATCGTGAGAATGAATTAGAATGGATCGTACGAATGAATTAGAATGGATCCACCGAATGAGTTAGAATGGATCATACGAATGAATTAGAATGGATTGTACGAATGAATTAGAATGGATTGTGCGAATGAATTAGAATGGATCGTATGAATGAATAAGAATGGATCGTACGAATGAATTAGAATGGATCGTGCGAATGAATTAGCATGAATCGTACGAATGTATTAGAATGGATTGTGTGAAAGAATTAGAATGGATTGTATGAATGAATTAGAATGGATCGTATGAATGAATTAGAATGGATCGTGCGAATGAATTCGAATGGATCGTACGAATTCATTCTAATTCATTCATACAATCTATTCTAATTCTTTCACACGATCCATTCTAATTCATTCGTACGTTCCATTCTAATTTATTAGCACGATCCATGCTAATTCATTCGTTCGATCCATTCTAATTCATTAGCACGATCCATTCTAATTCATTCGTACGATCCATTCTAATTCATTCGCACGATCCATTCTAATTCATTCATAAGATCCATTCTAATTCATTCATACGATCTATTCTAATTCTTTCGCACGAATGTATCCATTCTAATTCATTCGTACGATCCATTCTAATTCATTCATACGATCCATTCGAATTCATTCGCACGATCCATTCTAATTCATTCATATGATCCATTCTAATTCATTCATACAATCCATTCTAATTCTTTCATACGATCCATTCTAATTCATTCGTACGATCCATTCTAATTCATTCGTACAATCCATTCTATTTCATTCGTACGATCCATTCTTACTCATTCGTATGATCCATTCTAATTCATTCGTATGATCCATTCTAATTCATTCGTACGATCCATTCTAATTCATTCGTACGATCCATTCTAATTCATTCGTACGATCCATTCTAATTCATTCGCACGAATGTATCCATTCTAGTTCATTCGTACGATCCATTCTAATTCATTCGTACGATCCATTCTAATTCATTCGCACGATCCATTCTAATTCATTCGTACGATCAATTCTAATTCATTCGCACGAATGTATCCATTCTAATTCATTCGTACGATCCTGAATTAGAATGGATCGTACGAATGAATTAGAATGGATACCTTTGTGCATATGAATTAGAATGGATCGTACGAATGAATTAGAATGGATCATATTAATGAATTAGAATGGATTGTACGAATGAATTAGAATGGATACATTCGTGCGAATGAATTAGAATGGATCATGCACGAATGTATCCATTCTAATTCATTCGTACGATCCACTCTAATTCATTAATATGATCCATTCTAATTCATTCGTACGATCCATTCTAATTCATATGCACAAAGGTATCCATTCTAATCCATTCGTAGGATCCATTCTAATCCATTTGTACGATCCATTCTAATTGATCGTACGAATTAATTAGAATGGATACATTCGTGCGAATGAATTAGAATGGATTGTATGAATGAATTAGAATGGATCGTGCTAATGAATTAGAATTGATCAAACGAATGAATTAGCATGGATCGTGCTAATGAATTAGAATGGAACGTACGAATTAATTAGAATAGATCGTGTGAAAGAATTAGAATGGACTGTATGAATGAATTAGAACGAATTAGAATGGATCGTACGAATAAATTAGAATGGATCGTATGAAAGAATTAGAATGGATCGTATGAATGAATTAGAATGGATACATTCATGTGAATGAATTAGAATGGATCGTATGAATGAATTAGAATAGATTTTGTGAATGAATTAGAACAGATCGTACGAATGAATTAGAATGGATACATTCGTGCGAATGAATTAGAATGGATTGTATGAATGAATTAGAATGGATCCTATGAATGAATTAGAATGGATCGTACGAATGAATTAGAATGGATCCATTCGTGCGAATGAATTAGAATTGATCGTACGAATGAATTAGAATGGATCGTGCGAATGAATTAGAATGGATCGTACGAATGAATTAGAATGGATACATTCGTGCGAAAGAATTAGAATAGATCGAATGGATACATTCGTCTGAATGAATTAGAATGGATCGTACGAATGAATTAGAATGGATCGTACGAATGAATTAGAATGGATCGTACGAATGGATTAGAATGGATTGTACGAATGAATTAGAATGGATCCTACGAATGAATTAGAATGGATCGTGTGAAAGAATTAGAATGGATTGTATGAATGAATTAGAATGGATCGTATGAATGAATTAGAATGGATCGTGTGAATGAATTCGAATGGATCGTACGAATTCATTCTAATTCATTCATGCAATCCATTCTAATTCTTTCACACGATCCTTTCTAATTCATTCGTACGTTCCATTCTAATTCATTAGCACGATCCTTGCTAATTCATTCGTTCGATCAATTCTAATTCATTAGCACGATCCATTCTAATTCATTCGTACGATCCATTCTAATTCATTCGCACGATCCATTCTAATTCATTCATACAATCCATTCTAATTCTTTCACACGATCCATTCTAATTCATTCGTAGGATCCATTCTAATAAATTCGTACAATCTATTCTATTTCATTCGTACGATCCATTCTTACTCATTCGTATGATCCATTCTAATTCATTCGGACGAATGTATCCATTCTAATTTATTCGTACGATCCATTCTAATTCATTCGTACGATCCATTCTAATTCATTCGTAAGATTCATTCTAATTCATTCGTACGATCCATTCTAATTCATTCGTACGATCCATTGTAATTCATTCATACGATCTATTCTAATTCATTCATACAATCCATTCTAATTCTTTCACACGATCCATTCTAATTCATTCGTACGATCCATTCTAATTCATTCGCACAATCCATTCTATTTCATTCGTACGATCCATTCTTACTCATTCGTATGATCGATTCTAATTCATTCGCACGAATGTATCCATAATGGATCATACGAATGAGTAAGAATGGATCGTACGAATGAAATAGAATGGATTGTGCGAATGAATTAGAATGGACCGTACGAATGAATTAGAATGGATACATTTGTGCGAATGAATTAGAATGGATCGGACGAATGAATTAGAATGGATCGTACGAATAAATTAGAATGGATACATTCGTCCGAATGAATTAAATGGATCATACGAATGAGTAAGAATGGATCATACGAATGAAATAGAATAGATTGTACGAATGAATTAGAATGGATCCTACGAATGGATTAGAATGGATCGTGTGAAAGAATTAGAATGGATTGTATGAATGAATTAGAATGGATCGTGCGAATGAATTAGAATGGATCGTACGAATGAATTAGAATGGATCGTGCTAATGAATTAGAATGGATCGTACGAATTCATTCTAATTCATTCATACAATCCATTCTAATTCTTTAACACGATCCATTTTAATTCATTCGTACGTTCCATTAATGAATTACAATGGATCATACGAATGAATTAGAATAGCTCATACGAATGAATTAGAATGAATCGTATGAATGAATTAAAATGGTTACATTCGTGCGAATGAATTAGAATAGATCGTACGAATGAATTAGAATGGATCGTACGAATAAATTAGAATGGATCGTGGGAATGAATTAGAATGGATCGTACGAATGAATTAGAATGGATCCACCGAATGAGTTAGAATGGTTCATACGAATGAATTAGAATGGATTGTACGAATGAATTAGAATGGATTATGCGAATGAATTAGAATAGATCATATGAATGAATAAGAATGGATCGTACGAATGAATTAGAATGGATCGTGCGAATGAATTAGCATGAATCGTACGAATGTATTAGAATGGATCGTACGAATGAATTAGAATGAATCGTACGATCCATTCTAATTTATTCGTATGATCCATTCTAATTCATTCGCACGAATGTATCCATTCTAGTTCATTTGTACGATCCATTCTAGTTCATTCATACGATCCATTCTAATTCATTCGTACGATCCATTCTAATTCATTCGTATGATCCATTCTAATTAATTCGTATGATCCATTCTAATTCATTCGTATGATCCATTCTAATTCATTCATACAATCCATTCTAATTCATTCGCACGAATGTATCCATTCTAATTAATTCGTACGATCCATTCTAATTCATTCGTATGATCCATTCTTATTCATTCGCACGATCCAGTCTAATGGATTCGCACGATCTTTTCTAATTCATTCGCACGAATGTATCTATTCTAATTCATTCATACGATCCATTCTAATTCATTCGTACGATCCATTCTAATTCATTCGCACAAATGTATCCATTCTAATTCATTCGTACGATCCATTCTAATTCATTCGTACGATCCATATTAATTCATTCATACGATCCATTCTAATTCATTCGTACGATCCATTCTAATTCACTCAGACGATCCATTCTAATACATTCATACGATCCATTCTAATTCATTTGCACGAATATATCCATTCTAATTCATTCGTACGATCCATTCTAATTCCTTCGTACGATCCATTCTAATTCATTCGTACGATCTATTCTACTTCATTCGTACGATCCATTCTAATTCATTCGTACGATCCATTCTATATTATTCGCACGAATGTATCCATTCTAATTCATTCGTACGATCCATTCTAATTCATTCGCACGATCCATTCTAATTCATTCGTACGATCCATTCTAATTCTTTCACACGATCCATTCTAATTCATTCGTACGATCCATTCTAATTCATTCGCACGATCCATTCTAATTCATTCGTACGATCCATTCTAATTCATTCGCACGATCTGTTCTTATTCATTCGCACAATCCATTATAATTCATTCGCACGAATGTATCCATTCTAATTCATTCGTACGATCCATTCTAATTCATTCGTACGATCCATTCTAATTCATTCGTATGATCCATTCTAATTAATTCGTATGATCCATTCTAATTCATTCGTACGATCCATTATAATTCATTCATACAATCCATTCTAATTCATTCGTACGATCCATTCTAATTCACTCATAAGATCCATTCTAATACATTCATACGATCCATTCTATATCATTTGCACGAATATATCCATTCTAATTCATTCGTACGATCCATTCTAATTCATTCGTACGATCCATTCTAATTCATTCGCACGATCCATTCTAATTCATTCATACAATCCATTCTAATTCTTTCACACGATCCATTCTAATTCATTCGTAGGATCCATTCTAATTCATTCGTACAATCTATTCTATTTCATTCGTACGATCCATTCTTACTCATTCGTATGATCCATTCTAATTCATTCGGACGAATGTATCCATTCTAATTTATTCGTACGATCCATTCTAATTCATTCGTACGATCCATTCTAATTCATTCGTACGATCCATTCTAATTCATTCGTACGAATGTATCCATTCTAATTCATTCCTACGATCTATTCTAATTCATTCATACGATCCATTCTAATGAATTAGAATGGATACATTCGAATGAATTAGAATGGATACATTCGTGCACGATCCATTCTAATTCATTCGCACGAATGTATCCATTCTAATTCATTCGTACGATCCATTCTAATTCATTCGTACGATCCATTCTAATTCATTCGTATGATCCATTCTAATTAATTCGTATGATCCATTCTAATTCATTCGTACGATCCATTATAATTCATTCATACAATCCATTCTAATTCATTCGTACGATCCATTCTAATTCACTCATAAGATCCATTCTAATACATTCATACGATCCATTCTATATCATTTGCACGAATATATCCATTCTAATTCATTCGTACGATCCATTCTAATTCATTCGTACGATCCATTCTAATTCATTCGCACGATCCATTCTAATTCATTCATACAATCCATTCTAATTCTTTCACACGATCCATTCTAATTCATTCGTTGGATCCATTCTAATTCATTCGTACAATCTATTCTATTTCATTCGTACGATCCATTCTTACTCATTCGTATGATCCATTCTAATTCATTCGGACGAATGTATCCATTCTAATTTATTCGTACGATCCATTCTAATGAATTAGAATGGATCATTCGAATGAATTAGAATGGATACATTCGTGCACGATCCATTCTAATTCATTCGCACGAATGTATCCATTCTAATTCATTCGTACGATCCATTCTAATTCATTCGTACGATCCATTCTAATTCATTCGTATGATCCATTCTAATTAATTCGTATGATCCATTCTAATTCATTCGTACGATCCATTATAATTCATTCGTACGATCCATTCTTATTCATTCGCACGATCCAGTCTAATGGATTCGCACGATCTTTTCTAATTCATTCGCACGAATGTATCTATTCTAATTCATTCATACGATCCATTCTAATTCATTCGTACGATCCATTCTAATTCATTCGCACAAATGTATCCATTCTAATTCATTCGTACGATCCATTCTAATTCATTCGTACGATCCATATTAATTCATTCATACGATCCATTCTAATTCATTCGTACGATCCATTCTAATTCACTCAGACGATCCATTCTAATACATTCATACGATCCATTCTAATTCATTTGCACGAATATATCCATTCTAATTCATTCGTACGATCCATTCTAATTCCTTCGTACGATCCATTCTAATTCATTCGTACGATCTATTCTACTTCATTCGTACGATCCATTCTAATTCATTCGTACGATCCATTCTATATTATTCGCACGAATGTATCCATTCTAATTCATTCGTACGATCCATTCTAATTCATTCGCACGATCCATTCTAATTCATTCGTACGATCCATTCTAATTCTTTCACACGATCCATTCTAATTCATTCGTACGATCCATTCTAATTCATTCGCACGATCCATTCTAATTCATTCGTACGATCCATTCTAATTCATTCGCACGATCTGTTCTTATTCATTCGCACAATCCATTATAATTCATTCGCACGAATGTATCCATTCTAATTCATTCGTACGATCCATTCTAATTCATTCGTATGATCCATTCTAATTAATTCGTATGATCCATTCTAATTCACTCATACGATCTATTCTAATACATTCATGTATCCATTCTAATCCATTCGTACGATCCATTCTAATTCATTCGTACGATCCATTTTAATTCATTCGCACGATCCATTCTAATTCATTCGTACGATCCATTGTAATTCATTCGAACGATCCATTCTAATTCATTCGTATGATCCATTCTAATTAATTCGTATGATCCATTCTAATTCATTCGTACGATCCATTGTAATTCATTCGTACGATCCATTCTAATTCATTCGCACAATCCATTCTATTTCATTCGTACGATCCATTCTTACTCATTGGTACGATCCATTCTAATTCATTTGCACGAATGTATCCATTCTAATTCATTCGTACGAATCCATTCTAATTCATTCGTACAATCCATTCTATTTCATTCGCACGATCCATTCTTACTCATTTGTAAGACCCATTCTAATTCATTCGCACGAATGTATCCATTCTAAATCATTCGTACGATCCATTCTAATTCATTCGTACGATCCATTCTAATTCATTCGTACAATCCATTCTATTTCATTTGTACGATCAATTCTAATTCATTAGCACGATCCATTCTAATTTATTCGTACGATCCATTCACATTCATTCGCACGATCCATTCTAATTCATTCGTACAATCCATTCTATTTCATTCGTACGATCCATTCTTACTCATTCATATGATCCATTCTAATTCATTCGCACGAATGTATCCATTCTAATCCATTCGTACGATCCATTCTAATACATTCGTACGATCCATTCTAATTCATTCGCATGAATGTAACCATTCTAATTCATTCATTTGATCCATTCTAATTCATTCGTACGATCCATTCTAGTTCATTCGTCCGATCCATTCTAATTCATTCGCACGAATGTATCCATTCTAAACCATTCATACGATCCATTCTAATTTATTCGTACGATCCATTCTAATTCATTCGTAAGATCCATTCTAATTCATTCGTACGATCCATTCTAATTCATTCGTACGATCCATTCTAATTCATTCGTAAGATCCATTCTATATCATTCGTACGATCCATTCTAATTCATTCGTACGATCCAATCTAATTCATTCACACGAATGTATCCATTCTAGTTCATTCGTACGATCCATTCTAATTCATTCGTACGATCCATTCTAATTCATTCGCACGATCCGTTCTAATTCATTCGTACGATCCATTCTAATTCATTCATACGATCCATTCTAATTCATTCGTACGATCCATTCTAATTCATTCGCACAAATGTATCCATTCTAATTCATTCGTACGATCCATTCTAATTCATTCGCACGATCCATTCTAATTCATTCGTACGATCCATTCTAATTCTTTCACACGATCCAATCTAATTCATTCGTACGATCCATTCTAATTCATTCGCACGATCCATTCTAATTCATTCGTACGATCCATTCTAATTCATTCATACGATCCATTCTAATTCATTCATACGATCCATTCTAATTCATTCGCACAAATGTATCCATTCTAATTCATTCGTACGATCCATTCTAATTCATTCGCACGATCCATTCTAATTCATTCGTACAATCCATTCTAATTCATTCGCACGATCTGTTCTAATTCATTCGTACGATCCATTCTAATTCATTCGTACGATCCATTCTAATTCAATCGTATGATCCATTCTAATTAATTCGTATGATCCATTCTAATTCATTCGTACGATCCATTCTAATTCATTCATACAATCCATTCTAATTCATTCGTACGATCTATTCTAATTCACTCATACGATCCATTCTAATACATTCATATGATCCATTCTAATTCATTTGCACGAATATATCCATTCTAATTCATTCGTACGATCCATTCTAATTCCTTCGTACGATCCATTCTAATTCATTCGTACGATCTATTCTTATTCATTCGTACGATCCATTCTAATTCATTCGTACGATCCATTCTAATTCCTTCGTACGATCCATTCTAATTCATTCGTATAATCTATTCTAATTCATTCGTAAGAATGGATACATTCGTGTGAATGAATTAGAATGGATCGTACGAATGAGTAAGAATGGATCGTACGAATGAAATAGAATGGATTGCACGAATGAATCCATTCTAATTCATTCGCACGAATATATCCATTCTAATTCATTCATACAATCCATTCTAATTCATTCCGTACGATCCATTCTAATTCATTCGTACGATCGTGCGAATGAATTAGAATGGATCGTACGAATGAATTAGAATAGATTGTGCGAATGAATTAGAATGGATCGTATGAATGAATTAGAATGGATCGTACGAATGAATTAGAATGGATCATACGAATGAGTAAGAATGGATCATACGAATGAATTAGAATGGATCGTACGAATGCATTAGAATGGATCGTACGAATAAAATAGAATGGATACATTCGTCCGAATGAATTAGAATGGATCATATGAATGAGTAAGAATGGATCGTACGAATGAAATAGAATAGATTGTACGAATGAATTAGAATGGATCCTACGAATGAATTAGAATGGATTGTGTGAAAGAATTAGAATGGATTGTATGAATGAATTAGAATGGATCGTATGAATGAATTAGAAATGGATCGTGCGAATGAATTCAAATGGATCGTACGAATTCATTCTAGTTCATTCATACAATCCATTTTAATTCTTTCACACGATCCATTCTAATTCATTCGTACGTTCCATTCTAATTCATTAGCACGATCCATGCTAATTCATTCGTTCGATCCATTCTAATTCATTAGCACCATCCATTCTAATTCAATCGTACGATCCATTCTAATTCATTCGCACGATCCATTCTAATTCATTCATAGGATCCATTCTAATTCATTCATACGATCTATTCTAATTCTTTCGCACGAATGTATCCATTCTAATTCATTCGCACGAATGTATCCATTCTAATTCATTCGTACGATCCATTCTAATTCATTCGTACGATCCATTCGAATTCATTCGCACGATCCATTCTAATTATTTCATATGATCCATTCTAATTCATTCATACAATCAATTCTAATTCTTTCACACGATCCATTCTAATTCATTCGTACGTTCCATTCTAATTCATTCGTACGATCCATTCTATTTCATTCGTACGATCCATTCTTACTCATTCGTAAGATCCATTCTAATTCATTCGTATGATCCATTCTAATTCATCCGTACGATCCGTTCTAATTCATTCGTACGATCCATTCTAAATCATTCGTACGATCCATTCTAATTCATTCGCACGAATGTATCCATTCTAGTTCATTCGTACGATCCATTCGAATTCATTCGTACGATCCATTCTAATTCATTCGCTCGATCCATTCTAATTCATTCGTACGATCCATTCTAATTCATTCATACGATCCATTCTAATTCATTCGTACGATCCATTCTAATTCATCCGTACGATCCATTTTAATTCATTCGTACAATCTATTCTAATTCATTCGTACGAATGGATACATTCGTGTGAATGAATTAGAATGGATCGTACGAATGCCATTCTAATTCATTCGTAAGATCCATTCTAATTCATTCGTACGATCCATTCTAATTCATTCGTACGATCCATTCTAATTCATTCGCACGAATGTATCCATTCTAGTTCATTCGTACGATCCATTCTAATTCATTCATACGATCCATTCTAATTCATTCGCACGATCCATTCTAATTCATTCGTACGATCCATTCTAATTCATTCATACGATCTATTCTAATTCATTCGTACGATCCATTCTAATTCATTCGTCCGATCCATTCTAATTCATTCGCACGAATGTATCCATTCTAATTCATTCGTACGATCCATTCTAATTCATTCGTACGATCCATTCTAATTCATTCGCACGAATGTGTCCATTCTAGTTCATTCGTACGATCCATTCTAATTCATTCGTACGATCCATTCTAATTCATTCGCACGATCCATTCTAATTCATTCGTACGATCAATTCTAATTCATTCGCACGAATGTATCCATTCTAATTCATTCGTACGATCCTGAATTAGAATGGATCGTATGAATGAATTAGAATGGATACCTTTGTGCATATGAATTAGAATGGATCGTACGAATGAATTAGAATGGATATATTCGTGCGAATGAATTAGAACCTATGAATGAATTAGAATGGATCGTACGAATGAATTAGAATGGATCCATTCGTGCGAATGAATTAGAATTGATCGTACGAATGAATTAGAATGGATCGTGCGAATGAATTAGAATAGATCGTACGAATGAATTAGAATGGATACATTCGTGCGAATGAATTAGAATGGATACGTTCGTGCGAAAGAATTAGAATAGATCGAATGGATACATTTGTGCGAATGAATTAGAATGGATCATACGAATGAATTAGAATGGATCGTACGAATGAATTAGAATGGATCGTACGAATGGATTAGAATGGATTGTACGAATGAATTAGAATGGTTCCTACGAATGAATTAGAATGGATCGTGTGAAAGAATTAGAATGGATTGTATGAATGAATTAGAATGGATCGTATGAATGAATTAGAATGGATCGTGCGAATGAATTCGAATGGATCGTACGAATTCATTCTAATTCATTCATACAATCCATTCTAATTCTTTAACACGATCCATTCTAATTCATTCGTACGTTCCATTCTAACTCATTAGCACGATCCATGCTAATTCATTCGTTCGATCAATTCTAATTCATTAGCACGATCCATTCTAATTCATTCATACAATCCATTCTAATTCATTCGCACAAATGTATCCATTCTAATTAATTCGTACGATCAATTAGAATGGATCGTACGAATGGATTAGAATGGATCCTACGAATGGATTAGAATGGATACCTTTGTGCATATGAATTAGAATGGATCGTACGAATGAATTAGAATGGATCATATTAATGAATTAGAATGGATCATACGAATGAATTAGAATGGATACATTCGTGCATGATCCATTCTAATTCATTCGCACGAATGTATCCATTCTAATTCATTCGTACGATCCATTCTAATTCATATGCACAAAGGTATCCATTCTAATTCTTTCACACGATCCATTCTAATTCATTCGTAGGATCCATTCTAATTCATTCGTACAATCTATTCTATTTCATTCGTACGATCCATTCTTACTCATTCGTATGATCCATTCTAATTCATTCGGACGAATGTATCCATTCTAATTTATTCGTACGATCCATTCTAATTCATTCGTACGATCCATTCTAATTCATTCGTACGATCGATTCTAATTCATTCGTACGATCCATTCTAATTCATTCCTACGATCTATTCTAATTCATTCATACGATCCATTCTAATTCTTTCACACGATCCATTCTAATTCATTCGTACGATCCATTCTAATTCATTCGCACAATCCATTCTATTTCATTCGTACGATCCATTCTTACTCATTCGTATGATCGATTCTAATTCATTCGCACGAATGTATCCATAATGGATCATACGAATGAGTAAGAATGGATCATGCGAATGAAATAGAATGGATTGTGCGAATGAATTAGAATGGACCGTACGAAAGAATTAGAATGGATACATTCGTGCGAATGAATTAGAATGGATCGGACGAATGAATCAGAATGGATCATACGAATGAATTAGAATGGATCGTACGAATAAATTAGAATGGATACATTCGTCCGAATGAATTAGAATGGATCATACGAATGAGTAAGAATAGATCATACGAATGAAATAGAATAGATTGTACGAATGAATTAGAATGGATCCTACGAATGAATTAGAATGGATCGTGTGAAAGAATTAGAATGGATTGTATGAATGAATTAGAATGGATCGTGCGAATGAATTAGAATGGATCGTACGAATGAATTAGAATGGATCGTGCTAATGAATTAGAATGGATCGTACGAATTCATTCTAATTCATTCATACAATCCATTCTAATTCTTTCACACGATCCATTCAAATTCATTCGTACGTTCCATTAATGAATTAGAATGGATCGTACGAATGAATTAGAATAGCTCATACGAATGAATTAGAATGAATCGTATGAATGAATTAGAATGGTTATATTCGTGCGAATGAATTAGAATAGATCGTACGAATGAATTAGAATGGATCCACCGAATGAGTTAGAATGGATCATACGAATGAATTAGAATGGATTGTACGAATGAATTAGAATGGATTGTGCGAATGAGTTAGAATGGATCGTATGAATGAATAAGAATGGATCGTACGAATGAATTAGAATGGATCGTGCGAATGAATTAGCATGAATCGTACGAATGTATTTGAATGGATTGTGTGAAAGAATTAGAATGGATTGTATGAATGAATTAGAATGGATCGTATGAATGAATTAGAATGGATCGTGCGAATGAATTCGAATGGATTGTACGAATTCATTCTAATTCATTCATACAATCCATTCTAATTCTTTCACACGATCCATTCTAATTCATTCGTACGTTCCATTCTAATTCATTAGCACGATCCATGCTAATTCATTCGTTCGATCCATTCTAATTCATTAGCACGATCCATTCTAATTCATTCGTACGATCCATTGTAGTTCATTCGCACGATCCATTCTAATTTGTACATAGGATCCATTCTAATTCATTCATACGATCTATTCTAATTCTTTCGCACGAATGTATCCATTCTAATTCATTCGCACGAATGTATCCATTCTAATTCATTCGTACGATCCATTCTAATTCATTCGTACGATCCATTCGAATTCATTCGCACGATCCATTCTAATTCATTCATATGATCCATTCTAATTCATTCATACAATCCATTCTAATTCTTTCATACGATCCATTCTAATTCATTCGTACGATCCATTCTAATTCATTCGTACAATCCATTCTATTTCATTCGTACGATCCATTCTTACTCATTCGTATGATCCATTCTAATTCATTCGTACGATCCATTCTAATTCATTCGTACGATCCATTGTAATTCATTCGTACGATCCATTCTAATTCATTCGCACGAATGTATCCATTCTAGTTCATTCGTACGATCCATTCTAATTCATTCCTACGATCCATTCTAATTCATTCACACGATCCATTCTAATTCATTCATACAATCCATTCTAATTCATTCATACGATCCATTCTAATTTATTCATACGATCCATTCTAATTCATTCGTACGATCCATTCTAATTCATTTGTACGAATGGATACATTCGTGTGAATGAATTAGAATGGATCGTACGAATGCCATTCTAATTCATTCGTAAGTTCCATTCTAATTCATTCGTACGATCCATTCTAATTCATTCGTACGATCCATTCTAATTCATTCGCACGAATGTATCCATTCTAGCTCATTCGTACGATCCATCCTAATTCATTCGTACGATCTATTCTAATTCATTCGCACGATCCATTCTAATTCATTCGTACGATCCATTCTAAGTCATTCATACGATCCATTCTAATTCATTCGTACGATCCATTCTAATTCATTCGTCCTATCCATTCTAATTCATTTGCACGAATGTATCCATTCTAATTCATTCGTACGATCCATTCTAATTCATTCGTACGATCCTTTCTAATTCATTCGTAAGATCCATTCTAATTCATTCGTACAATCCATTCTAATTCATTCGTACGATCCATTCTAATTCATTCGCACGAATGTATCCATTCTAGTTTATTCGTACGATCCATTCTAATTCATTCGTACGATCCATTCTAATTCATTCGCACGATCCATTCTAATTCATTCGTACGATCAATTCTAATTCATTCGCACGAATGTATCCATTCTAATTCATTCGTACGATCCTGAATTAGAATGGATCGTACGAATGAATTAGAATGGATACCTTTGTGCATATGAATTAGAATGGATCGTACGAATGAATTAGAATGGATCATATTAATGAATTAGAATGGATTGTACGAATGAATTAGAATGGATACATTCGTGCGAATGAATTAGAATGGATCATGCACGAATGTATCCATTCTAATTCATTCATACGATCCATTCTAATTTATTAATATGATCCATTCTAATTCATTCGTATGATCCATTCTAATTCATATGCACAAAGGTATCCATTCTAATCCATTCGTAGGATCCATTCTAATCCATTCGTACGATCCATTCTAATTGATCATACGAATTAATTAGAATGGATACATTCGTGTGAATGAATTAGAATGGATTCTATGAATGAATTAGAATGGATCGTGCTAATGAATTAGAATTGATCGAACGAATGAATTAGCATGGATCGTGCTAATGAATTAGAATGGAACGTACGAATTAATTAGAATGGATCGTGTGAAAGAATTTGAATGGATTGTATGAATGAATTAGAACGAATTAGAATGGATCGTACGAATAAATTAGAATGGATCGTATGAAAGAATTAGAATGGATCGTATGAACGAATTAGAATGGATACATTCGTGTGAATGAATTAGAATGGATCGTATGAATGAATTAGAATAGATTTTGTGAATGAATTAGAACAGATCGCACGAATGAATTAGAATGGATACATTCGTGCGAATGAATTAGAATAGATTGTATGAATGAATTAGAATGGATCCTATGAATGAATTAGAATGGATCATACGAATGAATTAGAATGGATCCATTCGTGCAAATGAATTAGAATTGATCGTACGAATGAATTAGAATGGATCGTGCGAATGAATTAGAATGGATCGTACGAATGAATTAGAATGGATACATTCGTGCGAATGAATTAGAATGGATACATTCGTGCGAAAGAATTAGAATAGATCGAATGGATACATGTGTGTGAATGAATTAGAATGGATCGTACGAATGAATTAGAATGGATCGTACGAATGAATTAGAATGGATCGTATGAATGGATTAGAATGGATTGTACGAATGAATTAGAATGGATCCTACGAATGAATTAGAATGGATCGTGTGAGAGAATTAGAATGGATTGTATGAATGAATTAGAATGGATCGTATGAATGAATTAGAATGGATCGTGTGAATGAATTCGAATGGATCGTACGAATTCATTCTAATTCATTCATGCAATCCATTCTAATTCTTTCACACGATCCTTTCTAATTCATTCGTACGTTCCATTCTAATTCATTAGCACGATCCATGCTAATTCATTCGTTTGATCAATTCTAATTCATTAGCACGATCCATTCTAATTCATTCGTACGATCCATTCTAATTCATTCGCATGATCCATTCTAATTCATTCATACAATCCATTCTAATTCTTTCACACGATCCATTCTAATTCATTCGTAGGATCCATTCTAATTCATTCGTACAATCTATTCTATTTCATTCGTACGATCCATTCTTACTCATTCGTATGATCCATTCTAATTCATTCGGACGAATGTATCCATTCTAATTTATTCGTACGATCCATTCTAATTCATTCGTACGAACCATTCTAATTCATTCGTAAGATCCATTCTAATTCATTCGTACGATCCATTCTAATTCATTCGTACGATCCATTCTAATTTATTCGTACGATCCATTCTTATTCATTCATACGATCTATTCTAATTCATTCATACAATCCATTCTAATTCTTTCACACGATCCATTCTAATTCATTCGTACGATCCATTCTAATTCATTCGTACGATCCATTCTAATTCATTCGCACAATCCATTCTATTTCATTCGTACGATCCATTCTTACTCATTCGTATGATCGATTCTAATTCAATCGCACGAATGTATCAATAATGGATCATACGAATGAGTAAGAATGGATCGTACGAATGAAATAGAATGGATTGTGCGAATGAATTAGAATGGACCGTACGAATGAATTAGAATGGATACATTTGTGCGAATGAATTAGAATGGATCGGACGAATGAATTAGAATGGATCGTATGAATAAATTAGAATGGATACATTCGTCCGAATGAATTAGAATGGATCATACGAATGTGTAAGAATGGATCATACGAATGAAATAGAATAGATTGTACGATTGAATTAGAATAGATCCCACGAATGGATTAGAATGGATCGTGTAAAAGAATTAGAATGGATTGTATGAATGAATTAGAATGGATCGTGCGAATGAATTAGAATGGATCGTACGAATGAATTAGCATGGATCGTGCTAATGAATTAGAATGGATCGTACGAATTCATTCTAATTCATTCATACAATCCCTTCTAATTCTTTAACACGATCCATTTTAATTCATTCGTACGTTCCATTAATGAATTAGAATGGATCATACGAATGAATTAGAATAGCTCATACGAATGAATTAGAATGAATCGTATGAATGAATTAAAATGGTTACATTCGTGCGAATGAATTAGAATAGATCGTACGAATGAATTAGAATGGATCGTACGAATAAATTAGAATGGATCGTGGGAATGAATTAGAATGGATCATACGAATGAATTAGAATGGATCCACCGAATGAGTTAGAATGGATCATACGAATGAATTAGAATGGATTGTACGAATGAATTAGAATGGATTGTACGAATGAATTAGAATGGATCGTATGAATGAATAAGAATGGATCGTACGAATGAATTAGAATGGATCGTGCGAATGAATTAGCTTGAATCGTACGAATGTATTAGAATGGATCGTACGAATGAATTAGAATGAATCGTACGATCCATTCTAATTCATTCGTATGATCCATTCTAATTCATTCGCACGAATGTATCCATTCTAGTTCATTTGTACGATCCATTCTAGTTCATTCGTACGATCCATTCTAATTCATTCGTACGATCCATTCTAATTCATTCGTATGATCCATTCTAATTAATTCGTATGATCCATTCTAATTCATTCGTATGATCCATTCTAATTCATTCATACAATCCATTCTAATTCATTCGCACGAATGTATCCATTCTAATTAATTCGTACGATCCATTCTAATTCATTCGTATGATCCATTCTTATTCATTCGCACGATCCAGTCTAATGGATTCGCACGATCCATTCTAATTCATTCGCACGAATGTATCTATTCTAATTCATTCATACGATCCATTCTAATTCATTCGTACGATCCATTCTAATTCATTCGCACAAATGTATCCATTCTAATTCATTCGTACGATCCATTCTAATTCATTCATTCGATCCATTCTAATTCATTCGTACGATCCATTCTAATTCACTCATACGATCCATTCTAATACATTCATACGATCCATTCTAATTCATTTGCACGAATATATCCATTCTAATTCATTCGTACGTTCCATTCTAATTCCTTCGTACGATCCATTCTAATTCATTCGTACGATCTATTCTAATTCATTCGTACGATCCATTCTAATTCATTCGTACGATCCATTCTAATTTATTCGCACGAATGTATCCATTCTAATTCATTCGTATGATCCATTCTAATTCATTCGCACGATCCATTCTAATTCATTCGTACGATCCATTCAAATACGCTCACACGATCCATTCTAATTCATTCGTACAATCCATTCTAATTCATTCGCATGATCCATTCTAATTGATTCGTACGATCCATTCTAATTCATTCGCACGATCTGTTCTTATTCATTCGCACAATCCATTCTAATTCATTCGCACGAATGTATCCATTCTAATTCATTCGTATGATCCATTCTAATTCATTCGTATGATCCATTCTAATTAATTCGTATGATCCATTCTAATTCACTCATACGATCCATTCTAATACATTCATGTAACCATTCTAATCCATTCGTACGATCCATTCTAATTCATTCGCACAAATGTATCCATTCTAATTCATTCGTACGATCCATTATAATTCATTCGCACGATCCATTCTAATTCATTCGTACGATCCATTCTAATTCATTCGTACGATCCATTCTAATTCATTCGTATGATCCATTCTAATTAATTCGTATGATCCATTCTAATTCATTCGTACGATCCATTGTAATTCATTCGTACGATCCATTCTAATTCATTCGCACGATCCATTCTAATTCATTCATACGATCCATTCTAATTCATTCGTACGATCCATTCTAATTCATTCGCACGAATGTATCCATTCTAATTCATTCGTACGAATCCATTCTAATTCATTCGTACAATCCATTCTATTTCATTCGTACGATCCATTCTTACTCATTCGTATGACCCATTCTAATTCATTCGCACGAATGTATCCATTCTAAATCATTCGTACGATCCATTCTAATTCATTCGTATGATCCATTCTAAATCATTCGTACAATCCATTCTATTTCATTTGTACGATCAATTCTAATTCATTAGCACAATCCATTCTAATTTATTCGTACAATCCATTCAAATTCATTCGCACGATCCATTCTAATTCATTCGTACAATCCATTCTATTTCATTCGTACGATCCATTCTTACTCATTCGTATGATCCATTCTAATTCATTTGCACGAATGTATCCATTCTAATCCATTCGTACGATCCATTCTAATCCATTCGTACGATCCATTCTAATTCATTCGCATGAATGTAACCATTCTAATTCATTCATTTGATCCATTCTAATTCATTCGTACGATCCATTCTAATTCATTCGTCCGATCCATTCTAATTCATTCGCACGAATGTATCCATTCTAAACCATTCATACGATCCATTCTAATTTATTCGTACGATCCATTCTAATTCATTCGTAAGATCCATTCTAATTCATTCGTACGATCCATTCTAATTTATTCGTACGATCCATTCTAATTCATTCGTACGATCCATTCTAATTCATTCGTACGATCCATTCTAATTAATTCGCACGAATGTATCCATTCAAGTTCATTCGTACGATCCATTCTAATTCATTCGTACGATCCATTCTAATTCATTCGCACGATCCATTCTAATTCATTCGTACGATCCATTCTAATTCATTCATACGATCCATTCTAATTCATTCGTACGATCCATTCTAATTCATTCGCACAAATGTATCCATTCTAATACATTCGTACGATCCATTCTAATTCATTCACATGATCCATTCTAATTCATTCGTACGATCCATTCTAATTCTTTCACACGATCCATTCTAATTCATTCGTACGATCCATTCTAATTCATTCGCACGATCCATTCTAATTCATTCGTACGATCCATTCTAATTCATTCATACGATCCATTCTAATTCATTCGTACGATCCATTCTAATTCATTCGGACAAATGTATCCATTCTAATTCATTCGTACGATCCATTCTAATTCATTCGCACGATCCATTCTAATTCATTCGTACAATCCATTCTAATTCATTCGCACGATCTGTTCTTATTCATTCGCACAATCCATTCTAATTCATTCGTACGATCCATTCTAATTCATTTGTACTATCCATTCTAATTCATTCGTATGATCCATTCTAATTAATTCGTATGATCCATTCTAATTCATTCGTACGATCCATTCTAATTCATTCATGCAATCCATTCTAATTCATTCGTACGATCCATTCTAATTCACTCATACGATCCATTCTAATACATTCATATGATTCATTCTAATTCATTTGCACGAATATATCCATTCTAATTCATTCGTACGATCCATTCTAATTTCTTTGTACGATCCATTCTAATTCATTCGTACGATCTATTCTTATTCATTCGTACGATCCATTCTAATTCATTCGTACGATCCATTCTAATTCCTACGTACGATCCATTCTAATTCATTCGTACAATCTATTCTAATTCATTCGTACGAATGGATACATTCGTGTGAATGAATTAGAATGGATCGTACGAATGAGTAAGAATGGATCGTACGAATGAAATAGAATGGTTTGCACGAATGAATTAGAATGGATCGTACGAATGAATTAGAATGGATCGTGTGAAAGAATTAGAATGGATCGTACGAATGAATTAGAATGGATCGTGCGAATGAATTAGAATAGATCGTACGAATGAATTAGAATGGATCGTACGAAGGAATTAGAATGGATCGTACGAATGAATTAGAATGGATATATTCGTGCAAATGAATTAGAATGGATCATACGAATGAGTAAGAATGGATCGTACGAATGAAATAGAATAGATTGTACGAATGAATTAGAATGGATCCTACGAATGAATTAGAATAGATCGTGTGAAAGAATTAGAATGGATTGTATGAATGAATTAGAATGGATCGTACGAATGAATTAGAATGGATCGTACGAAGGAATTAGAATGGATCGTGCGAATGAATTAGAATGGATCGTACGAATGAATTAGAATAGATCGTACGAATGAATTAGAATGGATCGTACGAATGAATTAGAATGGATATATTCGTGCAAATGAATTTGAATGGATCGTATGAATGTATTAGAATGGATCGTACGAATGAATTAGAATGGATCGTGTGAAAGAATTAGAATGGATCGTACGAATGAATTAGAATGGATCGTGCGAATGGATTAGAATGGATCGTACGAATGAATTAGAATGGATACATTTGTGCGAATGAATTAGAATGGATCGTACGAATGAATTAGAATGGATCGTATGAATGAATTAGAATGGATACATTCGTGCGAATGAATTAGAATGAATCGGACGAATGAATTAGAATGGATCGTACGAATGAATTAGAATGGATCAAATGAATGAATTAGAATGGTTACATTCATGCGAATAAATTAGAATGGATCGTACGAATAGATTAGAATGGATCGTACGAATGGATTAGAATGGATACATTCGAGCGAATGAATTAGAATGGATCGTACGAATGAATTAGAATAGATCGTACGAATGGATTAGAATGGATCCTACGAATGGATTAGAATGGATACCTTTGTACATATGAATTAGAATGGATCGTACGAATAAATTAGAATGGATCATATTAATGAATTAGAATGGATCATTCGAATGAATTAGAATGGATACATTCGTGCACGATCCATTCTAATTCATTCGCACGAATGTATCCATTCTAATTCATTCGTACGATCCATTCTAATTCATTCGTACGATCCATTCTAATTCATTCGTAAGATCCATTCTAATTCATTCGTACGATCCATTCTAATTCAATCATACAATCCATTCTAATTCTTTCACAAGATCCATTCTAATTCATTCGCACGATCCATTCTAATTCATTCGTACGATCCATTCTAATTCATTCGTTCGATCCATTCTAATTCATTCGCACGAATGTATCCATTCTAATTCATTCGTACGATCCATTCGTACGATCCATTCTAATTCATTCGTAAGATCCATTCTAATTCATTCGTACGATCCATTCTAATTCATTCGCACGAATGTATCCATTCTAGTTCATTCGTACGATCCATTCTAATTCATTCGTACGATCCATTCTAATTCATTCGCACGATCCATTCTAATTAATTCGTACGATCCATTCTAATTCATTCATACGATCCATTCTAATTCATTCGTACGATCCATTCTAATTCATTCGCACAAATGTATCCATTCTAATTCATTCGTACGATCCATTCTAATTTATTCGTACCATCAGTTCTAATTCATTCACAAAATCTATTCTAATTCATTCATACGATCCATTCTAATTCATTCACACGAATGTATCCATTCTAATTCATTCATACGATCCATTCTAATTCATTCGTACGATCCATTCTAATTCACTCATACGATCCATTCTAATACATTCATACGATCCATTCTAATTCATTTGCACGAATATATCCATTCTAATTCCTTCGTACGATCCATTCTAATTCCTTCGTACGATCCATTCTAATTCATTCGTACGATCCATTCTAATTCATACGTACGATCCATTCTAATTCATTCGCACGATCCATTCTAATTCATTCGTACGATCCATTCTAATTCATTCATACGATCCATTCTAATTCATTCGTACGATCCATTCTAATTCATTCGCACAAATATATCCATTCTAATTCATTCGTACGTTCCATTCTAATTCATTCGCACGATCCAATCTAATTCATTCGTACGATCCATTCTAATTCATTCGCACGATCTGTTCTTATTCATTCGCACAATCCATTCTAATTCATTCGCTCGAATGTATCCATTCTAATTCATTCGTACGATCCATTCTAATTCGTTTATATGATCCATTCCAATTCGTTCGTACGATCCATTCTAATTCGTTCGTACGATCCATTCTAATTCATTCGTATGATCCATTCTAATTCATTCCTACGATCTATTCTAATTCATTCGCTCGAATATATCCATCCATTCTAATTCATTCGTACGATCGTACGAATGAATTAGAATGGATCGTACGGAATGAATTAGAATGGATTGTATGAATGAATTAGAATGGATACATTCGTGCGAATGAATTAGAATGGATCATACGAATGGGTAAGAATGGATCGTACGAATGAAATAGAATGGATTGTACGAATGAATTAGAATGGATCGTACAAATGAATTAGAATGGATCGTACGAATGAATTAGAATGGATCATACGAATGAGTAAGAATGGATCGTACAAATGAAATAGAATGGATTGTACGAATGAATTAGAATGGATCGTACGAATGAATTAGAATGGATCGTGTGAAAGAATTAGAATGCATTGTATGAATGAATTAGAATGGATCGTATGAATGAATTAGAATGGATCGTGCGAATGAATTCGAATGGATCGCATAATCCATTCGAATAGAATGGATCGTATGAATGAATTAGAATGGATCGGGCGAATGAATTAGAATGGATTGTAGGAATGAATTAGAATGGATCGTATGAAAGAATTAGAATGGATCGTGCGAATGAATTAGAATGGATCGTACGAATGAATTAGAATGGATCGTACGAATGAATTAGAATGGATCATACGAATGAGTAAGAATGGATCGTACGAATGAAATAGAATGGATTGTACGAATGAGTTAGAATGGATACATTCTTGCGAATGAATTAGAATGGATCGGACGATTGAATTAGTATGGATCGTACGATTCATTCTAATTCATTCGTACGATCCATTCTAATACATTCGTACGATTCATGCTAATTCATTCGCACAATCCATTCTAATTCATTCGTACGATCCATTCTTATTCATTCATACGATCCATTCTAATTCATTCGCACAATCCATTCTAATTCATTCATATAATCTATTCTAATTCATTCGTATGATCCATTCTAACCCATTCGGTGGATCTATTCTAATTCATTCGTATGATCCATTCTAATTCATTCCCACGATCCATTCTAATTTATTCGTACGATCCATTCTAATTCATTCGTACGATCTATTCTAATTCATTCGCACGAATGTAACCATTCTAATTCATTCATACGATTCATTCTAATTCATTCGCATGAATGTAACCATTCTAATTCATTCATACGATTCATTCTAATTCATTCGTATGAGCTATTCTAATTCATTCGTACGATCCATTCTAATTCATTCGTACAATCCATTGTAATTCATTCATACAATCCATTTAGATTCATTCGCACAAATGTATCCATTCAAATTCATTCGTACGATCCATTCTAATTCATTCGTACGATCCATTCTAATTCCTTCGTACGATCCATTCTAATTCATTCATACGATCTATTCTAATTCATTCGTACGATCCATTCTAATTCCTTCGTACGATCCATTCTAATTCATTCGTACGATCCATTCTAATTCATTTGTACAATCTATTTTAATTCATTCATACAATCCATTCTAATTCATTCGCACGAATGTATCCATTCTAATCCATTCGTACGATCCATTCTAATTCATTCGTACGATCCATTCTAATTCATTCGTACGATCCATTCTAATTCATTCGCACGAATGTAGCCATTCTAATTCATTCGTACAATCCATTCTATTTCATTCGTACGATCCATTATTACTCATTCGTATGATCCATTCTAATTCATTCGTATGATCCATTCTAATTCATTCGTACGATCCATTCTAATTCATTCGTACGATCCATTCTAATTCATTCGCACGATCCATTCTAATTCATTCATACGATCCATTCTAATTCATTAATACGATCCATTCTAATTCATTCCTACAATCCATTCTAATTCATTCGCCCTATCCATTCTAATTCATTCATACGATCCATTCTATTCGAATGGATCATGCGATCCATTCGAATTCATTCGCACGATCCATTCTAATTCATTCATACGATCCATTCTAATTCATTTATACAATGCATTCTAATTCTTTCACACGATCCATTCTAATTCATTTGTACGATCCATTCTAATTCATTCGTACAATCCATTCTATTTCATTTGTACGATCCATTCTTACTCATTCGTACGATCCATTCTAATTCATTCGTACGATCCATTCTAATTCATTTGTACGATCCCTTCTTATTCTTTCACACGATCCATTCTAATTCATTCGTAGGATCCATTCTAATTCATTCGTACAATCTATTCTATTTCATTCGTACGATCCATTCTTACTCATTCGTATGATCCATTCTAATTCATTCGGACGAATGTATCCATTCTAATTTATTCGTACGATCCATTCTAATTCATTCGTACGAATGAAATGGAATAGATCGTACGAATGAATTAGAATGGATCGTACGAAGGAATTAGAATGGATCGTACGAATGAATTAGAATGGATATATTCGTGCAAATGAATTAGAATGGATCGTATGAATGTATTAGAATGGATCGTATGAGTGAATTAGAATGGATCGTACGAATGAATTAGAATGGATCGCATGAATGAATTAGAATGGATACATTCGTGTGAATGAATTAGAATGGATCCTATGAATGAATTAGAATAGATTTTGTGAATGAATTAGAACTGATCGTACGAATGAATTAGAATGGATACATTCGTGCGAATGAATTAGAATGGATTGTATGAATGAATTAGAATGGATCCAATGAATGAATTAGAATGGATCGTGCGAATGAATTAGAATGGATCGTACGAATGAATTAGAATGGATCGTGCTAATGAATTAGAATTGATCGAACGAATGAATTAGCATGGATCGTGCTAATGAATTAGAATGGAACGTACGAATGAATTAGAATGGATCATGTGAAAGAATTAGAATGGATTGTATGAATGAATTGGAATGAATTCGTACGATCCATTCGAAATCATTCGCACGATCCATTCTAATTCATTCATACGATCCATTCTAATTCATTCATACAATCCATTCTAATTCTTTCACACGATCCATTCTAATTCATTCGTAGCATCCATTCTAATTCATTCGTACAATCTATTCTATTTCATTCGTACGATCCATTCTTACTCATTCGTATAATCCATTCTAATTCATTCGGACGAATGTATCCATTCTAATTTATTCGTACGATCCATTCTAATTCATTCGTACGATCCATTCTAATTCATTCGTACGATCCATTCTAATTCATTCGTCCGATCCATTCTAATTCTTTCGTACGAATGTATCCATTCTAATTCATTCGTACGATCCATTTTAATTCATTCGTACGATCCATTCTAATTCATTCGTAAGATCCATTCTAATTCATTCATACGATCCATTCTAATTCATTCGTACGATCCATTCTAATTTATTCGCACGAATGTATCCATTCTAGTTCATTCGTACGATCCATTCTAATTCATTCATACAATCCATTCTAATTCATTCGCACGAATGTATCCATTCTAATTCATTCGTACGATCAGTTCTAATTCATTCACAAAATCTATTCTAATTCATTCATACAATCCATTCTAATTGATTCTCACGAATGTATCCATTATAATTCATTCATACGATCCATTCTAATTCATTCGTACGATCCATTCTAATTCACTCATACGATCAATTCTAATACATTCATACGATCCATTCTAATTCATTTGCACGAATATATCCATTCTAATTCCTTCGTACGATCCATTCTAATTCACGATCTATTATAATTCATTCGTACGATCCATTCTAATTCATTCGTACGATCTATTCTAATTCCTTCGTACGATCCATTCTAATTCATTCGTACGATCCATTCTAATTCATTCATACAATCCATTCTAATTCTTTCACACGATCCATTCTAATTCATTCGTACGATCCATTCTAATTCATTCGTGCAATCCATTCTATTTCATTCGTACGATCCATTCTTACTCATTCGTACGATCCATTCTAATTCATTCACACGAATGTATCCATTCGTACGAATGAATTAGAATAGATTGTACGAATGAATTAGAATGGATCGTACGAATGAATTAGAATGGATCGTACGAAGGAATTAGAATGGATCGTACGAATGAATTAGAATGGATCGTGCGAATGAATTAGAATAGATCGTACGAATAAATTAGAATGGATCGTACGATGGAATTAGAATGGATCGTACGAATGAATTAGAATGGATATATTCGTGCAAATAAATTAGAATAGATCGTATGAATGTATTAGAATGGATCGTATGAGTGAATTAGAATGGATCGTACGAATGAATTAGAATGGATCGTATGAATGAATTAGAATAGATACATTCATGTGAATGAATTAGAATGGATCGTATGAATGAATTAGAATAGATTTTGTGAATGAATTAGAACTGATCGTACGAATGAATTAGAATGGATACATTCGTGCGAATGAATTAAAATGGATTGTATGAATGAATTAGAATGGATCCTATGAATGAATTAGAATGGATCGTACGAATGAATTAGAATGGATACATTCGTGCGAATGAATTAGAATTGATCGTACGAATGAATTAGAATGGATCGTGCGAATGAATTAGAATGAATCGTACGAATGAATTAGAATGGATACATTCGTGCGAATGAATTAGAATGGATACATTCGTGCGAAAGAATTAGAATCGATCGTGTGAAAGAATTAGAATGGATTGTATGAATGAATTAGAATTGATCGTGCGAATAAATTAGAATGGATCGTACGAATGAATTAGAATGGATCGTGCTAATGAATTAGAATTGATTGAACGAATGAATTAGCATGGATCGTGCTAATGAATTAGAATGGAACGTACGAATGAATTAGAATGGATCGTGTGAAAGAATTAGAATGGATTGTATGAATGAATTAGAATAAATTAGAATGGATCGTACGAATAAATTAGAATGGATTGTATGAAAGAATTAGAATGGATCGTATGAATGAATTAGAATGGATACATTCGTGTGAATAAATTAGAATGGATCGTATGAATGAATTAGAATAGATTTTGTGAATGAATTAGAACTAATCGTACGAATGAATTAGAATGGATACATTCGTGCGAATTAATTAGAATGGATTGTATGAATGAATTAGAATGGATCCTATGAATGAATTAGAATGGATCGTACGAATGAATTAGAATGGATCCATTCGTGCGAATGAATTAGAATTGATCGTACGAATGAATTAGAATGGATCGTGCGAATGAATTAGAATAGATCGTACGAATGAATTAAAATGGATACATTCGTGCGAATGAATTAGAATGGATACATTCGTGCGAAAGAATTAGAATAGATCGAATGGATACATTCGTGCGAATGAATTAGAATGGATCGTACGAATGAATTAGAATGGATCGTACGAATGAATTAGAATGGATCGTACGAATGGATTAGAATGGATTGTACGAATGAATTAGAATGGTTCCTACGAATGAATTAGAATGGATCGTGTGAAAGAATTAGAATGGATTGTATGAATGAATTAGAATGGATCGTATGAATGAATTAGAATGGATCGTGCGAATGAATTCGAATGGATCGTACGAATTCATTCTAATTCATTCATACAATCCATTCTAATTCTTTCACACGATCCATTCTAATTCATTCGTACGTTCCATTCTAACTCATTAGCACGATCCATGCTAATTCATTCGTTCGATCAATTCTAATTCATTAGCACGATCCATTCTAATTCATTCGTACGATCCATTCTAATTTATTCGCACGATCAATTCTAATTCATTCATACAATCCATTCTAATTCATTCACACGATCCATTCTAATTCATTCGTAGGATCCATTCTAATTCATTCGTACAATCTATTCTATTTCATTCGTACGATCCATTCTTACTCATTCGTATGATCCATTCTAATTCATTCGGACGAATGTATCCATTCTAATTTATTCGTACGATCCATTCTAATTCATTCGTACGATCCATTCTAATTCATTCGTACGATCCATTCTAATTCATTCCTACGATCTATTCTAATTCATTCATACGATCCATTCTAATTCTTTCACACGATCCATTCTAATTCATTCGTACGATCCATTCTAATTCATTCGCACAATCCATTCTATTTCATTCGTACGATCCATTCTTACTCATTCGTATGATCGATTCTAATTCATTCGCACGAATGTATCCATAATGGATCATACGAATGAGAAAGAATGGATCGTGCGAATGAAATAGAATGGATTGTGCGAATGAATTAGAATGGACCGTACGAAAGAATTAGAATGGATACATTCGTGCGAATGAATTAGAATGGATCGGACGAATGAATTAGAATGGATCATACGAATGAATTAGAATGGATCGTACGAATAAATTAGAATGGATACATTCGTCCGAATGAATTAGAATGGATCATACGAATGAGTAAGAATAGATCATACGAATGAAATAGAATAGATTGTACGAATGAATTAGAATGGATCCTACGAATGAATTAGAATGGATCGTGTGAAAGAATTAGAATGGATTGTATGAATGAATTAGAATGGATCGTGCGAATGAATTAGAATGGATCGTACGAATGAATTAGAATGGATCGTGCTAATGAATTAGAATGGATCGTACGAATTCATTCTAATTCATTCATACAATCCATTCTAATTCTTTCACACGATCCATTCTAATTCATTCGTACGTTCCATTAATGAATTAGAATGGATCGTACGAATGAATTAGAATAGCTCATACGAATGAATTAGAATGAATCGTATGAATGAATTAGAATGGTTATATTCGTGCGAATGAATTAGAATAGATCGTACGAATGAATTAGAATGGATCCACCGAATGAGTTAGAATGGATCATACGAATGAATTAGAATGGATTGTACGAATGAATTAGAATGGATTGTGCGAATGAGTTAGAATGGATCGTATGAATGAATAAGAATGGATCGTACGAATGAATTAGAATGGATCGTGTGAATGAATTAGCATGAATCGTACGAATGTATTAGAATGGATTGTGTGAAAGAATTAGAATGGATTGTATGAATGAATTAGAATGGATCGTATGAATGAATTAGAATGGATCGTGCGAATGAATTTGAATGGATCGTACGAATTCATTCTAATTCATTCATACAATCCATTCTAATTCTTTCACACGATCCATTCTAATTCATTCGTACGTTCCATTCTAATTCATTAGCACGATCCATGCTAATTCATTCGTTCGATCCATTCTAATTCATTAGCACGATCCATTCTAATTCATTCGTACGATCCATTCTAGTTCAGTCGCACGATCCATTCTAATTCGTTCATAGGATCCATTCTAATTCATTCATACGATCTATTCTAATTCTTTCGCACGAATGTATCCATTCTAATTCATTCGCACGAATGTATCCATTCTAATTCATTCGTACGATCCATTCTAATTCATTCGTACGATCCATTCGAATTCATTCGCACGATCCATTCTAATTCATTCATATGATCCATTCTAATTCATTCATACAATCCATTCTAATTCTTTCATACGATCCATTCTAATTCATTCGTACGATCCATTCTAATTCATTCGTACAATCCATTCTATTTCATTCGTACGATCCATTCTTACTCATTCGTATGATCCATTCTAATTCATTTGTACGATCCATTCTAATTCATTCGCACGAATGTATCCATTCTAGTTCATTCGTACGATCCATTCTAATTCATTCGTACGATCCATTCTAATTCATTCACACGATCCATTCTAATTCATTCGTACAATCCATTCTAATTCATTCATACGATCCATTCTAATTTATTCATACGATCCATTCTAATTCATTCGTACGATCCATTCTAATTCATTCGTACGAATGGATACATTCGTGTGAATGAATTAGAATGGATCGTACGAATGCCATTCTAATTCATTCGTAAGTTCCATTCTAATTCATTCGTACGATCCATTCTAATTCATTCGTACGATCCATTCTAATTCATTCGCACGAATGTATCCATTCTAGCTCATTCGTACGATCCATTCTAATTCTTTTGTACGATCCATTCTAATTCATTCGCACGATCCATTCTAATTCATTCGTACGATCCATTCTAAGTCATTCATACGATCCATTCTAATTCATTCGTACGATCCATTCTAATTCATTCGTCCTATCCATTCTAATTCATTTGCACGAATGTATCCATTCTAATTCATTCGTACGATCCATTCTAATTCATTCGTACGATCCATTCTAATTCATTCGTAAGATCCATTCTAATTCATTCGTACAATCCATTCTAATTCATTCGTACGATCCATTCTAATTCATTCGCACGAATGTATCCATTTTAGTTCATTCGTACGATCCATTCTAATTCATTCGTACGATCCATTCTAATTCATTCGCACGATCCATTCTAATTCATTCGTACGATCAATTCTAATTCATTCGCACGAATGTATCCATTCTAATTCATTCGTACGATCCTGAATTAGAATGGTTCGTACGAATGAATTAGAATGGATACCTTTGTGCATATGAATTAGAATGGATCGTACGAATGAATTAGAATGGATCATATTAATGAATTAGAATGGATTGTACGAATGAATTAGAATGGATATATTCGTGCGAATGAATTAGAATGGATCATGCACGAATGTATCCATTCTAATTCATTCATACGATCCATTCTAATTTATTAATATGATCCATTCTAATTCATTCGTACGATCCATTCTAATTCATATGCACAAAGGTATCCATTCTAATCCATTCGTAGGATCCATTCTAATCCATTCGTACGATCCATTCTAATTGATCGTACGAATTAATTAGAATGGATACATTCGTGTGAATGAATTAGAATGGATTGTATGAATGAATTAGAATGGATCGTGCTAATGAATTAGAATTGATCGAACGAATGAATTAGCATGGATCGTGCTAATGAATTAGAATGGAACGTACGAATTAATTAGAATGGATCGTGTGAAAGAATTAGAATGGATTGTATGAATGAATTAGAACGAATTAGAATGGATCGTACGAATAAATTAGAATGGATCGTATGAAAGAATTAGAATGGATCGTATGAATGAATTAGAATGGATACATTCGTGTGAATGAATTAGAATGGATCGTATGAATGAATTAGAATAGATTTTGTGAATGAATTAGAACAGATCGCACGAATGAATTAGAATGGATACATTCGTGCGAATGAATTAGAATGGATTGTATGAATGAATTAGAATGGATCCTATGAATGAATTAGAATGGATCGTACGAATGAATTAGAATGGATCCATTCGTGCAAATGAATTAGAATTGACCGTACGAATGAATTAGAATGGATCGTGCGAATGAATTAGAATGGATCGTACGAATGAATTAGGATGGATACATTCGTGCGAATGAATTAGAATGGATACATTCGTGCGAAAGAATTAGAATAGATCGAATGGATACATGTGTGTCAATGAATTAGAATGGATCGTACGAATGAATTAGAATGGATCGTATGAATGGATTAGAATGGATTGTACGAATGAATTAGAATGGAACCTACGAATGAATTAGAATGGATCGTGTGAGAGAATTAGAATGGATTGCATGAATGAATTAGAATGGATCGTATGAATGAATTAGAATGGATCGTGTGAATGAATTCGAATGGATCGTACGAATTCATTCTAATTCATTCATGCAATCCATTCTAATTCTTTCACACGATCCTTTCTAATTCATTCGTACGTTCCATTCTAATTCATTAGCACGATCCATGCTAATTCATTCGTTTGATCAATTCTAATTCATTAGCACGATCCATTCTAATTCATTCGTACGATCCATTCTAATTCATTCGCATGATCCATTCTAATTCATTCATACAATCCATTCTAATTCTTTCACACGATCCATTCTAATTCATTCGTAGGATCCATTCTAATTCATTCGTACAATCTATTCTATTTCATTCGTACGATCCATTCTTACTCATTCGTATGATCCATTCTAATTCATTCGGACGAATGTATCCATTCTAATTTATTCGTACGATCCATTCTAATTCATTCGTACGAACCATTCTAATTCATTCGTAAGATCCATTCTAATTCATTCGTACGATCCATTCTAATTCATTCGTACGATCCATTCTAATTTATTCGTACGATCCATTCTTATTCATTCATACGATCTATTCTAATTCATTTATACAATCCATTCTAATTCTTTCACACGATCCATTCTAATTCATTCGTACGATCCATTCTAATTCATTCGCACAATCCATTCTATTTCATTCGTACGATCCATTCTTACTCATTCGTATGATCGATTCTAATTCATTCGCACGAATGTATCAATAATGGATCATACGAATGAGTAAGAATGGATCGTACGAATGAAATAGAATGGATTGTGCGAATGAATTAGAATGGACCGTACGAATGAATTAGAATGGATACATTTGTGCGAATGAATTAGAATGGATCGGACGAATGAATTAGAATGGATCGTACGAATAAATTAGAATGGATACATTCATCCGAATGAATTAGAATGGATCATACGAATGAGTAAGAATGGATCATACGAATGAAATAGAATAGATTGTACGAATGAATTAGAATGGATCCTACGAATGGATTAGAATGGATCGTGTAAAAGAATTAGAATGGATTGTATGAATGAATTAGAATGGATCATGCGAATGAATTAGAATGGATCGTACGAATGAATTAGAATGGATCATGCTAATGAATTAGAATGGATCGTACGAATTCATTCTAATTCATTCATACAATCCATTCTAATTCTTTAACACGATCCATTTTAATTCATTCGTACGTTCCATTAATGAATTAGAATGGATCATACGAATGAATTAGAACAGCTCATACGAATGAATTAGAATGAATCGTATGAATGAATTAAAATGGTTACATTCATGCGAATGAATTAGAATAGATCGTACGAATGAATTAGAATGGATCGTACGAATAAATTAGAATGGATCATGGGAATGAATTAGAATGGATCATACGAATGAATTAGAATGGATCCACCGAATGAGTTAGAATGGATCATACGAATGAATTAGAATGGATTGTACGAATGAATTAGAATGGATTGTACGAATGAATTAGAATGGATCGTATGAATGAATAAGAATGGATCGTACGAATGAATTAGAATGGATCGTGCGAATGAATTAGCTTGAATCGTACGAATGTATTAGAATGGATCGTACGAATGAATTAGAATGAATCGTACGATCCATTCTAATTCATTCGTATGATGCATTCTAATTCATTCGCACGAATGTATCCATTCTAGTTCATTTGTACGATCCATTCTAGTTCATTCGTACGATCCATTCTAATTCATTCGTACGATCCATTCTAATTCATTCGTATGATCCAGTCTAATTAATTCGTATGATCCATTCTAATTCATTCGTATGATCCATTCTAATTCATTCATACAATCCATTCTAATTCATTCGCACGAATGTATCCATTCTAATTAATTCGTACGATCCATTCTAATTCATTCGTATGATCCATTCTTATTCATTCGCACGATCCAGTCTAATGGATTCGCACGATCCATTCTAATTCATTCGCATGAATGTATCTATTCTAATTCATTCATACGATCCATTCTAATTCATTCGTACGATCCATTCTAATTCATTCGCACAAATGTATCCATTCTAATTCATTCGTACGATCCATTCTAATTCATTCGTACGATCCATTCTAATTCATTCATACGATCTATTCTAATTCATTCGTACGATCCATTCTAATTCACTCATACGATCCATTCTAATACATTCATACGATCCATTCTAATTCATTTGCACGAATATATCCATTCTAATTCATTCGTACGTTCCATTCTAATTCATTCGTACGATCTATTCTAATTCATTCGTACGATCCATTCTAATTCATTCGTACGATCCATTCTAATTTATTCGCATCATTCGTACGATCCATTCTAATTCATTCGTACGATCCATTCTAATTCATTCGCACGATCCATTCTAATTTATTCGTACGATCCATTCTAATACTTTCACACGATCCATTCTAATTCATTCGTACAATCCATTCTAATTCATTCGCACGATCCATTCTAATTCATTCGTACGATCCATTCTAATTCATTCGCACGATCTGTTCTTATTCATTCGCACAATCCATTCTAATTCATTCGCACGAATGTATCCATTCTAATTCATTCATATGATCCATTCTAATTCATTCGTATGATCCATTCTAATTAATTCGTATGATCCATTCTAATTCACTCATACGATCCATTCTAATACATTCATGTAACCATTCTAATCCATTCGTACGATCCATTCTAATTCATTCGCACAAATGTATCCATTCAAATTCATTCGTACGATCCATTATAATTTATTCGCACGATCCATTCTAATTCATTCGTACGATCCATTCTAATTCATTCGTACGATCCATTCTAATTCATTCGTATGATCCATTCTAATTCATTCGTACGATCCATTGTAATTCATTCGTATGATCCATTCTAATTCATTCGCACGATCCATTCTAATTCATTCATACGATCCATTCTAATTCATTCGTACGATCCATTCTAATTCATTCGCACGAATGTATCCATTCTAATTCATTCGTACGAATCCATTCTAATTCATTCGTACAATCCATTCTATTTCATTTGTACGATCCATTCTTACTCATTCGTATGACCCATTCTAATTCATTCGCACGAATGTATCCATTCTAAATCATTCGTACGATCCATTCTAATTCATTCGTATGATCCATTCTAAATCATTCGTACAATCCATTCTATTTCATTCGTACGATCAATTCTAATTCATTAGCATGATCCATTCTAATTTATTCGTACAATCCATTCAAATTCATTCGCACGATCCACTCTAATTCATTCGTACAATCCATTCTATTTCATTCGTACGATCCATTCTTACTCATTCGTATGATCCATTCTAATTCATTCGCACGAATGTATCCATTCTAATCCATTCGTACGATCCATTCTAATCCATTCGTACGATCCATTCTAATTCATTCGCATGAATGTAACCATTCTAATTCATTCATTTGATCCATTCTAATTCATTCGTACGATCCATTCTAATTCATTTGTCCGATCCATTCTAATTCATTCGCACGAATGTATCCATTCTAAACCATTCATACGATCCATTCTAATTTATTCGTACGATCCATTCTAATTCATTCGTAAGATCTATTCTAATTCATTCATACGATCCATTCTAATTCATTCATACGATCCATTCTAATTCATTCGTAAGATCCATTCTAATTCATTCGTACGATCCATTCTAATTCATTCGTACGATCCATTCTAATTCATTCGCACGAATGTATCCATTCTAGTTCATTCGTACGATCCATTCTAATTCATTCGTACGATCCATTCTAATTCATTCGCACGATCCATTCTAATTCATTCGTACGATCCATTCTAATTCATTCATATGATCCATTCTAATTCATTCGTACGATCCATTCTAATTCATTCGCACAAATGTATCCATTCTAATACATTCGTACGATCCATTCTAATTCATTCGCACGATCCATTCTAATTCATTCGTACGATCCATTCTAATTCTTTCACACGATCCATTCTAATTCATTCGTACGATCCATTCTAATTCATTCGCACGATCCATTCTAATTCATTCGTACGATCCATTCTAATTCATTCATACGATCCTTTCTAATTCATTCGTACGATCCATTCTAATTCATTCGCACAAATGTATCCATTCTAATTCATTCGTACGATCCATTCTAATTCATTCGCACGATCCATTCTAATTCATTCGTACAATCCATTCTAATTCATTCGCACGATCTGTTCTTATTCATTCGCACAATCCATTCTAATTCATTCGTACGATCCATTCTAATTCATTTGTACGATCCATTCTAATTCATTCGTATGATCCATTCTAATTAATTCGTATGATCCATTCTAATTCATTCGTACGATCCATTCTAATTCATTCATGCAATCCATTCTAATTCATTCGTACGATCCATTCTAATTCACTCATACGATCCATTCTAATACATTCATATGATCCATTCTAATTCATTTGCACGAATATATCCATTCTAATTCATTCGTACGATCCATTCTAATTTCATTGTACGACCCATTCTAATTCATTCGTACGATCTATTCTTATTCATTCGTATGATCCATTCTAATTCATTCGTATGATCCATTCTAATTCCTACGTACGATCCATTCTAATTCATTCGTACGATCCATTGTAATTCATTCGTACAATCTATTCTAATTCATTCGTACGAATGGATACATTCGTGTGAATGAATTAGAATGGATCGTACGAATGAGTAAGAATGGATCATACGAATGAAATAGAATGGTTTGCACGAATGAATTAGAATGGATCGTACGAATGAATTAGAATGGATCGTGTGAAAGAATTAGAATGGATCGTACGAATGAATTAGAATGGATCGTGCGAATGAATTAGAATGGATCGTACGAAGGAATTAGAATGGATCGTACGAATGAATTAGAATGGATATATTCGTGCAAATGAATTAGAATGGATCATACGAATGAGTAAGAATGGATCGTACGAATGAAATAGAATAGATTGTACGAATGAATTAGAATGGATCCTACGAATGAATTAGAATAGATCGTGTGAAAGAATTAGAATGGATTGTATGAATGAATTAGAATGGATCGTACGAATGAATTAGAATGGATCGTACGAAGGAATTAGAATGGATCGTGCGTATGAATTAGAATGGATCGTACGAATGAATTAGAATAGATCGTACGAATGAATTAGAATGGATCGTACGAAGGAATTAGAATGGATCGTACGAATGAATTAGAATGGATATATTCGTGCAAATGAATTAGAATGGATCGTATGAATGTATTAGAATGGATCGTACGAATGAATTAGAATGGATCGTGTGAAAGAATTAGAATGGATCGTACGAATGAATTAGAATGGATCGTGCGAATGGATTAGAATGGATCGTACGAATGAATTAGAATGGATACATTTGTGCGAATGAATTAGAATGGATCGTACGAATGAATTAGAATGGATCGTATGAATGAATTAGAATGGATACATTCGTGCGAATGAATTAGAATGAATCGGACGAATGAATTAGAATGGATCGTACGAATGAATTAGAATGGATCAAATGAATGAATTAGAATGGTTACATTCATGCGAATAAATTAGAATGGATCGTACGAATGGATTAGAATAGATCGTACGAATGGATTAGAATGGATACATTCGAGCGAATGAATTAGAATGGATCGTACGAATGAATTAGAATAGATCGTACGAATGGATTAGAATGGATCCTACGAATGGATTAGAATGGATACCTTTGTACATATGAATTAGAATGGATCGTACGAATGAATTAGAATGGATCATATTAATGAATTAGAATGGATCGTACGAATGAATTAGACTGGATACATTCGTGCACGATCCATTCTAATTCATTCGCACGAATGTATCCATTCTAATTCATTCGTACGATCCATTCTAATTCATTCGTACGATCCATTCTAATTCATTCGTAAGATCCATTCTAATTCATTCGTACGATCCATTCTAATTCAATCATACAATCCATTCTAATTCTTTCACACGATCCATTCTAATTCATTCGCACGATCCATTCTAATTCATTCGTACGATCCATTCTAATTCATTCGTTCTATCCATTCTAATTCATTCGCACGAATGTATCCATTCTAATTCATTCGTACGATCCATTCTGATTCATTCGTACGATCCATTCTAATTCATTCGTAAGATCCATTCTAATTCATTCGTACGATCCATTCTAATTCATTCGTACGATCCATTCTAATTCATTCGCACGAATGTATCCATTCTAGTTCATTCGTACGATCCATTCTAATTCATTCGTACGATCCATTCTAATTCATTCGCACGATCCATTCTAATTCATTCGTACGATCCATTCTAATTCATTCATACGATCCATTCTAATTCATTCGTACGATCCATTCTAATTCATTCGCACAAATGTATCCATTCTAATTCATTCGTACGATCCATTCTAATTTATTCGTACCATCAGTTCTAATTCATTCACAAAATCTATTCTAATTCATTCATACGATCCATTCTAATTCATTCACACGAATGTATCCATTCTAATTCATTCATACGATCCATTCTAATTCATTCGTACGATCCATTCTAATTCACTCATACGATCCATTCTAATACATTCATACGATCCATTCTAATTCATTTGCACGAATATATCCATTCTAATTCATTCGTACGATCCATTCTAATTCCTTCGTACGATCTATTCTAATTCATTCGTACGATCCATTCTAATTCATTCGTACGATCCATTCTAATTCATTCGCACGATCCATTCTAATTCATTCATACGATCCATTCTAATTCATTCATACGATCCATTCTAATTCATTCGTACGATCCATTCTAATTCATTCGCACAAATATATCCATTCTAATTCATTCGTACGATCCATTCTAATTCATTCGCACGATCCAATCTAATTCATTCGTACGATCCATTCTAATTCATTCGCACGATCTGTTCTTATTCATTCGCACAATCCATTCTAATTCATTCGCTCGAATGTATCCATTCTAATTCATTCGTACGATCCATTCTAATTCGTTTATATGATCCATTCTAATTCGTTCGTACGATCCATTCTAATTCGTTCGTACGATCCATTCTAATTCATTCATATGATCTATTCTAATTCATTCCTACGATCTATTCTAATTCATTCGCTCGAATATATCCATCCATTCTAATTCATTCGTACGATCGTACGAATGAATTAGAATGGATCGTACGGAATGAATTAGAATGGATTGTATGAATGAATTAGAATGGATACATTCGTGCGAATGAATTAGAATGGATCATACGAAATGGTAAGAATGGATCGTACGAATGAAATAGAATGGATTGTACGAATGAATTAGAATGGATCGTACAAATGAATTAGAATGGATCGTACGAATGAATTAGAATGGATCATACGAATGAGTAAGAATGGATCGTACAAATGAAATTGAATGGATTGTACGAATGAATTAGAATGGATCGTACGAATGAATTAGAATGGATCGTGTGAAAGAATTAGAATGCATTGTATGAATGAATTAGAATGGATCGTATGAATGAATTAGAATGGATCGTGCGAATGAATTCGAATGGATCGCATAATCCATTCGAATAGAATGGATCGTATGAATGAATTAGATTGGATCGGGCGAATGAATTAGAATGGATTGTAGGAATGAATTAGAATGGATCGTATGAATGAATTAGAATGGATCATGCGAATGAATTAGAATGGATCGTACGAATGAATTAGAATGGATCGTACGCATGAATTAGAATGGATCATACGAATGAGTAAGAATGGATCGTACGAATGAAATAGAATGGATTGTACGAATGAATTAGAATGGATACATTCTTGCGAATGAATTAGAATGGATAGGACGATTGAATTAGTATGGATCGTACGATTCATTCTAATTCATTCGTACGATCCATTCTAATACATTCGTACGATTCATGCTAATTCATTCGCACAATCCATTCTAATTCATTCGTACGATCCATTCTTATTCATTCATACGATCCATTCTAATTCATTCGCACAATCCATTCTAATTCATTCGTATAATCTATTCTAATTCATTCGTATGATCCATTCTAACTCATTCGGTGGATCTATTCTAATTCATTCGTATGATACAATCTAATTCATTCCCACGATCCATTCTAATTTATTCGTACGATCCATTCTAATTCATTCGTACGATCTATTCTAATTCATTCGCACGAATGTAACCATTCTAATTCATTCATACGATTCATTCTAATTCATTCGAATGAATATAACCATTCTAATTCATTCATACGATTCATTCTAATTCATTCGTATGAGCTATTCTAATTCATTCGTACGATCCATTCTAATTCATTCGTACGATCCATTGTAATTCATTCATACAATCCATTTAGATTCATTCGCACAAATGTATCCATTCAAATTCATTCGTACGATCCATTCTAATTCATTCGTACGATCCATTCTAATTCCTTCGTACGATCCATTCTAATTCATTCATACGATCTATTCTAATTCATTCGTACGATCCATTCTAATTCATTCGTACGATCCATTCTAATTCCTTCGTACGATCCATTCTAATTCATTCGTACGATCCATTCTAATTCATTCGTACAATCTATTTTAATTCATTCATACAATCTATTCTAATTCATTCGCACGAATGTATCCATTCTAATCCATTCGTACGATCCATTCTAATTCATTCGTACGATCCATTCTAATTCATTCGCACGAATGTAGCCATTCTAATTCATTCGTACAATCCATTCTATTTCATTCGTACGATCCATTATTACACATTCGTATGATCCATTCTAATTCATTCGTATGATCCATTCTAATTCATTCGTACGATCCATTCTAATTCATTCGTACGATCCATTCTAATTCATTCGCACGATCCATTCTAATTCATTCATACGATCCATTCTAATTCATTAATACGATCCATTCTAATTCATTCCTACAATCCATTCTAATTCATTCATACGATCCATTCTATTCGAATGGATCATGCGATCCATTCGAATTCATTCGCACGATCCATTCTAATTCATTCATACGATCCATTCTAATTCATTCATACAATGCATTCTAATTCTTTCACACGATCCATTCAAATTTATTTGTACGATCCATTCTAATTCATTCGTACAATCCATTCTATTTCATTTGTACGATCCATTCTTACTCATTCGTATGATCCATTCTAATTCATTCGTACGATCCATTCTAATTCATTTGTACGATCCCTTCTAATTCTTTCACACGATCTATTCTAATTCATTCGTAGGATCCATTCTAATTCATTCGTACAATCTATTCTATTTCATTCGTACGATCCATTCTTACTCATTCGTATGATCCATTCTAATTCATTCGGGCGAATGTATCCATTCTAATTTATTCGTACGATCCATTCTAATTCATTCGTACGAATGAAATAGAATAGATCGTACGAATGAATTAGAATGGATCGTACGAAGGAATTAGAATGGATCGTACGAATGAATTAGAATGGATATATTCGTGCAAATGAATTAGAATGGATCGTATGAATGTATTAGAATGGATCGTATGAGTGAATTAGAATGGATTGTACGAATGAATTAGAATGGATCGCATGAATGAATTAGAATGGATACATTCGTGTGAATGAATTAGAATGGATCCTATGAATGAATTAGAATAGATTTTGTGAATGAATTAGAACTGATCGTACGAATGAATTAGAATGGATACATTCGTGCGAATGAATTAGAATGGATTGTATGAATGAATTAGAATGGATCCAATGAATGAATTAGAATGGATCGTGCGAATGAATTAGAATGGATCGTACGAATGAATTAGAATGGATCGTGCTAATGAATTAGAATTGATCGAACGAATGAATTAGCATGGATCGTGCTAATGAATTAGAATGGAACGTACGAATGAATTAGAATGGATCATGTGAAAGAATTAGAATGGATTGTATGAATGAATTGGAATGAATTCGTACGATCCATTCGAAATCATTCGCACGATCCATTCTAATTCAGTCATACGATCCATTCTAATTCATTCATACAATCCATTCTAATTCTTTCACACGATCCATTCTAATTCATTCGTAGCATCCATTCTAATTCATTCGTACAATCTATTCTATTTCATTCGTACGATCCATTCTTACTCATTCGTATAATCCATTCTAATTCATTCGGACGAATGTATCCATTCTAATTTATTCGTACGATCCATTCTAATTCATTCGTACGATCCATTCTAATTCATTCGTCCGATCCATTCTAATTCATTCGTAAGATCCATTCTAATTCATTCATACGATCCATTCTAATTCATTCGTACGATCCATTCTAATTCATTCGCACGAATGTATCCATTCTAGTTCATTCGTACGATCCATTCTAATTCATTCATACAATCCATTCTAATTCATTCGCACGAATGTATCCATTCTAATTCATTCGTACGATCAGTTCTAATTCATTCACAAAATCTATTCTAATTCATTCATACGATCCATTCTAATTGATTCACACGAATGTATCCATTCTTATTCATTCATAAGATCCATTCTAATTCATTCGTACGATCCATTCTAATTCACTAATACGATCCATTCTAATACATTCATACGATCCATTCTAATTCATTTGCACGAATATATCCATTCTAATTCCTTCGTACGATCCATTCTAATTCCTTCGTATGATCCATTCTAATTCATTCATACGATCTATTCTAATTCATTCGTACGATCCATTCTAATTCATTCGTACGATCCATTCTAATTCCTTCGAACGATCCATTCTAATTCATTTGTACGATCCATTCTAATTCATTCATACAATCCATTCTAATTCTTTCACACGATCTATTCTAATTCATTCGCACGATCCATTCTAATTCATTCGTGCAATCCATTCTATTTCATTCGTACGATCCATTCTTACTCATTCGTACGATCCATTCTAATTCATTCACACGAATGTATCCATTCGTACGAATGAATTAGAATAGATTGTACGAATGAATTAGAATGGATCGTACGAATGAATTAGAATGGATCGTACGATGGAATTAGAATGGATCGTACGAATGAATTAGAATGGATATATTCGTGCAAATAAATTAGAATGGATCGTATGAATGTATTAGAATGGATCGTATGAGTGAATTAGAATGGATCGTACGAATGAATTAGAATGGATCGTATGAATGAATTAGAATGGATACATTCATGTGAATGAATTAGAATAGATCGTATGAATGAATTAGAATAGATTTTGTGAATGAATTAGAACTGATCGTACGAATGAATTAGAATGGATACATTCGTGCGAATGAATTAGAATGGATTGTATGAATGAATTAGAATGGATCCTATGAATGAATTAGAATGGATCGTACGAATGAATTAGAATGGATACATTCGTGCGAATGAATTAGAATTGATCGTACGAATGAATTAGAATGGATCGTGCGAATGAATTAGAATGAATCGTACGAATGAATTAGAATGGATACATTCGTGCGAATGAATTAGAATGGATACATTCGTGCGAAAGAATTAGAATCGATCGTATGAATGAATTAGAATGGATCCTAAGAATGAATTAGAATGGATCGTGCGAATGAATTAGAATGGATCGTACGAATGAATTAGAATGGATCGTGCTAATGAATTAGAATTGATCGAAAGAATGAATTAGCATGGATCGTGCTAATGAATTAGAATGGATCGTACGAATGAATTAGAATGGATCAAATGAATGAATTAGAATGGTTACATTCATGCGAATGAATTAGAATGGATCGTACGAATGGATTAGAATGGATCGTACGAATGGATTAGAATGGATACATTCGAGCGAATGAATTAGAATGAATCGTACGAATGAATTAGAATAGATCGTACGAATAAATTAGAATGGATACATTCGTCCGAATGAATTAGAATGGATCATACGAATGAATAAGAATGGATCGTACGAATGAAATAGAATAGATTGTACGAATGGATTAGAATGGATCCTACGAATGGATTAGAATGGATACCTTTGTGCATATGAATTAGAATGGATCGTACGAATGAATTAGAATGGATCATATTAATGAATTAGAATGGATCGTACGAATGGATTAGAATGGATCATGCGAATGAATTAGAATGGATCGTACGAATGAATTAGAATGGATCGTACGAATGAATTATAATGGATCATATTAATGAATTAGAATGGATCGTACGAATGAATTAGAATGGATACATTCGTGCGAATGAATTAGAATGGATCAGACGAATGAATTAGAATGGATCATACGAATGAATTAGAATGGATCAAATGAATGAATTAGAATGGTTACATTCATGCGAATGAATTAGAATGGATCGTACGAATGGATTAGAATGGATCGTACGAATGGATTAAAATGGATACATTCGAGCGAATGAATTAGAATGGATCGTACGAATGAATTAGAATGGATCGTACGTATGGATTAGAATGGATCCTACGAATGGATTAGAATGGATACCTTTGTGCATATGAATTAGAATGGATCGTACGAATGAATTAGAATGGATCATATTAATGAATTAGAATGGATCGTACGAATGAAATAGAATGGATACATTTTTGCACGATCCATTCTAATTCATTAATACGATCCATTCTAATTGTATGAATGTATTAGAATGGATCGTATGAGTGAATTAGAATGGATCGTACGAATGAATTAGAATGGATCGTATGAATGAATTAGAATGGATATATTCGTGTGAATGAATTAGAATGGATCGTATGAATGAATTAGAATAGATTTTGTGAATGAATTAGAACTGATCGTACGAATGAATAAGAATGGATACATTCGTGCGAATGAATTAGAATGGATTGTATGAATGAATTAGAATGGATCCTATGAATGAATTAGAATGGATCGTACGAATGAATTAGAATGGATACATTCGTGCGAATGAATTAGAATTGATCGTACGAATGGATTAGAATGGATCGTACGAATGAATTAGAATGGATCGTACGAATGAATTAGAATGGATCGTACGAATAAGTTAGAATGGATACATTCGTCCGAATGAATTAGAATGGATCATACGAATGAGTAAGAATGGATCGTACGAATGAAATAGAATAGATTGTACGAATGATTTAGAATGGATCGTGCGAATGAATTAGAATGGATCGTACGAATGAATTAGAATGGATCGTGCGAATGAATTAGAATGGATCATATTAATGGATTAGAATGGATCGTACGAATGAATTAGAATGGATACATTCGTGCGAATGAATTAGAATGGATCGTGCGAATCCATTAGACTGGATCGTGCGAATGAATAAGAATGGATCATACGAATGAATTAGAATGGATCGTACGAATTAATTAGAATGGATACATTCGTGCGAATGAATTAGAATGGATTGTATGAATGAATTAGAATGGATCGTACGAATAAATTAGAATGGATCATACGAATTAATTAGAATGGATCATACGAATGAATTAGAATGGATCGTACGAATGAATTAGAATGGATCGTACGAATGAACTAGAATGGATCGTACGAATGAACTAGAATAGATACATTCGTGCGAATGAATTAGAATGGATCGTACGAATGAATTAGAATGGATCGTACGATTCATTCTAATTCATTCGTATGATCCATTCTAATACATTCGTACGATTCATGCTAATTCATTCGCACGATCCATTCTAATTCATTCGTAAGATCCATTCTTATTCATTCATACGATCTATTCTAACTCATTCGCACAATCCATTCTAATTCATTCGTACAATCCATTCTAATTCATTCGTATGATCCATTCTAACTCATTCGGTGGATCCATTCTAATTCATCCGTACGATCCATTCTAATTCATTCCCATGATCCATTCTAATTTATTCGTACGATCCATTCTAATTCATTCGTACGATCTATTCTAATTCATTCACACGAATGTAACCATTCTAATACATTCATACGATTCATTCTAATTCATTCGTATGAGCTATTCTAATTCATTCGTACGATCCATTCTAATTCATTCGTACGATCCATTGTAATTCATTCATACAATCCATTTAGATTCATTCGCACAAATGTATCCATTCAAATTCATTCGTACGATCCAGTCTAATTCATTCGTACGATCCATTCTAATTCATTCGCACGAATATATCCATTCTAATTCTTTCGTATGATGCATTCTAATTCATTCGTACGATCCATTCTAATTCATTCGTACGATCTATTCTAATTCATTCGTACGATCCATTCTAATTCATTCGCACGAATGTATCCATTCTAATTCATTCGTACAATCCATTCTATTTCATTCGTACGATCCATTCTTACTCATTCGTATGATCCATTCTAATTCATTCGTATGATCCATTCTAATTCATTCGTACGATCCATTCTAATTCATTCGTACGATCCATTCTAATTCATTTGCACGATCCATTCTAATTCATTCATACGATCCATTCTAATTCATTCATACGGTCCATTCTAATTCATTCCTACAATCCATTCCAATTCATTCGCCCGATCCATTCTAATTCATTCATACGATCCATTCTATTCGAATGGATCATGCGATCCATTCGAATTCATTTGCACGATCCATTCTAATTCATTCATATGATCCATTCTAATTCATTCATACAATGCATTCTAATTCTTTCACACGATCCATTCTAATTCATTCGTACGATCCATTCTAATTCATTCGTACAATCCATTCTATATCATTTGTACGATCCATTCTTACTCATTCGTATGATACATTCTAATTCATTTGTACGATCCATTCTAATTCATTCGTACAATCCATTCTATTTTATTCGTACGATCCATTCTTACTCATTCGTATGATCCATTCTAATTCATTCGCACGAATGTATCCATTCTAATTCATTCATACAATCCATTCTAATTCATTCCGTAAGATCCATTCTAATTCATTCGTACGATCGTACGAATGAATTAGAATGGATCGTAAGAATGAATTAGAATAGATTGTGCGAATGAATTTGAATGGATCGTACGAATGAATTAGAATGGATCGTACGAATGAATTAGAATGGATCATACGAATGAGTAAGAATGGATCGTACGAATGAATTAGAATGGATCGTGCGAATGAATTAGAATGGATCGTACGAATTAATTAGAATGGATACATTCGTCCGAATGAATTAGAATGGATCATACGAATGAGTAAGAATGGATCATACGAATGAAATAGAATAGATTGTACGAATGAATTAGAATGGATCCTACGAATGAATTAGAATGGATCGTGTGAAAGAATTAGAATGGATTGTATGAATGAATTAGAATGGATCGTATGAAAGAATTAGAATGGATCGTGTGAATGAATTGGAATGGATCGTACGAATTCATTCTAATTCATTCGTACGATCCATTCTAATTCATTCGTATGATCCATTCTAATTCATTCGCTCGAATGTATCCATTCTAATCCATTCGTACGATCCATTCTAATCCATTCGTACGATCCATTCTAATTCATTCGCATGAATGTAACCATTCTAATTCATTAATTTGATCCATTCTAATTCATTCGTACGATCCATTCTAATTCATTCGTCCGATCCATTCTAATTCATTCGCAAGAATGTATCCATTCTAATTCATTCGTACGATCCATTCTAATTCATTCGCACGATCCATTCTAATTCATTCATAGGATCCATTCTAATTCATTCATACGATCTATTCTAATTCTTTCGCATGAATGTATCCATTCTAATTCATTCGCACGAATATATCCATTCTAATTCTAATTCATTCGTACGATCCATTCTAATTCATTCGTATGATCCATTCTAATTAATTCGTATGATCCATTCTAATTCATTCGTACGATCCATTCTAATTCATTCATACAATCCATCCTAATTCATTCGCACGATCCAATCTAATTCACTCATACGATCCATTCTAATACATTCATACGATCCATTCTAATTCATTTGCACAAATATATCCATTCTAATTCATTCATACGATCCATTCTAATTCCTTCGTACGATCCATTCTAATTCATTCATACGATCCATTCTAATTCATTCGTACGATCCATTCTAATTCATTCGCACAAATGTATCCATTCTAATTCATTCGTACGATCCATTCTAATTCATTCGTACGATCCATTCTAATTCATTCGTAAGATCCTTTCTAATTCATTCGTATTATCCATTTTAATTCATTCGTACGATCCATTCTAATTCATTCGCGAATGTATCCATTCTAATTCATTCGTACGATCCATTCTAATTCATTCTTACGATCCATTCTAATTCATTCATCCGATCAATTCTAATTCATTCATACAATCCATTCTAATTCTTTCACACGATCCATGCTAATTCATTCGTACGATCCATTCTAATTCATTCGTACAATCCATTCTATTTCATTCGTACGATCCATTCTTACTTATTCGTATGATCCATTCTAATTCATTCGCACGAATGTATCCATAATGGATCATACGAATGAGTAAGAATGGATCGTACGAATGAAATAGAATGGATTGTGCGAATGAATTAGAATGGACCGTACGAATGAATTAGACGTACGAATGAATTAGAATGGATACATTTGTGCGAATAAATTAGAATGGATCATACGAATGAGTAAGAATGGATCGTCATTCTAATTCATTCGTATGATCCATTCTAATTCATTTGTATCCATACTATTTCATTCGCACGATCCATTCTAATTCATTCGCGCAATCTATTCTAATTCATTCGTATGATCCATTCTAATTTATTCGTACGATCCATTCTAATTCATTCATACAATCCATTCTAATTTATTCGCACGAATGTATCCATTCTAATTCATTCGTACGATCCATTCTAATTCATTCGCACAATCTATTCTAATTCATTCATACGATCCATTCTAATTCATTCGCACGAATGTATCCATTCTAATTCATTCGTACGATCCATTCTAATTCATTCGTACGATCCATTCTAATTCATTCATACGATCAATTCAAATTCATTCATACAATCCATTCTAATTCTTTCACACGATCCATTCTAATTCATTCGTACGATCCATTCTAATTCATTCGCACAATCCATTCTATTTCATTCGTACGATCCATTCTTACTCATTGGTACGATCCATTCTAATTCATTCGCACAAATGTATCCATTCTAATTCATTCGTACGAATCCATTCTAATTCATTCGTACAATCCATTCTATTTCATTCGTACGATCCATTCTTACTCATTCGTATGATCCATTCTAATTCATTCGCACGAATGTATCCATTCTAAATCATTCGTACGATCCATTCTAATTCATTCGTACGATCCATTCTAAATCATTCGTACAATCCATTCTATTTCATTCGTACGATCAATTCTAAATCATTAGCACGATCCATTCTAATTCATTCGTATGATCCATTCAAATTCATTCGCACGATCCATTCTAATTCATTCGTACAATCCATTCTATTTCAATTATACGATCCATTCTAATTCATTCGTACGATCCATTCTAATTCATTCGTCCGATCCATTCTAATTCATTCGCACGAATGTATCCATTCTAATCCATTCGTACGATCCATTCTAATCAATTCGTACGATCCATTCTAATTCATTCGCATGAATGTAACCATTCTAATTCATTCATTTTATCCATTCTAATTCATTCGTACGATCCATTCTAATTCATTCGCACGAATGTATCCATTCTAAACCATTCATACGATCCATGCTAATTTATTCGTACGATCCATTCTAATTCATTCGTAAGATCCATTCTAATTCATTCGTACGATCCATTCTGATTCATTTGTACGATCCATTCTAATTCATTCGCACGAATGTATCCATTCTAGTTCATTCGTACGATCCATTCTAATTCATTTGTACGATCCATTCTAATTCATTCGCAAGATCCATTCTAATTCATTCGTACGATCCATTCTAATTCATTCGCACGAATGTATCCATTCTAATTCATTCATACATACGATCCATTATAATTCATTCGCACGAATGTATACATTCTAATTCATTTGTATAATCCATTCTATTTCATTCGTACGATCCATTCTTACTCATTCGTATGATCCATTCTAATTCATTCGCACGAATGTATCCATTCTAATTCATTCGTACGATCCATTCTAATTCATTCGCACTATCCATTCTAATTCATTCGTACGATCCATTCTAATTCATTCGTATGATCCATTCTAATTTATTTGTTCAAATATATCCATTCTAATTCATTCGTACGATCCATTCTAATTCCTACGCACGATCCATTCTAATTCATTCGCACGAATGTATCCATTCTAATTCATTTGCACGATCCATTCTAATTCATTCCTATGATCTATTCTAATTCATTCGTATGATCTATTCTAATTCATTCGCTCGAATGTATCCATTCTAATTCATTCGTACGATCCATTCTTATTCGTTCATATGATCCATTCTAATTCGTTCATACGATCCATTCTAATTCGTTCGTACGATCCATTCTAATTCATTCGTATGATCCATTCTAATTCATTCCTACGATCTATTCTAATTCATTCGCTCGAATATATCCATTCTAATTCATTCGTTCGATCCATTCTAATTCATTCGCACGATCCATTCTAATTCATTCGTATGATCCATTCTAATCCATTCGTACGATCCATTCTAATTCATTCGTATGATCCATTCTAATTCATTCGTACGATCCATTCTAATTCATTCGCACGAATGTATCCATTCTAGTTCATTCGTACGATCCATTCTAATTCATTCGTACGAACCATTCTAATTCATTCGCACGATCCATTCTAATTCATTCGTACGATCCATTCTAATTCATTCATACGATCCATTCTAATTCATTCGTACGATCCATTCTAATTCATTCATACAATCCATTCTAATTCATTCGTACGATCCATTCTAATTCACTCATACGATCCATTCTAATACATTCATACGATCCATTCTAATTCATTTGCACGAATATATCCATTCTAATTCATTCGTACGATCCATTCTAATTCCTTCGTACGATCCATTCTAATTCATTTGTAAGATCTATTCTAATTTATTCGTACGATCTATTCTAATTCATTCGTACGATCCTTTCTAATTCCTTCATACGATCCATTCTAATTCATTCGTATGATCCATTCTAATTCATTCGTACAATCTATTCTAATTCATTCGTACGAATGGATACATTCGTGTGAATGAATTAGAATGGATCGTACGAATGAGTAAGAATGGATCGAACGAATGAAATAGAATCGATTGCACGAATGAATTAGAATGGATTGTATGAATGAATTAGAATGGATTGTACGAATGAATTAGAATGGATCGTATGAATGAATTAGAATGGATATATTCGTGTGAATGAATTAGAATGGATTGTATGAAAGAATTAGAATGGATTGTATGAATGAATTAGAATGGATCATACGAAGGAATTAGAATGGATCGTACGAATGAATTAGAATGGATCGTACGAATGAATTAGAATGGATCGTACGAATGAATTAGAATGGATCGTACGAATGAATTAGAATGGATCGTGCGAATGAATTAAAATGGATCGTACGAATGAATTAGAATGGATCGTACGAATGAACTAGAATGGATACATTCGTGCGAATGAATTAGAATGGATCGTACGAATGAATTAGAATGGATCGTACGAATGAATTAGAATGGATCTTACGAATGAATTAGAATGGATCGTACGAATGAATTAGAATGGATACATTCGTGTGAATGAATTAGAATGGATCGGACGAATGAATTAGAATGGATCGTACGAATGAATTAGAATGGATCAAATTAATGAATTAGAATGGTTACATTCATGCGAATGAATTAGAATGGATCGTACGAATGGATTAGAATGGATCGTACGAATGGATTAGAATGGCTACATTCGAGCGAATGCATTAGAATGGATCGTACGAATGAATTAGAATGGATCGTACGAATGGATTAGAATGGATCCTACTAATGGATTAGAATGGATACCTTTGTGCATATGAATTAGAATGGATCGTACGAATGAATTAGAATGGATCATATTAATGAATTAGAATGGATCGTACGAATGAATTAGAATGGATACATTCGTGCACGATCCATTCTAATTCATTCGCACGAATGTATCCAATCTAATTCATTCGTACGATCCATTCTAATTCATTAATATGATCCATTCTAATTGATTTGTACGATCCATTCTAATTCATATACACAAATGTATCCATTCTAATTCATTCGTACAGATCGTGCGAATGAATTAGAATGGATCGTACGAATGAATTAGAATGGATCGTGCGAATGAATTAGAATGGATGGTACGAATGAATTAGAATGGATACATTTGTTCGAATGAATTAGAATGGATCGTACGAATGAATTAGAATGGATCGTATGAATGAATTAGAATGGATCGTACGAATGAATTAGAATGGATCGTGCGAATGACTTAGAATGGATCGTACGAATGAATTAGAATGGATCGTACAAATAAATTAGAAGGGATACATTCGTGCGAATGAATTAGAATGGATCGTACGAATGAATTAGAATGGATCGTACGAATGAATTAAAATGGATCGTACGAATGAATTAGAATGGATTGTACGAATGAATTAGAATGGATACATTCGTGCGAATGAATTAGAATGGATCGGACGAATGAATTAGAATGGATCGTACGAATGAATTAGAATGGATCGTACGAATGAATTAGAATGGATCATACGAATAAACTAGAATGGATAAATTCATCCGAATGAATTAGAATGGATCATACGAATGAGTAAGAATGGATCGTACGAATGAAATGGAATAGATTGTACGAATGAATTAGAATGGATCCTAAGAATGAATTAGAATGGATCGTGTGAAAGAATTAGAATGGATTGTATGAATGAATTAGAATGGATCGTATGAATGAATTAGAATGGATCGTGCGAATGAATTCGAATGGATCGTATGAATTCATTCTAATTCATTCATACAATCCATTCTAATTCTTTCACACGATCTATTCTAATTCATTCGTAGGATCCATTCTAATTCATTCGTACAATCTATTCTATTTCATTCGTACGATCCATTCTTACTCATTCATATGATCCATTCTAATTCATTCGGACGAATGTATCCATTCTAATTTATTCGTACGATCCATTCTAATTCATTCGTACGATCCATTCTAATTCATTCGTCCGATCCATTCTAATTCATTCGTCCGATCCATTCTAATTCATTCACACGAATGTATCCATTCTAATTCATTTGTACGATCCATTCTAATTCATTCGTATGATCGATTCTAATTCATTCGGACGAATGTATCCATTCTAATTTATTCGTATGATCCATTCTAATTCATTCGAACGATCCATTCTAATTCATTCGTACGATCCATTCTAATTCATTCGTCCGATCCATTCTAATTCATTCACACGAATTAGAATGGATCGTACGAATGAATTAGAATGGATCGTACGAATGAATTAGAATGGATCTTACGAATGAATTAGAATGGATCGTACGAATGAATTAGAATGGATCGTACGAATGAATTAGAATGGATACATTCGTGCGAATGAATTAGAATGGATCGGACGAATGAATTATAATGGATCGTACGAATTCTTTAGAATGGATCGTACGAATGAATTAGAATGGATCGTACGAATAAATTAGAATGGATACATTCGTCCGAATGAATTAGAATGGATCATACGAATGAGTAAGAATGGATCGTACGAATGAAATACAATGGATCGTACGAATGAACTAGAATGGATACATTCGTGGGAATGAATTAGAATGGATAGTACGAATAAATTAGAATGGATCGTACGAATGAATTAGAATTGATACATTCGTGCGAATGAATTAGAATGGATCGGACGAATGAATTAGAATGGATCGTACGAATGAATTAGAATGGATCGTTCGAATGAATTAGAATGGATCATACGAATAAATTAGAATGGATACATTCGTCCGAATGAATTAGAATGGATCATACGAATGAATTAGAATGGATCGTACAAATGAATTAGAATGGATCATATTAATGAATTAGAATGGATCGTACGAATGAATTAGAATGGATACATTCGTGGGAATGAATTAGAATGGATCATGCACGAATGTATCCATTCTAATTCATTCGTACGATCCATTCTGCACAAAGGTATCCATTCTAATCCATTCGTAGGATCCATTCTAATCCATTCGTACGATCCATTCTAATTCATTCGTACGATCCATTCTAATTCATTCGCTTGAATGTATCCATTCTAATCCATTCGTGCGATCCATTCTAATCCATTCGTACGATCCATTCTAATTCATTCGCATGAATGAAACCATTCTAATTCATTCATTTGATCCATTCTAATTCATTCGTACGATCCATTCTAATTCATTCGTCCGATCCATTCTAATTCATTCACACGAATGTATCCATTCTAATTCATTCGTACGATCCATTCTAATTCATTCGTAAGATCCATTCTAATTCATTCGTACGATCCATTCTAATTCATTCGTACGATCCATTCTAATTCATTCGCACGAATGTATCCATTCTAGTTCATTCGTACGATCCATTCTAATCCATTCGTACGATCCATTCTAATTCATTCGCATGAATGTAACCATTCTAATTCATTCATTTGATCCATTCTAAGTCATTCGTACGATCCATTCTAATTCATTCGTCCAATCCATTCTAATTCATTCGCATGAATGTATCCATTCTAATTCATTCGCACGATCCATTCTAATTCATTCGTACGATCCATTCTAATTCATTCGTACGATCCATTCTAATTCATTCGTACGATCCATTCTAATTCATTCGTATGATCCATTCTAATTCATTCGTACGATCCATTCTTACTCATTCGTACGATCCTTTCTAATTCCTTCGTACGATCCATTCTAATTCCTTCGTACGATCCATTCTAATTCATTCGCACGATCCATTCTAATTCTTTCATACAATCCATTCTAATTCTTTCGTGCGAATGAATTAGAATGGATGCCTTTGTGCATATGAATTAGAATGGATCGTACGAATGAATTAGAATGGATCATATTAATGAATTAGAATGGATCGTACGAATTAATTAGAATGGATACATTCGTGCGAATGAATTAGAATGGATCGTGCGAATCAATTAAAATGGATCGTACGAATTAATTAGAATGGATACATTCATGCGAATGAATTAGAATGGATTGTATGAATGAATTAGAATGGATCGTACGAATGAATTAGAATAGATCATACGAATTAATTAGAATGGATCATACGAATGAATTAGAATGGATCGTGCGAATGAATTAGAATGGATCGTACGAATGAATTAGAATGGATCGTACGAATGAAATAGAATGGATCGTGCGAATGAATTAGAATGGATCGTACGAATGAATTAGAATGGATATATTTGTGCGAATGAATTAGAATGGATCGTACGAATGAATTAGGATAGATCGTATGAATGAATTAGAATGGATCGTACGAATGAATTAGAATGGATCGTACGAATGAACTAGAATGGATACATTCGTGCGAATGAATTAGAATGGATCGTACGAATGAATTAGAATATATCATACGAATAAATTAGAATGGATCTTATGAATGAATTAGAATGGATCGTACGAATGCATGATCCATGCTAATTCATTCGTTCGATCAATTCTAATTCATTAGCACGATCCATTCTAATTCATTCGTACGATCCATTCTAATTCATTCGCACGATCCATTCTAATTCATTCATACGATCCATTCTAATTCTTTCACACGATCCATTCTAATTAATTCGTACGATCCATTCTAATTCATTCGTACGATCTATTCTAATTCATTCGTACGATCCATTCTAATTCATTCGTACGATCCATTCTAATTCCTTCGTACGATCCATTCTAATTCATTCATACAATCCATTCTAATTCTTTCACACGATCTATTCTAATTCATTCGTACGATCCATTCTAATTCATTCGTGCAATCCATTCTATTTCATTCGTACGATCCATTCTTACTCATTCGTACGATCTATTATAATTCTTTCGCACGATCCATTCTAATTCATTCATACGATCCATTCTAATTCATTCGTACGATCCATTCTAATTCACTCATACGATCCATTCTAATACATTCATACGATCCATTCTAATTCATTTGCACAAATATATCCATTCTAATTCATTCGTACGATCCATTCTAATTCCTTCGTACGATCCATTCTAATTCATTCGTACGATCTATTCTAATTCATTCGTACGATCCATTCTAATTCATTCGTACGATCCATTCTAATTCCTTCGTACGATCCATTCTAATTCATTCGTACGATCCATTCTAATTCATTCATACAATCCATTCTAATTCTTTCACACGATCCATTCTAATTCATTCGTACGATCCATTCGTACTATCCGTTCTAATTCACTCATATGATCCATTCTAATTCATTCATACGATCCATTCTAATTCATTTGCACAAAGGTATCCATTCTAATTCATTCGTACGATCCATTCTAATTCATTCACACGAATGTATCCATTCGTACGAATGAATTAGAATAGATTGCACGAATGAATTAGAATGGATCGTACGAATGAATTAGAATGGATCGTACGAAGGAATTAGAATGGATCGTACGAATAAATTAGAATGGATCGTACGAATGAATTAGAATAGATCGTACGAATGAATTAGAATGGATCGTACGAAGGAATTAGAATGGATCGTGCGAATGAATTAGAATGGATCGTACGAATGAATTAGAATGGATCGTATGAATGGATTAGAATGGATCATACGAATGAATGAGAATGGATTGTGCGAATGAATCAGAATGGATCGAACGAATGAAGTAGAATGGATATATTCGAGCGAATGAATTACAATAGATCGTAGGAATGAATTAGAATGGATCATACGAATGAATTAGAATGGATCGTACGAACGAGTTAGAATGGATCGTACGAACGAATTAGAATGGATCATATGAACTAATTAGAATGAATAGTACGAATGAATTAGAATGGATACATTCGAGCGAATGAATTAGAATGGATCGTACGAATGAATTAGAATAGATCATAGGAATGAATTAGAATGGATCGTGCAAATGAATTAGAATGGATACATTCGTGTGAATGAATTAGAATGGATCGTGCAAATGAATTAGAATGGATCGTACGAATGAATTAGAATGGATATATTTGAACGAATAAATTAGAATGGATCATACGAATGAATTAGAATGGATCGTACGAATAAATTAGAATGGATAGTGCGAATAAATTAGAATGGATCGTACGAATGAATTAGAATGGATACATTCGTGCGAATGAATTAGAATGGATCGTACGAATGAGTAAGAATGGATCGTACAAATGAAATAGAATGGATTATACAAATGAATTAGAATGGATACATTCGTGCGAATGAATTAGAATGGATCGTATGTACGAATGAATTAGAATGGATACATTCGTGCGAATGAATTAGAATGGATCTTGCGAATGAATTAGAATGGATCGTACGAATGAATTAGAATGGATCGTACGAATGAACTAGAATGGATAAATTCGTGCAAATGAATTAGAATGGATCGTACGAATGAATTAGAATGGATCGTACGAATGAATTAGAATGGATTTTACGAATGAATTAGAATGGATCGTACGAATAAATTAGAATGGATCGTATGAATGGTTTAGAATGGATACATTCGTGCGAATGAATTAGAATGGATCGGACGAATGAATTAGAATGGATCGTACGAATGAATTAGAATGGATCGTGTGAAAGAATTAGAATGGATTGTATGAATGAATTAGAATGGATCGTACGAAGGAATTAGAATGGATCGTACGAATGAAATAGAATGGATCGTATGAATGAATTAGAATAGATCGTACGAATGAATTAGAATGGATCGTACGAATGAATAAGAATGGATCGTGTGAAAGAATTAGAATGGATCGTACGAATGAATTAGAATGGATCGTGCGAATGAATTAGAATGGATCGTACGAATGAATTAGAATGGATCGTGCTAATGAATTAGAATTGATCGAACGAATTCATTCTAATTCATTCATACAATCCATTCTAATTCTTTCACACGATCCATTCTAATTCATTCGTACGTTCCATTCTCATTCATTCGTACGTTCCATTCTAATTAATTCGTATGATCCATTCTAATTCATTCGTACGATCCATTCTAATTCATTCATACAATCCATTCTAATTCATTCGTACGATCCATTCTAATTCACTCATACGATCCATTCTAATACATTAATACGATCCATTCTAATTCATTTGCACGATTCATTCGTACGATCCATTCTATTTCATTCGTACGATCCATTCTTACTCATTCGTATGATCCATTCAAATTCATTCGGACGAATGTATCCATTCTAATTTATTCGTACGATCCATTCTAATTCATTCGTACGATCCATTCTAATTCATTCGTACGATCCATTCTAATTCATTCGTCCGATCCATTCTAATTCATTCGCACGAATGTATCCATTCTAATTCATTCGTACGATCCATTCTAATTCATTCGTATGATCCATTCTAATTCATTCGTATGATCCATTCTAATTCATTCGTATGATCCATTCTAATTCATTCGCACGAATGTATCCATTCTAGTTCATTCGTACGATCCATTCTAATTCATTCATATGATCCATTCTAATTTATTCGCACGATCCATTCTAATTCATTCGTACGATCAATTCTAATTCATTCGCACGAATGTATCCATTCTAATTCATTCGTACGATCCATTCTAATTCATTCGTACGATCCATTCTAATTCATTCATACAATCCATTCTAATTCTTTCACACGATCCATTCTAATTCATTCGTAGGATCCATTCTAATTCATTCGTACAATCTATTCTATTTCATTCGTACGATCCATTCTTACTCATTCGTATGATCCATTCTAATTCATTCGCACGAATGTATCCATTCTAATTCATTCGTACAATCCTGAATTAGAATGGATCGTACAAATGAATTAGAATGGATACCTTTGTGCATATGAATTAGAATGGATCGTACGAATGAATTAGAATGGATACATTCGTGCGAATGAATTAGAATGGATTGTGCGAATGAATAAGAACAGATCGTGCGAATGAATTAGAATGGATCGTACGAATGAATTAGAATGGATCGTATGTACGAATGAATTAGAATGGATACATTCGTGCGAATGAATTAGAATGGATCGTACGAATGAATTAGAATGGATCGTGCGAATGAATTAGAATGGATTGTACGAATGAATTAGAATGGATCGTACGAATGAACTAGAATGGATACGTGCGAATGAATTAGAATGGATCGTACGAATGAATTAGAATGGATCTTATGAATGAATTAGAGTGGATCGTACGAATAAATTAGAATGGATCGTATGAATGGTTTAGAATGGATTGTGCGAATGAATAAGAACAGATCGTGCGAATGAATTAGAATGGATCGTACGAATGAATTAGAATGGATCATACGAATGAATTAGAATGGATCGTACGAATTAATTAGAATGGATACATTCGTGCGATGAATTAGAATGGATTATATGAATGAATTAGAATGGATCGTACGAGTGAATTAGAATGGATTATACGAATTAATTAGAATGGATCATACGAATGAATTAGAATGGATTGTACGAATGAATTAGAATTGATCGTATGAATAAATTAGAATGGATACATTTGTCCGAATGAATTAGAATGGATCATACGAATGAGTAAGAATGGATCATACGAATGAAATAGAATAGATTGTATGAATGAATTAGAATGGATCCTATGAATGAATTAGAATAGATCGTGTGAAAGAATTAGAATGGATTGTATGAATGAATTAGAATGAATTCATACGATCCATTCAAATTCATTCGCACGATCCATTCTAATTCATTCATACGATCCATTCTAATTCATTCATACAATCCATTCTAATTCTTTCACACGATCCATTCTAATTCATTCGTAGGATCCATTCTAATTCATTCGTACAATCTATTCTATTTCATTCGTACAATCCATTCTTACTCATTCGTATGATCCATTCTAATTCATTCGGACGAATGTATCCATTCTAATTTATTCGTACGATCCATTCTAATTCTAATTCTTTCACACGATCCATTCTAATTCATTCGTACGATCCATTCTAATTCATCCGTACAATCCATTCTATTTCATTCGTACGATCCAATCTTACTCATTCGTATGATCCATTCTAATTCATTCGTATGATCCATTCTAATTCATTCGTACGATCGATTCTAATTCATTCGTACGATCCATTCTAATTCATTCGTACGATCCATTCTTACTCATTCGTATGATCCATTCTAATTCATTCGGACAAATATATCCATTCTAATTTATTCGTACGATCCATTCTAATTCATTCGTTCGATCCATTCTAATTCATTCGTCCGATCCATTCTAATTCATTCGCACGATCCATTCTTACTCATTGGTACAATCCATTCTAATCCATTCGTACGATCCATTCTAATTCATTCGTATGATCCATTCTAATTCATTCGTATGATCCATTCTAAGTCATTCGTACGATCCATTCTAATTCATTCATACAATCCATTCTAATTCATTCCGTACGATCCATTCTAATTCATTTGTACGATCCATTCTATTTCATTCGTACGATCCATTCTTACTCATTGGTACGATCCATTCTAATTCAATCGCACGAATGTATCCATTCTAATTCATTCGTACGAATCCATTCTAATTCATTCGCACGATCCATTCTAATTCATTCGCACGCATGTATCCACTCTAATTCATTCATACAATCCATTCTAATTCATTCCGTACGATCCATTCTAATTCATTCGCTCGAATGTATCCATTCTAATCCATTCGTACGATCCATTCTAATCCATTCGTACGATCCATTCTAATTCATTCGCATGAATGTAACCATTCTAATTCATTCATTTGATCCATTCTAATTCATTCGTACGATCCTTTCTAATTCATTAGCACGATCCATGCTAATTCATTCGTTCGATCAATTCTAATTCATAAGCACAATCCATTCTAATTCATTCGTACGATCCATTCTAATTCATTCGCACGATCCATTTTAATTCATTCATCGGATCCATTCTAATTCATTCAAACGATCTATTCTAATTCTTTCGCACGAATGTATCCATTCTAATTCATTCACACGAATGTATCCATTCTAATTCATTCGTACGAATCCATTCTAATTCATTCGTACAATCTATTCTATTTCATTCGTACGATCCATTCTAGTTCATTCGTACGATCCAATCTAATTCATTCATACGATCCATTCTAATTCATTCATATGATCCATTCTAATTAATTCGTATGATCCATTCTAATTCATTCGTACGATCCATTCTAATTCATTCATACGATCCATTCTAATTCATTCACACGAATTTATCCATTCTAATTAATTCGTACGATCCATTCTAATTCATTCGCACGAATTAATCCATTCTAATTAATTCGTACGATCCATTATAATTCATTCGTATGATCCATTCTTATTCATTCGAACGATCCAGTCTAATGGATTCGCACGATCCATTCTAATTCATTCGCACGAATGTATCCATTCTAATTCATTCATACGATCCATTCTAATTCATTCGCACAAATGTATCATTCATACGATCCATTCTAATTCATTCGCACGATCCATTCTAATTCATTCGTACGGACCATTCTAATTGTTTCACATGATCCATTCTAATTCATTCGTACGATCCATTCTAATTCATTCGCACGATCCATTCTAATTCATTCGTACGATCCATTCTAATTCATTCATACGATCCATTCTAATTCATTCGTACGATCCATTCTAATTCATTCGCACAAATATATCCATTCTAATTCATTCGTACGATCCATTCTAATTCATTCGCACGATCCATTCTATTTCATTCGTACGATCCATTCTAATTCATTCGTACGATCCATTCTAATTCATTCGCACGATCCATTCTAATTCATTCGTATGATCCATTCTAATTAATTCGTATGATCCATTCTAATTCATTCGTACGATCCATTCTAATTCATTCATACAATCCATTCTAATTCATTCGCATGAATGTATCCATTCTAATTAATTCGTACGATCCATTCTAATTGATTCGCACGATCCATTCTAATTCATTCGCACGAATGTATCCATTCTAATTAATTCGTACGATCCATTCTAATTCATTAATATGATCCATTCTAATTCATTCGTACGATCCATTCTAATTCATATGCACAAAGGCATCCATTCTAATTCATTCGCACGAAAGAATTAGAATGGATTGTATGAAAGAATTAGAATGGATCGTGCGAATGAATTAGAATGGATCGTACGAAGGAATTAGAATGGATCGTACGAAGGAATTAGAAAGGATCGTACGAATGAGTAAGAATGGATCGTACGAATGAATTAGAATGGATCATACGAATGAATTAGAATGGATACATTCGTCCGAATGAAATAGAATAGATTGTACGAATGAATTAGAATGGATCCTACGAATGAATTAGAATGGATCGTACGAATGAATTAGAATGGATCGTACGAATGAATTAGAATGGATCGTGCGAATAAATTAGAATGGATACATTCATGCGAATGAATTAGAATGGATTGGACGAATGAATTAGAATGGATCGTACGAATGACTTAGAATGGATCAAATGAATGAATTAGAATGGTTACATTCATGCGAATGAATTAGAATGGATCGTACGAATGGATTAGAATGGATCGTACGAATGAACTAGAATGGATACATTCGTGCGAATGAATTAGAATGGATCGTACGAATGAATTAGAATGGATCGTACGAATGAATTAGAATGGATCTTACGAATGAATTAGAATGGATCGTACGAATGAATTAGAATGGATCGTACGAATGAATTAGAATGGATACATTCGTGTGAATGAATTAGAATGGATCGGACGAATGAATTAGAATGGATCGTACGAATGAATTAGAATGGATCAAATGAATGAATTAGAATGGTTTCATTCATGCGAATGAATTAGAATGGATCGTACGAATGGATTAGAATGGATCGCACGAATGGATTAGAATGGATACATTCGAGCGAATGAATTAGAATGGATCGTACGAATGAATTAGAATGGATCGTACGAATGGATTAGAATGGATCCTACGAATGGATTAGAATGGATACCTTTGTGCAGAATGGATCGTACGAATGAATTAGAATGGATACATTCGTGCATGATCCATTCTAATTCATTCCCACGAATGTATACATTCTAATTCATTCGTACGATCCATTCTAATTCATTAATATGATCCATTCTAATTCATTTGTACGATCCATTCTAATTCATTCGTATGATCCATTCTAATTCATTCGGACGAATGTATCCATTCTAATTTATTCGTATGATCCATTCTAATTCATTCGAACGATCCATTCTAATTCATTCGTAAGATCCATTCTAATTCATTCGTCCGATCTATTCTATTTCATTCGCACGAATGTATCAATTCTAATTCATTCGTACGATCCATTCTAATTCATTCGTACGATCCATTCTAATTCATTCCCACGAATGTATCCATTCTAGTTCATTCGTACGATCCATTGTATTTCATTCGTACGATCCATTCTTACTCATTCGTATGATCCATTCTAATTCATTCGGACGAATGTATCCATTCTAGTTTATTCGTACGATCCATTCTAATTCATTCGTACGATCCATTCTAAAGAATTCGTACGATCCATTATAATTCATTCGTCCGATCCATTCTAATTCATTCGCACGAATGTATCCATTCTAATTCATTCGTACGATCCATTCTAATTCATTCGTACGATCCATTCTAATTCATTCGTACGATCCATTCTAATTCATTCGTACGATCCATTCTAATTCATTCGCACGAATGTATCCATTCTAGTTCATTCGTACGATCCATTCTAATTCATTCGTACGATCCATTCTAATTCATTCGCATTATCCATTCTAATTCATTCGTACGATCAATTCTAATTCATTCGCACGAATGTATCCATTCTAATTCATTCGTACGATCCATTCTAATTCATTCGTACGATCCATTCTAATTCATTCATACAATCCATTCTAATTCTTTCACACGATCCATTCTAATTCATTCGTAGGATCCATTCTAATTCATTCGTACAATCTATTCTATTTCATTCGTACGATCTATTCTTACTCATTCGTATGATCCATTCTAATTCATTCGCACGAATGTATCCATTCTAATTCATTCGTACGATCCTGAATTAGAATGGATCGTACGAATGAATTAGAATGGATACCTTTGTGCATATGAATTAGAATGGATCGTACGAATGAATTAGAATGGATACATTCGTGCGAATAAATTAGAATGGATTGTGCGAATGAATAAGAACAGATCGTGCGAATGAATTAGAATGGATCGTACGAATGAATTAGAATGGATCGTATGTACGAATGAATTAGAATGGATACATTCGTGCGAATGAATTAGAATGGATCGTACAAATGAATTAGAATGGATCGTGCGAATGAATTAGAATGGATCGTACGAATGAATTAGAATGGATCGTACGAATGAACTAGAATGGATACATTCGTGCGAATGAATTAGAATGGATCGTATGAATGAATTAGAATGGATCGTACGAATGAATTAGAATGGACCTTACGAATGAATTAGAATGGATCGTACGAATAAATTTGAATGGATCGTATGAATGGTTTAGAATGGATTGTGCGAATGAATAAGAACAGATCGTGCGAATGAATTAGAATGGATCATACGAATGAATTAGAATGGATCGTACGAATTAATTAGAATGGATACATTCGTGCGAATGAATTAGAATGGATTGTATGAATGAATTAGAATGGATCGTACGAATGAATTAGAATGGATCATACGAATTAATTAGAATGGATCATACGAATGAATTAGAATGGATCGTACGAATGAATTAGAATGGATTGTACGAATAAATTAGAATAGATACATTCGTCCGAATGAATTAGAATGGATCATACGAATGAGTAAGAATGGATCGTACGAATGAAATAGAATAGATTGTACGAATGAATTAGAATGGATCCTACTAATGAATTAGAATGGATCGTGTGAAAGAATTAGAATGGATTGTATGAATGAATTAGAATGGATCGAATGAATGAATTAGAATGGATCGTGCGAATAAATTCGAATGGATCGTACGAATGAGTAAGAATGGATCGTACGAATGAAATAGAATGGATCGTACGAATGAATTAGAATGGATCGTACGAATAAATTAGAATGGATACATTCGTCCGAATGAATTAGAATGGATCGTACGAATGAGTAAGAATGGATCGTACGAATGAAATAGAATAAATTGTACGAATGAATTAGAATGGATCCTACGAATGAATTAGAATGGATCGTGTGAAAGAATTAGAATGGATTGTATGAATGAATTAGAATGGATCCTATGAATGAATTAGAATGGATCGTGCGAATGAATTAGAATGGATCGTACGAATGAATTAGAATGGATTGTGCTAATGAATTAGAATTGATCGAACGAATGAATTAGCATGGATCGTGGTAATGAATTAGAATGGAACGTACGAATGAATTAGAATGGATCGTGTGACACGAAAGAATTAGAATGGATTGTATGAAAGAATTAGAATGGATTGTATGAATGAATTAGAATGGATCGTACGAATAAATTAGAATGGATACATTCGTCCGAATGAATTAGAATGGATTATACGAATGAGTAATAATGGATCGTACGAATTAAATAGAATAGATTGTACGAATGAATTAGAATGTACCGTATGAATGAATTAGAATGGATACATTCGTGCGAATGAATTAGAATGGATCGGACGAATGAATTAGAATGGATCGTACGAATGAATTAGAATGGATCGTACGAATGAATTAGAATGGATCGTACGAATAAAGTAGAATGGATACATTCATCCGAATGAATTAGAATGGATCATACGAATGAGTAAGAATGGATCATACGAATAAAATAGAATAGATTGTACGAATGAATTAGAATGGATCCTACGAATGAATTATAATGGATCGTGTGAAAGAATTAGAATGGATTGTATGAATGAATTAGAATGGATCGTATGAATGAATTAGAATGGATCGTGCGAATGAATTCGAATGGATCGTACGAATTCATTCTAATTCATTCATACAATCCATTCTAATTCTTTCACACGATCTATTCTAATTCATTCGTAGGATCCATTCTAATTCATTCGTACAATCTATTCTATTTCATTCGTACGATCCATTCTTACTCATTCGTATGATCCATTCTAATTCATTCGGATGAATGTATCCATTCTAATTTATTTGTACGATCCATTCTAGTTCATTCGTACGATCCATTCTAATTCATTCGTATGATCCATTCTAATTCATTCGTATGATCCATTCTAATTAATTCGTATGATCCATTCTAATTCATTTGTACGATCCATTCTAATTCATTCATACAATCCATTCTAATTCATTCGCACGAATGTATCAATTCTAATTAATTCGTACGATCCATTCTAATTCATTCGTATGATCCATTCTTATTCATTCGCACGATCCAGTCTAATGGATTCGCACGATCCATTTTAATTCATTCGCACGAATGTATCCATTCTAATTCATTCATACAATCCATTCTAATTCATTTGGACGATCCATTCTAATTCATTCGCACAAATGTATCCATTCTAATTCATTCGTACGATCCATTCAACTCATTCGTACGATCAGTTCAAATTCATTCACAAAATCTATTCTAATTCATTCATACGATCCATTGTAATTCATTCGCACGATCCATTCTAATTCATTCGTACGATCCATTGTAATTCTTTCACACGATCCATTCTAATTCATTCATACGATCCATTCTAATTCATTCGCACGATCCATTCTAATTCATTCGTACGATCCATTCTAATTCATTCATACAATCCATTCTAATTCATTCGTACGATCCATTCTAATTCATTCGTCCGATCCGTTCTAATTCATTCTCACGAATGTATCCATTCTAATTCATTCATACGATCCATTCTAATTCATTCGTACGGTCCATTCTAATTCATTCGCACAATCGAATGGATCGTACGAATGAATTAGAATGGATCGTGCGAATAAATTAGAATGGATACATTCGTGCGAATGAATTAGAATGGATCGGACGAATGAATTAGAATGGATCGTACGAATGAATTAGATTGGATCGTACGAATGAAATAGAATGGATTGTGCGAATGAATTAGAATGGACCGTACGAATGAATTAGACGTACGAATGAATTAGAATGGATACATTCGTGCGAATAAATTAGAATGGATCATACGAATGAGTAAGAATGGATCGTCATTCTAATTCATTCGTATGATCCATTCTAATTCATTTGTATCCATTCTATTTCATTCGCACGATCCATTCTAATTCATTCGCGCAATCTATTCTAATTCATTCGTACGATCCATTCTAATTCATTCGTACGATCCATTCTAATTCATTCACACGAATGTATCCATTCTAATTCATTCGTACGAATCCATTCTAATTCATTCGTACAATCCATTCTATTTCATTCGTATGATCTATTCTTACTCATTCGTACGATCCATTCTAATTCATTCGTAAGATCCATTCTAATTCATTTGTACGATCCATTCTAATTCATTCGTACGATCCATTCTAATTCATTCGCATAATCTATTCTAATTCATTCATACGATCCATTCTAATTCATTCGCACGAATGTATCCATTCTAATTCATTCATACGATCCATTCTACTTCATTCGTACTATCCGTTCTAATTCACTCATACGATCCATTCTAATTCATTCATACAATCAATTCTAATTCATTCGTACGATCCATTCTAATTCATTCATACAATCCATTCTAATTCATTCGCACGAATGTATCCATTCTAATTAATTCGTACGATCCATTCTAATTCATTCGTATGATCTATTCTTATTCATTCGCACGACCCAGTCTAATTGATTCGCACGATCCATTCTAATTCATTCGCACGAATGTATCCATTCTAATTCATTCGTACGATCCATTCTAATTCATTAATATGATCCATTCTAATTTATTCGTACGATCCATTCTAATTCATATGCACAAAGGTATCCATTCTAATTCATTCGTACGATCCATTCTAATTCAGGATCGTACGAATGAATTAGAATGGATACATTCGTGCGAATGAATTAGAATTGATCGTACGAATGAATTAGAATGGATCGTGCGAATGAATTAGAATGGATCGTACGAATGAATTAGAATGGATCGTACGAATGAACTAGAATGGATACATTCATGCGAATGAATTAGAATGGATCGTACGAATGAATTAGAATGGATCGTACGAATGAACTAGGATGGATCTTACGAATGAATTAGAATCGATCGTACGAATGAATTAGAATGGATCGTACGAATGAATTAGAATGGATACATTTGTGCGAATGAATTAGAATGGATCGGACGAATGAATTAGAATGGATCATACGAATGAATTAGAATGGATCAAATGAATGAATTAGAATGGATCGTACGAATGAATTAGAATGAATCATACGAATGAATTAGAATGGATACATTCGTGCGAATGAATTAGAATGGATCGGACGAATGAATTAGAATAGATCGTACGAATGAATTAGAATGGATCGTACGAAGGAATTAGAATGGATCGTACGAATGAATTAGAATGGATATATTCGTGCAAATGAATTAGAATGGATCGTATGAATGTATTAGCCTGGATCGTATAAGTGAATTAGAATGGATCGTATGAATGAATTAGAATAGATCGTATGAATGAATTAGAATGGATACATTCGTGTGAATGAATTAGAATGGATCGTATGAATGAATTAGAATAGATTTTGTGAATGAATTAGAACTGATCGTACGAATGAATTAGAATGGATACATTCGTGCGAATGAGTTAGAACTGATTGTATGAATGAATTAGAATGGATCGTACGACTGAATTAGAATGGATCGTATGAGTGAATTAGAATGGATACGAAGGAATTAGAATGGATCGTACGAAGGAATTAGAATGGATCATACGAATGAAATAGAATGGATCGTACGAAGGAATTAGAATGTATCGTACGAAGGAATTAGAATGGATCGTACGAAGGAATTAGAATGGATTGTACGAATGAATTAGAATGGATATATTCGTGCAAAGGAATTAGAATGGATCGTATGAATGAATTAGAATGGATCGTATGAGTGAATTAGAACGGATAGTACTAATGAAGTAGAATGGATCGTATGAATGAATTAGAATGGATACATTCGTGCGAATGAATTAAAATGGATCGTATGAATGAATTAGAATAGATTGTGCGAATGAATTAAAATGGATCGTACGAATGAATTAGAATGAATACATTCGTGCGAATAAATTAGAATGGATTGTATGAATGAATTAGAATGGATCGTACGAATGAATTAGAATGGATCGAACGAATCAATTAGAATAGATTGCGCGAATGAATTAGAATGGATTGTATGAATAAATTAGAATGGATCGTACGAATGAATTAGAATGGATCATACGAATGAATTAGAATGGATCGTACGAATGAACTAGAATGGATCGTACGAATGAACTAGAATGGATACATTCGTGCGAATGAATTAGAATGGATCGTACGAATGAATTAGAATGGATCGTACGATTCATTCTTATTCATTCGTACGATCCATTCTAATACATTCGTACGATTCATTCTATTTCATTCACACGATCCATTCTAATTCATTCGTACGATCCATTCTTATTCATTCATACGATCCATTCTAATTCATTCGCACAATCCATTCTAATTCATTCGTACAATCCATTCTAATTCATTCGTATGATCCATTCTAACTCATTAGGTGGATCCATTCTAATTCATTCGTACGATCCATTCTAATTCATTCCCACGATCCATTCTAATTTATTCGTACGATCCATTCTAATTCATTCGTACGATCTATTCTAATTCATTCGCACGAATGTAACCATTCTAATTCATTCATACGATTCATTCTAATTCATTCGTATGAGCTATTCTAATTCATTCGTACGATCCATTTTAATTCATTCGTACGATCCATTGTAATTCATTCATACAATCCATTTAGATTCATTCGCACAAATGTATCCATTCAAATTCATTCGTACGATCCAGTCTAATTCATTCGTACGATCCATTCTAATTCATTCGCACGAATATATCCATTCTAATTCTTTCGTACGATGCATTCTAATTCATTCGTACGATCCATTCTAATTCATTCAGTTGATCCATTCTAATTCATTCGTACGAACCATTCTAATTCATTCGTCCGATCCATTCTAATTCATTCGCACGAATGTATCCATTCTAATTCATTCGTACGATCCATTCTAATTCATTCGTACGATCCATTCTAATTTATTCGTAAGATCCATTCTAATTCATTCGTACGATCCATTCTAATTCATTCGCACGAATGTATCCATTCTAGTTCATTCGTACGATCCATTCTAATTCATTCGTAGGATCCATTCTAATTCATTCGCACGATCCATTCTAATTCATTCGTACGATCAATTCTAATTCATTCGCACGAATGTATCCATTCTAATTCATTCGTACGATCCTGAATTTGAATGGATCGTACGAATGAATTAGAATGGATACCTTTGTACATATGAATTAGAATGGATCATACGAATGAATTAGAATGGATCGTACGAATGAATTAGAATGGATCGTACGGATGAATTAGAATGGATCGTGCGAATGAATTAGAATGGATCGTACGAATGAATTAGAATGGATACATTTGTGCGAATGAATTAGAATGGATCGTACGAATGAATTAGAATGGATCATATGAATGAATTAGAATGGATCGTACGAATGAATTAGAATGGATCGTGCGAATGAATTAGAATCGATCGTACGAATGAATTAGAATGGATCGTGTGAAAGAATTAGAATGGATCGTACGAATGAATTACAATGGATCGTGCGAATGAATTAGAATGGATCGTACGAATGAATTAGAATGGATACATTCGTGCGAATGAATTAGAATGGATCGGACGAATGAATTAGAATGGATCGTCCGAATGAGTAAGAATGGATCGTACGAATGAAATAGAATAGATTGTACGAAAGAATTAGAATGGATCGTACGAAGGAATTAGAATGGATCGTACGAATGAATTAGAATGGATATATTCGTGCAAATGAATTAGAATGGTTCGTATGAATGTATTAGAATGGATCGTATGAGTGAATTAGAATGGATCGTACGAATGAATTAGAATGGATCGTATGAATGAATTAGAATGGATACATTCGTGTGAATGAATTAGAATGGATCGTATGAATGAATTAGAATAGATTTTGTGAATGAATTGGAACTGATCGTACGAATGAATTAGAATGGATACATTCGTGCGAATGAATTAGAATGGATACATTCGTGCGAATGAATTAGAATGGATACATTCGTGCGAATGAATTAGAATGGATTGTATGAATGAATTAGAATGGATCCTATGAAAAAATTAGAATGGATCGTACGAATGAATTAGAATGGATATATTTGTGCGAATGAATTAGAATTGATCGTACGAATGAATTAGAATGGATCGTGCGAATGAATTAGAATGGATCGTACAAATGAATTAGAATGGATACATTCGTGCGAATGAATTAGAATGGATACATTCGTGCGAAAGAATTAGAATAGATCGTATGAATGAATTAGAATGGATTGTATGAATGAATTAGAATGGATCGTAAGAATGAATTAGAATGGATCGTGCGAATGAATTAGAATGGATTGTATGAATGAATTAGAATGGATCGTACGAATGAATTAGAATGGATCGTATGAATGAATTAGAATGGATCGTACGAATAAATTAGAATGGATCAAATGAATGAATTAGAATGGTTACATTCATGCGAATGAATTAGAATGGATCGTACGAATGTATCCATTCTAATTCATTCGCACGAATGGTTACATTCATCCGATCCATTCTAATTCATTCGCACGAATGTATCCATTCTAATTCATTCGTACGATCCATTCTAATTTATTCGTACGATCCATTCTAATTCATTCGTAAGATCCATTCTAATTCATTCGTACGATCCATTCTAATTCATTCGTACGATCCATTCTAATTCATTCGTACGAATGTATCCATTCTAGTTCATTCGTACGATCCATTCTAATCCATTCTAATCCATTCTATTTCATTCGTACGATCCATTCTGACTTATTCGTATGATCCATTCTAATTCATTCGCACGAATGTATCCATTCTAATCCATTCGTACGATCCATTCTAATCCATTCGTACGATCCATTCTAATTCATTCGCATGAATGTAACCATTCTAATTCATTCATTTGATCCATTCTAATTCATTCGTACGATCCGTTCTAATTCATTCGTCCGATCCATTCTAATTCATTCGCATGAATGTATCCATTCTAAACCATTCATACGATCCATTCTAATTTATTCGTACGATCCATTCTAATTCATTCATAAGATCTATTCTAATTCATTCGTACGATCCATTCTAATTCATTCGTACGATCCATTCTAATTCATTCGCACGAATGTATCCATTCTAGTTCATTCGTACGATCCATTCTAATTCATTCGTACGATCCATTCTAATTCATTCGCACGATCCATTCTTATTCATTCGTACGATCCATTCTAATTCATTCGTACGAATGAATTAGAATGGATACATTCGTGCGAATGAATTAGAATGGATCGTACCAATGAGTAAGAATGGATCGTACGAATGAAATAGAATGGATTGTGTGAATGAATTAGAATGGATCGTACGAATGAATTAGAATGGATCGTGTGAAAAAATTAGAATGGATTGTATGAATGAATTAGAATAGATCGTATGAATGAATTAGAATGGATCATATGAGTGAATTAGAATGGATACGAAGGAATTAGAATGGATCGTACGAAGGAATTAGAATGGATCATACGAATGAAATAGAATGGATCGTACGAAGGAATTAGAATGGATCGTACGAAGGAATTAGAATGGATCGTACGAATGAATTAGAATGGATATATTCGTGCAAATGAATTAGAATGGATCGTATGAATGAATTAGGATGGATCATTCGTATGATCCATTCTAACTCATTCGGTGGATCCATTCTAATTCATTCGTACGATCCATTCTAATTCATTCCCACGATCCATTCTAATTTATTCGTACGATCCATTCTAATTTATTCTTACGATCTATTCTAATTCATTCGTACGAATGTAACCATTCTAATTCATTCATACGATCCATTCTAATTCATTCGTACGATCCATTCTAATTCACTCATACGATCCATTCTAATATATTCATACGATCCATTCTAATTCATTTGCATGAATATATCCATTCTAATTCATTCGTACGATCCATTCTAATTCATTCGTATGATCCATTCTAATTCATTCGTAAGATCCATTCTAATTCATTCGTACGATCCATTCTAATTCATTCGTACGATCCATTCTAATTCCTTCGTACGAATGAATTAGAATGGATCGTACGAATGAATTAGAATGGATCGTATGAATGAATTAGAATGGATCGTACGAATGAATTAGAATGGATCGTACGAAGGAATTAGAATGGATCGTACGAATGAATCAGAATGGATCATACGAATAAATTAGAATGGATACATTCGTCCAAATGAATTAGAATGGATCATACGAATGAGTAAGAATGGATCGTACGAATGAAATAGAATAGATTGTACGAATGAATTAGAATGGATCCTACGAATGAATTAGAATGGATCGTGTGAAAGAATTAGAATGGATTGTATGAATGAATTAGAATGAATTCGTACGATCTATTCGAATTCATTCGCACGATCCATTCTAATTCATTCATACGATCCATTCTAATTCATTCATATAATCTATTCTAATTCTTTCACTCGATCCATTCTAATTCATTCGTCTAATCCATTCTAATTCATTCGTACAATCTATTCTAATACATTCGTACGATCCATTCTTACTCATTCGTATGATCCATTCTAATTCATTCGGACGAATGTATCCATTCTAATTTATTCGTACGATCCATTCTAATTCATTCGTACGATCCATTCTAATTCATTCGTACGATCCATTCTAATTCATTCGTCCGATCCATTCTAATTCATTCGCACGAATGTATCCATTCTAATTCATTCGTACGATCCATTCTAATTTATTCGTACGATCCATTCTAATTCATTCGTAAGATCCATTCTAATTCATTCGTACGATCCATTCTAATTCATTCGTACGATCCATTCTAATTCATTCGCACGAATGTATCCATTCTAGTTCATTCGTATGATCCATTCTAATTCATTCGTACGATCCATTGTAATTCATTCATACAATCCATTTAGATTCATTCGCACAAATGTATCCATTAGAATGGATCGTACGTACGATCCATTCTAATTCATTCGCACGAATGTATCCATTCTAGTTCATTCGTACGATCCATTCTAATTCATTCATACGATCTATTCTAATTCATTCGCAAGATCCATTCTAATTCATTCGCACGATCCATTCTAATACATTCATACGATCCATTCTAATTCATTTGCACGTGTGAATGAATTAGAATGGATCGTACAAATGAATTAGAATGGATACATTCGTGCGAATGAATTAGAATGGATCGTATGAATGAATTAGAATAGATCGTACGAATGAATTAGAATGGCTCGTGCGAATGAATTAGAATGAATTAGAATGGATCGTATGAATGAATTAGAATGGATCGTACGAAGGAATTAGAATGGATCGTACGAATGAATTAGAATGGATCGTACGAAGGAATTAGAATGGATCGTACGAATGAATTAGAATGGATCGTACGATAGAATTAGAATGGATCATACGAATGAGTAAGAATGGATCGTATGAATGAATTAGATTGGATCGTACGATCCATTCTAATTCATTAGCATGGATCGTGCTAATGAATTAGAATGGAATATACGAATGAATTAGAATGGATCGTAGAATGGATCGTACGAATGAATTAGAATGAATTAGAATGGATTGTGCGAATGAGTTAGAATGGATCGTACGAATGAATTAGAATGGATCGTACGAATGAACTAGAATGGATACATTCGTGCGAATGAATTAGAATGGATCGTACGAATGAATTAGAATGGATCCTACGAATGAATCGTACGAATGAATTAGAATGGATCGTGAGAAAGAATTAGAATGGATTGTATGAATGAATTAGAATAGATCGTATGAATGAATTAGAATGGATCGTACGAATGAATTAGAATGGATCGTACGAATGAACTAGAATGGATACATTCGTGATCGTACGAATGAATTAGAATGGATATATTCGTGCAAATGAATTAGAATGGATCGTATGAATGTATTAGAATGGATTTTATGTGTGAATTAGAATGGATCGTACGAATGAATTAGCATGGATCATATTAATGAATTAGAATGGATCGTACGAATGAATTAGAATGGATACATTCGTGCGAATAAATTAGAATGGATTGTATGAATGAATTAGAATGGATCGTACGAATGAATTAGAATGGATCGTACGAATGAATTAGAATAGATTGTGCGAATGAATTTGAATGCATCGTACGAATGAATTAGAATGGATCGTACGAAGGAATTAGAATGGATCTTACGAATGAATTAGAATGGATCGTACGTTCTAATTCATTCATACAATCCATTCTAATTCTTTCACACGATCCATTCTAATTCATTCGTACGATCCATTCTAATTCATTCGTGCAATCCATTCTAATTCTTTCACACGATCCATTCTAATTCATTCGTACTATCCATTGTAATTCATTCGCACGATCCATTCTAATTCATTTATAGTATCCATTCTAATTCATTCATACGATCTATTCTAATTCTTTTGCATGAATGTATTCATTCTAATTCATTCGCACGAATGTATCCATTCTAATTCATTCGTACGATCCAATCTAATTCATTCGTACGATCCATTCTAATTCATTCGTACAATCTATTCTATTCCATTCTAATTCATTAGCAGGATCCATTCGAATTCATTCGCATGATCCATTCTAATTCATTCGTACGATCCATTCTAATTCATTCATACGATCCATTCTAATTCATTCGTACGATCCATTCTAATTCATTCGTATATTCCATTTTAATTCATTCATACGATCTATTCTATTTCATTCGTACGATCCATTCTTACTCATTCGTATGATCCATTCTAATTCATTCGGACGAATGTATCCATTCTAATTTATTCGTACGATCCATTCTAATTCATTCGTACGATCCATTCTAATTCATTCGTACGATCCATCCTTACTCATTCGTATGATCCATTCTAATTCATTCGTACGATCCATTCTAATTCATTCGTACGATCCATTCTAATTCATTCGCACAATCTATTCTAATTCATTCGTACGATCCATTCTAATTCATTCGTACGATCGTACGAATGAATTAGAATGGATCGTACGGAATGAATTAGAATGGATTGTATGGATGAATTAGAATGGATACATTCGTGCGAATGAATTACAATGGATCATACGAATGAGTAAGAATGGATTGTACGAATGAAAAAGAATGGATTGTACGAATGAATTAGAATGGATCGTACAAATGAATTAGAATGGATCGTACGAATGAATTAGAATGGATCATACGAATGAGTAAGAATGGATCGTACAAATGAAATATAATGGATTGTACGAATGAATTAGAATGGATCGTACGAATGAATTAGAATGGATCGTGTGAAAGAATTAGAATGCATTGTATGAATGAATTAGAATGGATCGTATGAATGAATTAGAATGGATCGTGCGAATGAATTCGAATGGATCGCATGATCCATTCGAATAGAATGGATCGTATGAATGAATTAGAATGGATCGGGCGAATGAATTAGAATGGATTGTAGGAATGAATTAGAATGGATCGTATGAATGAATTAGAATGGATCGTATGAATGAATTAGAATGGATCGTGCGAATGAATTAGAATGGATCGTACAAATGAATTAGAATGGATCATAAGAATGAATTAGAATGGATTGTACGAATGAATTAGAATTGATTGTGCGAATGAATTAGAATGGATCGTATGAATGAATAAGAATGGATCGTACGAATGAATTAGAATGGATCGTGCGAATGAATTAGCATGAATCGTACGAATGTATTAGAATGGATCGTACGAATGAATTAGAATGGATCGTACGAATGAATTTGAATGGATCTTACGAATGAATTAGAATGGATCGTACGAATGCACGATCCATGCTAATTCATTCGTTCGATCAATTCTAATTCATTAGCATGATCCATTCTAATTCATTCGTACGATCCATTCTAATTCATTCGCACGATCCATTCTAATTCATTCGTACGATCCATTCTAATTCTTTCACACGATCCATTCTAATTCATTCGTACGATCCATTCTAATTCATTCGTACGATCTATTCTAATTCATTCGTACGATCCATTCTAATTCATTCGTACGATCCATTCTAATTCCTTCGTACGATCCATTCTAATTCATTCGTACAATCCATTCTAATTCTTTCACACGATTCTAATTCATTCATACAATCCATTCTAATTCTTTCACACGATCTATTCTAATTCATTCGTACGATCCATTCTAATTCATTCGTGATATCCATTCTATTTCATTCGTACGATCCATTCTTACTCATTCGTATGATCCATTCTAATTCATTCACACGAATGTATCCATTCGTACGAAAGAATTAGAATAGATTGTACGAATGAATTAGAATGGATCGTATGAATGAATTAGAATGGATCGTACGAATGAATTAGAATGGATCGTGCGAATGAATTAGAATGGATCGTACGAATGAATTAGAATGGATCGTACGAATGAACTAGAATGGATACATTCGTACGAATGAATTAGAATGGATCGTACGAATGAATTAGAATGGATTGTACGAATGAATTAGAATGGATCATACGAATGAATTAGAATGGATCATACGAATGAGTGAGAATGGATCGTACGAATGAAATAAAATGGATTGTACGAATGAATTAGAATGGATCGTACGAATGAATTAGAATGGATCGTGTGAAAGAATTAGAATGGATTGTATGAATGAATTAGAATGGATCATATGAATGAATTAGAATGGATCGTGCGAATGAATTCGAATGGATCGTACGAATGAATTAGAATGGATCGTACGAATGAATTAGAATGGATACATTCGTGTGAATGAATTAGAATTGATACAGTCGTGCGAAAGAATTAGAATAGATCGTATGAATGAATTAGAATGGATCCTATGAATGAATTAGAATGGATCGTGCGAATGAATTAGAATGGATCGTACGAATTAATTAGAATGGATCATGCTAATGAATTAGAATTGATCGAATGAATGAATTAGCATGGATCGTGCTAATGAATTAGAATGGAACGTACGAATGAATTAGAATGGATCATGTGGGATACATTCGTGCGAATGAATTAGAATTGATCGTACGAATGAATTAGAATGGATCGTGCGAATGAATTAGAATGGATCGTACGAATGTACTAGAATGGATACATTCGTGCGAATGAATTAGAATGGATCGTACGAATGAATTAGAATGGATCTTACGAATGAATTGGAATGGATCGTACGAATTAATTAGAATGGATCGTACGATTGAATTAGAATGGATCTTACGAATGAATTAGAATGGATCGTACGAATAAATTAGAATGGATCGTATGAATGGTTTAGAATGGATACATTCGTGCGAATGAATTAGAATGGATCGGACGAATGAATTAGAATGGATCGTACGAATGAATTAGAATGGATCAAATGAATGAATTAGAATGGTTACATTCATGCGAATGAGTTAGAATGGATCGTACGAATGGATTAGAATGGATCGTACGAATGGATTAGAATGGATACATTCGTGCGAATGAATTAGAATGGATCATATGAATGAGTAAGAATGGATCGTACGAATGAAATAGAATGGATTGTACGAATGAATTAGAATGGATCGTGCGAATGAGTTTGAATGGATCGTACGAATGAATTAGAATGGATCGTGCTAATGAATTAGAATTGATCGTACGGATGAAATAGAATGGATTGTACGAATGATTTAGAATAGATCGTACGAATGAATTAGAATGGATCGTACGAATGATTTAGAATGGATACATTCGTGCGAATAAATTAGAATAAATCATACGAATGAGTAAGAATGGATCGTACGAATGAAATAGAATGGATTGTACGAATGAATTAGAATGGATTCGTACGAATGAATTAGAAGGGAGACATTTGTGCAAATGAATTAGAATGGATCGTACCAAAGAGTAAGAATGGATCGTACGAATGAAATAGAATGGATTGTGCGAATGAATTAGAATGGATCGTACGAATGAATTAGAATGGATCGTACGAATGAATTAGAATGGATCATACGAATTAATTAGAATGGATCCTACGAATGAATTAGAATGGATCGTACGAATTAATTAGAATGGATCGTACGAATGAATTAGAATGGATCATGCGAATGAATTAGAATGGATCGTACGAATGAATTAGATTGGATACATTTGTGCGAATGAATTAGAATGGATCGTACGAATGAATTAGAATGGATCGTACGAATGGATTAGAATGGATACATGAATGTATTAGAATGGATCGTATGAGTGAATTAGAATGGATCATACGAATTAATTAGAATGGATCATATGAATGAATTAGAATGGATCGTATGAATGAATTAGAATGGATCGTACGAATGAATTAGAATGGATTCATTCATGCGAATGAATTAGAATGGATTGTGCGAATGAATAAGAACAGATCGTGCGAATGAATTAGAATGGATCGTACGAATGAATTAGAATGGATCGTGCGAATGAATTAGAATGGATCGTACGAATGAATTAGAATGGATCGTGTGAAACAATTAGAATGGATCGTACGAATGAATTACAATGGATCGTGCGAATGAATTAGAATGGATCGTACGAATGAATTAGAATGGATACATTCGTATGAATAAATTAGAATGGATCGTACGAATGAATTAGAATGGATCGTACGAATGAATTAGAATAGATCGTACGAATGAATTAGAATGGATCGTACGAAGGAATTAGAATGGATCGTACGAATGAATTAGAATGGATATATTCATGCAAATGAATTAGAATGGATCATATGAATGTATTAGAGTGGATCGTATGAGTGAATTAGAATGGATCGTACGAAAGAATTAGAATTGATCGTATGAATGAATTAGAACTGATCGTACGAATGAATTAGAATGGATCGTACGAATGAATTAGAATGGATACATTTGTGCGAATGAATTAGAATGGATCGTACGAATGAATTAGAATGGATCGTATGAATGAATTAGAATGGATACATTCGTGCGAATGAATTAGAATGGATCGTGCGAATCCATTAGACTGGATCGTGCGAATGAATAAGAATGGATCATACGAATGAATTAGAATGGATCGTACGAATGAATTAGAATGGATACATTCATGCGAATGAATTAGAATGGATCGTACCAAAGAATAAGAATGGGTCGTACGAATGAATAGAATGGAATGAATTAGAATGGATCGTGCGAATGAATTAGAATGGATCGTACGAAGGAATTAGAATGGATCGTGCGAATGAATTAGAATGGATCGTACGAATGAATTAGAATGGATCGTACCAATGAGTAAGAATGGATCGTACGAATGAATTAGAATGGATCGTATGAATGAATTAGAATGGATCGTACGAATGAATTAGAATGTATCGTGCGAATGAATTAGAATGGATCGTACGAATGAATTAGAATGGATCGTACAAATGAACTAGAATGGATACATTCGTGCGAATGAATTAGAATGGATCGTACGAATGAATTAGAATGGATACATTCGTGCGAATGAATTAGAATGGATTGTGCGAATGAATAAGAACAGATCGTGCGAATGAATTAGAATGGATCGTACGAATGAATTAGAATGGATCGTACGAATGAATTAGAATGGATACATTCGTGCGAATGAATTAGAATGGATCGGACGAATGAATTAGAATGGATCGTACGAATGAATTAGAATGGATCAAATGAATGAATTAGAATGGTTACATTCATGCGAATGAATTAGAATGGATCGTACGAATGGATTAGAATGGATCGTACGAATGGATTAGAATGGATACATTCGAGCGAATGAATTAGAATGGATCGTACGAATGAATTAGAATGGATCATACGAATAGATTAGAATGGATCCTACGAATGGATTAGAATGGATACCTTTGTGATCGGACGAATGAATTAGAATGGATCGTACGAATGAATTAGAATGGATCATACGAATGAATTAGAATGGATTATATGAATGAATTAGAATGGATCGTACGAAGGAATTAGAATGGATCGTACGAATGAATTAGAATGGATCGTACGAATGAACTAGAATGGATCGTACGAATGAATTAGAATGGATCGTACGAATAAATTAGAATGGATACATTCGTCCGAATGAATTAGAATGGATCATACGAATGAGTAAGAATGGATCGTACGAATGAAATAGAATAGATTGTACGAATGAATTAGAATGGATCCTACGAATGAATTAGAATAGATCGTGTGAAAGAATTAGAATGGATCGTACGAATGAATTAGAATGGATCGTGCGAATGAATTAGAATGGATCGTAAGAATGAAATAGAATGGATACATTTGTGCGAATGAATTAGAATGGATCGTACGAATGAATTAGAATGGATCGTATGAATGAATTAGATTGGATCGTACGAATGAATTATAATGGATCATGCAAATGAATTAGAATGGATCGTACGAATGAATTAGAATGGATCGTGTGAAAGAATTAGAATGGATCGTACGAATGAATTAGGAGTCCGTCCACTCGGGCTCCGAGTCCAAGCCTGCCTCCTCCAGCGCTTTTTGCTGCAGCTCCGTCTGGGCATTCGAAGGCGCGGGCCTCGCGCGCTTGGCCTTCTTCTTCCCGCGGGCCTCCATCTCCGGCGTCAGCACTGCTACACGGAGAGGGACGGTCAGATCGCCGGGGAAGTTGCCCATTAAAATCTGTGCCATCCCGGATTCGACTTCCGCCATGGTTAGCGGGAGGTCGACGTTAGGGTCGTCGGGCTCGACCATTTGAATCTTGTGGCGAACAATGGGAAGTGGGGCAGGTGGCTGACCTGGGCCGGCGTCCGGGCGAGGAGGTGGTGGAGGCGCGGAGTCCGCTTCCTGGCGGAGCATCTCGATCGTGTCGGGGTCGTTGAGGCGGATAGGCGAAGCCCGCCTCCGGACCGTCTTCTTGCGGGGGTTGCCTCCCGAACTCCCCGCCCCCTTGCTGGCCCCTTTGGAGGGAGGAGGGACGTTCTGCATCGGCAGAAAAGCGCCGATCTCCTCCTCCTTATTCCGGACGATCTTCTGCTTCAGTAGAATAGCGCCGGTCTTCCCGTCCTTCAGCTGGAAGGCGAAGTCGGGAGCAGTGATCTTCTCCGGAGTCCGCCCCCCCGAGGTAGTGAATTAGAATGGATCGTACGAAGGAATTAGAATGGATCGTACGAACGAATTAGAATGGATATATTCGTGCAAATAAATTAGAATGGATCGTATGAATGAATTAGAATGGATCGTATGAGTGAATTAGAACGGATAGTACGAATGAAGTAGAATGGATTGTATGAATGAATTAGAATGGATACATTCGTGCGAATGAATTAGAATGGATCGTATGAATGAATTAGAATAGATTGTGCGAATGAATTAGAATGGATCGTACGAATGAATTAGAATGGATACATTCGTGCGAATAAATTAGAATGGATTGTATAAATGAATTAGAATGGATCGTACGAATGAATTAGAATGGATCGTACGAATGAATTAGAATAGATTGCGCGAATGAATTAGAATAGATCATACGAATGAATTAGAATGGATCGTACGAAGGAATTAGAATGGATCGTACGAATGAATTAGAATGGATCGTACGAAGGAATTAGAATGGATCGTACGAATGAATTAGAATGGATCGTACGATTGAATTAGAATGGATCAGATGAATGAGTAAGAATGGATCATATGAATGAATTAGATTGGATCGTACGATCCATTCTAATTCATTAGCATGGATCGTGCTAATGAATTAGAATGGAATATACGAATGAATTAGAATGGATCGTAGAATGGATCGTACGAATGAATTAGAATGAATTAGAATGGATCGTACGAATGAATTAGAATAGATCATAGGAATGAATTAGAATGGATCGTGCAAATGAATTAGAATGGATACATTCGTGCGAATGAATTAGAATGGATCGTGCGAATGAATTAGATTGGATCGTACGAATGAATTAGAATGGATATATTTGAACGAATAAATTAGAATGGATCATACAAATGAATTAGAATGGATCGTACGAATGAATTAGAATGGATAGTGCGAATGAATTAGAATCGATCGTACGAATGAATTAGAATGGATCGTACTAATGAATTAGAATGGATCATACGAATGAGTAGGAATGGATCGTACGAATGAATTAGAATGGATCGTACGAATGAATTAGAATGGATCGTACGAATAAATTTGAATGGATACATTCGTGCGAATGAATTAGAATGGATCGTGCGAATCCATTAGACTGGATCGTGCGAATAAATAAGAATGGATCATACGAATAAATTAGAATGGATCGTACGAATTAATTAGAATGGATACATTCGCGCGAATGAATTAGAATGGATTGTATGAATGAATTAGAATGGATCGTACGAATGAATTAGAATGGATCATACGAATTAATTAGAATGGATCATACGAATGAATTAGAATGGATCGTACGAATAAATTAGAATGGATCGTACGAATGAACTAGAATGGATACATTCGTGCGAATGAATTAGAATGGATCGTACGAATGAATTAGAATGGATCGTACGAATGAATTAGAATGGATCTAACGAATGAATTAGAATGGATCATACGAATGAATTAGAATGGATACATTCGTGCGAATGAATTAGAATGGATCGGATGAATGAATTAGAATGGATCGTACGAATGAATTAGAATGGATCAAATGAATGAATTAGAATGGTTACATTCATGCGAATGAATTAGAATGGATCGTACGAATGGATTAGAATAGATCGTACGAATGGATTAGAATGGATACATTCGTGCGAATGAATTAGAATGGATTGTATGAATGAATTAGAATGGATCGTACGAATGAATTAGAATGGATCGTATGAGTGAATTAGAATGGATACGAAGGAATTAGAATGGATCGTACGAAGGAATTAGAATGGATCATACGAATGAAATAGAATGGATCGTACGAAGGAATTAGAATGGATCGTACGAAGGAATTATAATGGATCGTACGAAGGAATTAGAATAGATCGTACGAATGAATTAGAATGGATATATTCGTGCAAATGAATTAGAATGGATCGTATGAATGAATTAGAATGGATCGTATGAGTGAATTAGAACGGATAGTACGAATGAAGTAGAATGGATCGTATGAATGAATTAGAATGGATAATTCGTGCGAATGAATTAGAATGGATCGTACGAATGAATTAGAATGGATCCTATGAATGAATTAGAATGGATCGTGCGAATGAATTAGAATGGATCGTACGAATGAATTAGAATGGATCGTGCTAATGAATTAGAATTGATCGAACGAATGAATTAGAATGGATACATTCGTGCGAATGAATTAGAATGGATCGGACGAATGAATTAGAATGGATCGTACAAATGAGTAAGAATGGATCGTACGAATGAAATAGAATAGATCGTACGAATGAATTAGAATGGATCGTACGAAGGAATTAGAATGGATCGTACGAATGAATTAGAATGGATATATTCGTGCAAATGAATTAGAATGGATCGTATGAATGTATTAGAATGGATCTTATGAGTGAATTAGAATGGATCGTACGAATGAATTAGAATGGATCGTATGAATGAATTAGAATGGATACATTCGTGTGAATGAATTAGAATGGATCGTATGAATGAATTCGAATAGATTTTGTGAATGAATTAGAACTGATTGTGCGAATGAATTAGAGTGGATTGTATGAATGAATTAGAATGGATCCTATGAATGAATTAGAATGGATCGTACGAATGAATTAGAATGGATACATTCGTGCGAATGAATTAGAATTGATCGTACGAATGAATTAGAATGGATCGTGCGAATGAATTAGAATGGATCGTACGAATGAATTAGAATGGATACATTCGTCCGAATGAATTAGAATGGATACATTCATGCGAAAGAATTAGAATAGATCGTATGATTGAATGAGAATGGATCCTATGAATGAATTAGAATGGATCGTGCGAATGAATTAGAATGGATCGTACGAATGAATTAGAATGGATCGTGCTAATGAATTAGAATTGATCGAACGAGTGAATTAGAATGGATCGTGCTAATGAATTAGAATGGAACGTACGAATGAATTAGAATGGATCGTGTGAAAGAATTAGAATGGATTGTATGAATGAATTAGAATGAATTCGTACGATCCATTCGAATTCATTCGCACGATCCATTCTAATTCATTCATACGATCGATTCTAATTCATTCATACAATCCATTCTAATTCTTTCACACGATCCATTCTAATTCATTCGTAGGATCCATTCTAATTCATTCGTACAATCTATTCTATTTCATTCGTACGATCCATTCTTACTCATTCGTATGATCCATTCTAATTCATTCAGACGAATGTATCCATTCTAATATATTCGTACGATCCATTCTAATTCATTCGTACGATCCATTCTAATTCATTCGTACGATCCATTCTTACTCATTCGTATGATCCATTCTAATTCATCCGTACGATCCATTCTAATTCATTCGTACGATCCATTCTAATTCATTCGCAAAATCTATTCTAATTCATTCATACGATCCATTCTAATTCATTCGTACGATCGTACGAATGAATTAGAATGGATCGTACGGAATAAATTAGAATGGATTGTATGAATGAATTAGAATGGATACATTCGTGCGAATGAATTAGAATGGATCATACGAATGAGTAAGAATGGATCGTACGAATGAAATAGAATGGATTGTACGAATGAATTAGAATGGATCGTACAAATGAATTAGAATGGATCGTACGAATGAATTAGAATGGATCATGTTTGGGGGATTTTTCCTGGTCCTTGCGAGCAACCTGTAAGACCAAGAAAAGAGAAACGTGAGAACGGCTGGCTCCCTTAGGAGCGCAGACCCTCCGACGCTCAAGTCAGTCACGGTAGCACAACGGAGAGCTGTTGTATACCAAAGTGGTAGGGAAAGGGATTTCGAACCTGTACTTTGGAGCCTGGGGGTGTGCATTTATAGACATGGGCGACCTATCGAGCTACGACGCGTGGAGGCTCTTTCCGGCACCTTCTAGGCCCCCCACGTTCTAGCTTTCAATAGTTTCTGACAGTTCTTGGAACTTGGACCCCTGACATTCTTTGTCGTCTAGCTCTTCTGACGCAGTAGTGGGGGACAGCAGCTGCTATTCTGTTGCCGCCATAGGGATCTTCCAGAATGTTCAAGTCTAGGAGGTCTCAAACCGACTCTGACTGGCTTCCATGGACTGCAATCGTCCACGTAGCTTCAGTGGGTTCTCGACACCTGGCAATCTCAGGGAAAAAGCAAAGGCCAGCTCGCCCAATACTGCTCCGTCCTTTCGCCCATATTTATCAAGAGTTGGACCTCGCGGGAGCAACCTCTTCGATAAACAGGGGTCTAGGCGAGCTTCTGGGCGAGCTTCTGAGCGAGCTTGGGCGAACTCCTGGGCGAGCTTGGGCGAGCTAGGCGAGCTCCTGAGTGAGCATGGCGTGCTCCTAAATGAGCTTGGGCGAGCTCCTATGCCAGCTAGGCGGGCTCATGAGTGAACATGGCGAACTCCTGGACGAGCTAGGCGAGCTCCTGAGCGAGCATGGCGAGCTCCTGGACGAGCTAGGCGAGCTCCTGAGCGAGCGTTTCGAGCTCCTGGACGAGCTAAGCGAGCTCCTGAGCGAGCATGACGAGCTCCTGGACGAGCTTGGGCGATCTCCTTCGCGCTCTTTGTCTAAGCCATTTATCGAATATGGGCGAGTATGGCGAGCTCCTGGATGAGCTTGGGTGAGCTCCTTCGCGCTCTTTGTCTAAGCCATTTATCGAATATGGGCGAGTATGGCGAGCTCCTGGATGAGCTTGGGCGAGCTCCTGTGGGGGACTGGAGGTGTGAGCTGTACTCAGATACAAGGTGTCCATCCCGCTCCATGTGAAGGCGAGCTCCTGACGAGGGTTCCAACTCCTGGACGGGCTATCCAAGATATGTGGTTTTTGATTACCCCCAACATTACCCCCTCCTGAGGGAGTGATCGAGGAAACTCGATGCTTGCTCAGGAGTCTTAGCGAGTTCCTATCCCTCGTAATGTGCCTGATATCAATGTCTGCTGCAACAGTTTCCTGACGGGGCGGAGATAGTAGCTACGGGCGAGCTGCACCGAGAGCTTTGACTCGGCGTCTCATGGGTGAGACCTCGAGGACGATGCTGCTATGTCCAAGGAACGCAGCTATCCGCTACTGCAAGCGTCGGGCGGGCCAGGAGCACCTTCCGCGGGCGGCCTCCTTCCGGTGCGAACTAGCCACGAGCGTCAGCCACGAGCGATCTCCTTCCGATGCGAGCTTGTCACATGCGGCCAGGGTCTGCGTCGGGCGAGCTGCGGGCACCTGCCGCGAGCAAACTGCGCCGAGAGCTTTGACCGCCAGTTCTTCTCAAAAGCTGGGCGGGCCACGAGCGTCAGCCACGAACGATCTCCTTCCGATGCGAGCTTGTCACATGCGGCCAGGGTCTGCGTCGGGCGAGCTGTGGGCACCTACCGCAAGCGATCTGCGCCGAGAGTTTTGACTGCCAGTACTTCACAAACGCTGGTGGGCCACGTGCGTCAGCCACGAGCGATCTCCTTCCGATGCGAGCTTGTCACATGCGGCCAGGGTCTGCGTCGGGCGAGCTGCGGGCACCTGCCGCGAGCGATCTTGTGACTTGGGTATCGCACCAAATCTCCAACGGTCGCTTTGTCTTAAATGCGACGCGAGACTCAATGCTGATACAGCGAATCTCATTATGAGATCCCGATCGGCGCGAGACATGTGTCTCCTCCTCATTTGTTCTTCTTCTGCCAGAAATGACAGTGTCGGCGCCGGCGCAGCTTTTTCCACGCGTGGCCCACGTGGCGCTTGACGATTGGAAGGGAACGAGCTGTCGCTTCACCTGTCGTCACGTCGCCTCGCTGAGCGCGCTCGGGCATTAACTGCGGCCCGATTCACCTTTCTTTCATTTGCCTATAAATAGGGGAAGGGGGACGATTTTTTACCGCTGCGTGAAAACAGCTCTCCCTTCTCCCCTAACCTTCTCAACTCGCAGCTCGCTTGCGCCCTCTTGCTCTCATGGCTTCCTCTGCTGCTGGTTCTTCTTCAGCCACTGCTGCTGCTGCTGCGATCTCCCGGGAGGAGCCTCTCAATGTCGCCCCCATCTCGGTGCGTGCTCCGGGCACCGAGAAAGAGGCTCCTCCCAAGGTGCTCGCCGTCCTCTGGTTCAACGACATCGGGGGCGTGCCGGTCCCCGAGAGTCTACGGACAGCGGCGGGCATCCCCCAAGAGCTCGACATCCTTCCTTTCCCGAGATCGGGGAGACCGCTCTCCGGAACTGCGGTCTCCGTGGGGCAAATATGGTCAGGGCTCCGACTGCCCCTGAACCATCTAGCCAGCGAGCTCCTGGAGCTGGCGGGCTTATGCCCCGCTCAGCTCCCAGGCAACTCGTGGGGGATTCTCTACGGGCTTTCTCAAATCGAGGAAGCCCTTAACGTGAGGATCCCCCTGGCCTATCTCCTGAAGAAGTGGTCCCTCAAGCCAGGGACAATCTTCAGCGAGGTCGATTGCGGCCACTACTACCTCGCAGGCCGCCCTGGCGAGGTGCTGCCCTTCTCCGCGGTCGAGAACAAAGACCGATATTGGAAGGAGTATCCATTCGTGATCGAGGGCAACTGGCGAGGTCCCTGCGCCGGAGTCCGCTCCTTTCCCGGCAGACCGCCTCTGCCGGTCTTCAAGGAGATCGCGGAGTATCGCTCTAAGGGGAAGAAGTGTATCTCGGCAGCCCGAGAGAAATCTCTCGATGAGGCGATCCTGGAGTTCCTCGGCGGGCGGACTCCGGACAAGGTCCTGGCCCCGGACTTCTCCTTCCTCTGGAAGGATCTCCGGACGGGCACCATCATGACCCGCCAGAAGATCATGCGCAAGAAGGTGGCGGTCTCTCGCCGCACCGGGGCGACCTCCCAGGCTGCTGCCGCGCCCGCCGGTGTCGGCACTTCTTCGGCGAGGAAGGGGAAGAAGAAACGAGCTTCTCCGATCAGGCTCGCCGATGAAGACACCATCGACATGCTCCGCGAGGAGGATATTCCCTCGCCGCCGCCTCCATCCCGCGAGGTTGCCCCAGGTCAGGCGAACTCCCCCTTCGTTTCCAATCCCCTCATGCACTCCTCAGTTTCGGAACCTCCACGACGTCAAGTTGTGATGGTCGACCCCGAGGACCCGCGCGTCGAGCTCCTTCTTGGCATGGCGGAGGTGGAAACCCCAATGGCCGAGATACTGATGCGCGAGTTCCCGGGCGACCTTTCTAAACCTCTTTATGTCGCGGTAATGACCCCAGAGATGGAGGGCGCCCATATAAAGAAGAAGAAGAAGAAGGCTCCAGCAGCCCGCCCAATGGCGGAGGACGACGCCGTTCGCAAGGCTCGTGAAGCCTATGCGCGAGCCATTGAGGACAGGAAGAAAGCCGCCCTCGAGGAAGCGGGCTTGCCATCGGGCGAGGATTCCAGCGAGGAGTCCGGCTCGGAAGAAGAGGAGCCGCGGTCTCTCGAGGACGAGCCCGCTTCTACGACAGCGAGGCCTCCCCTGCCCTTCGAGGGACCGGCGCCAATGAGCCCGCTACCTTCTGCACCTGCTCCGGCCAAGACCTCGGCACCGGCCGCTCCTGCCCCTAGCATGCCCGCGCAGGAACCTGCTCCCGAGCCCTCGCCTGTGCCTGCGCTTGCGCCCGAGCTCGGACCCGTGTCCGAGCCTGCGCCCGCGCAGGAACCTGCTCCTGCGTCCAGGCTCGCGCCTGCGCCCGCGCCCGAGCCCGCGCTTGCGCCTGAGCCCGCGCCTGCGCATGAGCCCGCGCCTGCTCCCGAGCCCGCGCGTGCGCCCGAGCCCGCGCCCGCGTCTGAGCCCGCGCCTGCGCCCAAGCCCACGCCTGCTCCCGAGCCCGCGCTCGCTCTCGAGACTGCGCTTGCGCCTGAGTCTGCGCCTGCGCCCGAGCCCGCGCCTGCTCCCGAGCCCGCGCCTGCGCCCGAGCCCGCGCCTGCTCCCGAGCCCGCGCCTGCGCCCGAGCCCTCGCTCGCGCCCGAGCCCGCGCCTGCTTCCGAGCCCGCGCCTGCGCCCGAGCCCGCACTCGCGCCTGAGTCCGCGCCCGCCACTCTTGAGGTTCCCCCTCTCCCTGAGCTGGGCAGGTTGGCCTATTGGTCTCCGGATCTAGGGGCCATCCTGGACGACTTTCCGAGCTCCAGCTCGGAAGCCTCGGACCCGGACCTGCCGGGGCGAAGGGGAGCCGCCGCGCCTTCCCCTACCAACGAAGGAATTGCCGGCGCTCAAGAGGCCGAGCCTGCTGCTGCCTCCATCAGTGCGCCCCCTCCAGCTGCTCCCACCGAGGCGAGCCAAGCGGGCTCCTCCACTGGCGGTCCTGAGCGCGCCCCTTTCTTCATGCGGGAGATCCTGGGGCGCAATATCTTTGCCCAAGCTCCCTACGTCGATATCATTAACCGACTGCTCGAGGTAAGGCCGCCTCCATACTCCTTTGTCTCCAAACCCCCGCTTCAACTTCTAACTTAATCTGTTCGCTTTCTCCGTAGGTAGAGCGGGTCGGCCGGGCTCTTGTTGACGAGGTCGCAGAAGTCGCGGGGAACACCGTTGCTCTCTACGATGACACTCTCCAAGACTCGGAGAGGAGAGTAGACGAGTACATTCTTCGAATCCGCCAAATGGACCAGTCAGGCGAGCTGCGGGCTGAAGTGGACCGACTGCGCCAGCAGGTCGCCTCCTCTAACACGGAGGTCAACGAACTGCGCCAGCGGGCTGCCACCTTCACCACCACGCTAGCCTTGGTTGAGGATGCCCGCGGCCGCGCCCTATCCGATGCGGAGGCCGCCCAGAAGGAAGTCTCCGAGCTTCAACGTCAGTTGGCGGCCTCCAGGGATGAGATCGCGTCTCTGAAGGAAACGCATCTCCAAGACCTCCACTCCCAGCAACGCCGCCTCCAGGCGCAACTCAACGAGCTTCTGCAGAAAGGCGCGATCGACGCCATCGAGAAGTACAAGGCCAAAAGGTCGAAAAAGAGGAAGTGCGGCGGCGACGATGAGGGCGCTGGTGCGGGCCCAGCTTAAGCTGTATCTCTGTAATTTTTTGACTTAAATGAATGAAATGAGACTTTTTTTTTTTTTTTTGAGTCCGCTTGTTTCCATTTCTTTCTCTGTCTTGCCTTCGAGCTCGTTCTAGAAATTCGCAGCGATCTCGAGAGTGATACCCCGGGCGAGGCAGCTAATTCGATTCAACCCTTTTTATTTTTTAAAGTATATGCAAACGAAAAACTTCGGCATGCTCGTAAAAATTCAAGTCTCTGAGCCCGGAAAACGTTTAAGCAAAACAAAAGGATTTCAAAAACTTCCCTACACTCAGAGACTAAAAACCATGTTTATTTTTAAATGAAACTAAATAAGTGCTAGCTGCCCCCTGCCCGGTTAATTTCTCTCGATGGTCCTGTTCAGCGGGCTCGCCCTTCGAGGGGTACGCCAACGCCAGGATGCTCAAGGTTGCCCACTGGCTGCCTCTGAGGATCCCGGTCTTGCTTTAAGTCCTCACAACGGCGGACTGCCCCGGGAAGCTCAAGGTCGCCCACTGGCTGCCTCTGAGGATCCCGGTCTTGCTTTAAGTCCGCACAACGGCGGACTGCCCCGGGAAGCTCAAGGTCGCCCACTGGCTGCCTCTGAGGATCCCGGTCTTGCTTTAAGTCCGCACAACGGCGGACTGCCTCGGGAAGCTCAAGGTCGCCCACTGGCTGCCTCTGAGGATTCCGGTCTTGCTTTACGTCCGCACAACGGCGGACTGCCCCGGGAAGCTCAAGGTCGCCCACTGGCTGCCTCTGAGGATCCCGGTCTTGCTTTAAGTCCGCACAACGGCGGACTGCCTCGGGAAGCTCAAGGTCGCCCACTGGCTGCCTCTGAGGATCCCGGTCTTGCTTTAAGTCCGCACAACGGCGGACTGTTTTGTAGATTAAGCGAGCTCTTGGTGCGGCGAGCTTCCGGGTGGAATTCTTTGTGGAAAATCCCATCATTCATTCATAACCTCTTTCAAAAAGAAAATTTACAAAAATTTCCTTAGGCATAGAACTTGCGAAGGTGCAAAGCATTCCAAGGCCGCTCTAACAGGTCGCCTTCAGCGGTCATCAACTGGTAAGCCCCCGAGCCACGCGTTTCGCGTACTATGTAGGGGCCCTCCCAGTTTGCCGCGAGCTTCCCTGCATTAGGTTCCTGCGTGTTTGCGAACACCTTCCTCATCACCATGTCCCCGGCTTTGAATGCCCGATGGCGGACTCTTTTGTTGTAGGCGCGCTTCATTTCTTGTCGGTACCCAGCGAGATGTAGATTGGCGCGCTCTCGTTTTTCTTCGAGCTGGTCGAGAGAGTCGGCGAGCAGAGCGTCGTTATCGACCTCACCTGCAGCAAGCTTTCTTTCTGTTGGCAGCTCGGCTTCGATGGGCAGCACGGCTTCACACCCGTAAGTTAGGCTGAAAGGCGATTCATCGGTTGAGCGACGTGGAGTGGTACGATAAGCCCACAGCACGCCGTCGAGCTCCTGCTCCCACAGTCCTTTCTTTCCTTCCAACCTTTTCTTGAGGTTGTCTAAGATTACTCGATTCGTAGCTTCGGCCTGCCCGTTGCTTTGAGGGTACCTCGGGGACGAGAATCTTAAGTCGACTCCATATTCAACACAAAAGCCTCTGATCAAGCGATTGTCGAACTGGCGACCATTGTCGGTGATGAGCACTCGGGGCAGCCCAAAGCGGCAGAAGATATTCTTCCAGAGGAAGTCCTTGACTTGTTTCTCACCAATCTTAGCTAGTGGGACCGCTTCCACCCATTTGGTGAAGTAGTCCGTAGCTACTAAGATGAATTTCTTCTGCCGGGTAGACACGGGGAAAGGTCCCACAATATCCATTCCCCATTGCTGGAAAGGCCAGGGGCTCGCCAATGGGTGAAGTTCTTCTGCGGGCATATGGTTCGTCGTGGCGTGCTTCTGGCATTGGATGCACCTCAGGGCGGTCTTCAAAGCGTCCTGCTCCAGAGTGGGCCACCAGTACCCTTGCCTTCGAACTTTCGCAGCTAGAGATCGCCCACCAGCGTGGTTTCCCAGCTCGCCAGAGTGGATGCAATTCAGAACTTCTTCGGTCTCCGGGCTTTCGATGCAACGAAGGTTTGGCCCGCCAAACGACCTCCGAAAAAGGCGATCCCAGCGAATGAGATAGCGACCAGCGCATTTCTCCAATCGCCGGGCTTCCTCTTTACCTTCGGGAAGCTCGCCCTTCTGAAGGAAACGAAGAATGAGAGCGATCCACCCGCCAGGAGATACGTCGGCAGAAACTTGGTTAACTGCGAGCTCCGCCAGCTGGAGCCGAGACTGATTCTGGACTTCAATGAGAATATGGCGAGCTTCCGATGTTCCCAGCAAGGAGGCGGCGTTTGCCAAGGCATCAGCTCGCCTATTATCGGCTCGCGGAATTTGCTCGAAAAAGATCTTTTTGAACTCCGCGGCCTTGCTTTTCATCAGATCAACGTAGATCGCCATTCGTGCATCCCGGGAGGCGTACTCCCCATTGATTTGGCAAATAATTAGCTGGGAATCACTAAAGACTTTTAAGCGTTTGGCGCCTACCTCTTGAGCGAGCTCCAGACCGGCCAGTAACGCTTCGTACTCTGCTTCATTGTTAGTAGCGGCGAAATCCAGTCGGACTGATTTCTCGAGCAGCATCTCTTGGGCGATCAGAGCGACCCCGATCCCAGCCCCCAAAGCGTTGGAGGAACCATCTATGAACAATTCCCATCCCATCGCCTCTGGATGCTCATTGGGAGGACGCTCGCCTTGGTTGTCCAAGAACCTCGCCTTCCCAGGGTGCGCCTCAGTTGGCTCATCCTCCTGGTACTGGACTGGTTCTTCTATGGGGAAGTCCGCCAAGAAATCAGCGAGAGCCTGTCCTTTGACAGCAACTCGAGGGACATATTCCAATCCATAGGCGGCGAGCTCGGCAGACCATCGATACAACCTGCCGGCTACCGAAGGCCTGGAGAGAGCGCTCTTCAGGGGATGCTCCGTGATGACTTTGACGATATGCGCTGAGAAGTAGGGATGAAGCTTTCTCGCGGTAAGGACCAAGGCCAATGCGACCTTCTCGATTGGTCGATACCGGAGCTCGGCGGGAAGCATCGTATGGCTCACAAAATAGACAGGTCACTCTACCTTTGCTTCTTCCACTACCAGGACCCCGCTTACGGCGTTCTCCGTGACTGCGAGATACACGCCAAGCTCGGCACCATCTTTTGGTGCCGCTAGGATCGACGGGCTCGCAAGATAGTCTTTGATCTTCTGAAAGGCGCGCTCGCAATTTTCATCCCAGCAAATGCTTGCTCCTTTTCGCAGCAGTTCGAAAAGAGGTCGGCAATTGTCTGAGGATTTGGATATAAACCGGTTGAGCGCGGCGATTTGTCCGCTCAATCTCTGGACTTCTTGCCGGGTTCTTGGTGCGGGCATTTCGACAAGTGCTCGGATTTGCCCAGGGTCGGCCTCGATCCCCCTGTGGGTGACCAGGTACCCGAGGAATTTCCCCGACGTCACTCCGAATGCGCACTTCGCCGGGTTCAGCCTCATTCGGTACTTTCTCAGTATCTCGAAGGTTTCGCGGAGGTCGGCTACATGCCCTCCTCGCTCTCGACTTTTGACCAGAAGGTCGTCAACATAAACCTCGACATTTCTGCCGATCTGATTTTTAAACATTTGAGTGACTAACCTTTGGTAGGTCGCTCCAGCGTTCTTGAGTCCGAAGGGCATCACTTGATAGCAGTACAGCTTCTGATAGCCCGCTCCGGAGTAGAAAGCGGTCTTCTCTTGATCCTCGGGATGGAGGGGTATTTGGTTGTACCCTGAGTATCCATCCATGAATGACAGAGCTCGGAACCCGACAGCTGCGTCGACCAGTGCGCCGATTCTTGGAAGAGGAAATCCGTCCTTCGGGCATGCCTTGTTGAGGTCAGAGAAGTCAATGCACACCCTGACCGCTCCGCTCTTCTTAGGCACCGCCACGATATTGGAGATCCACTCGGGGAAGTGCGCCTCGCGGATGAAGCCGGCTCGCTCCAGCTTATCTATCTCCGCTGCCACTGCTACGGACTTTGCAACAGGTATGTGCCGAGCTTTCTGTTTGACCGGCGGGAACTCCTTCATGGTGTGCAGACGATGACAGGCGACCTCCGGGTCAATCCCTGGCATGTCCGCGAAGCTCCAGGCAAATACGTCGCGGTATTCCCTGAGCAAGCTGGTTATGGCTTGGACCTCGCCCTCGGTTAACGAGGTCCCAAGACTAACAATTCTTGGCCCTTCTTCGCCGCCAATATCGATCTCTTGAAGTGCTTCGGCAACCAGAAAACTACCTCTCTTGGGGGTTGTTAGGCGGCCTTCTTCCAACTTAAGATCCACACCGCTCCCACCCGAAGATGGAGTAGGGGACTTAAACGAAGAGGCCCCCAACGGACTCCCCAGGAGCTCGCTTGTACCGGGCGGTAATTGCTAGGAGGGTGCGGGCCTCTTGGCCTCGGCGACCTCCACGTCCATGAGGTGAGGAGCATCCTGCTCGCATCTGGTTGCGGCTACCTGATCTCCCCGAATGACCACGACCCCACCCGTGGTTGGGAATTTGAGGGCCTGATGGTTGGGTGAAGATACTGCCTTCATCTGCCTTAGCCAAGGCCGCCCAAGAATGGCGTTAAAGGCCGAACTCCCGTCAACTACCGCGAAGCGGACTTGGCGAGCTTCCGGGCCCGCTGTCACGGTGAGGGTTATCTCTCCCGCTACTTTAGCGACCTCACCGGTGAATCCGCTGAGGGAGCTCGTCGAGGGAGACAAGTCGGCAAGTCTCAAACCCATTCGTAGGTAGGCCGACAGAAAAAGGATGTCAACGGCGCTCCCTGAATCCACCAGAGCTCGCCTTACCTCGATGTTTGCCATCATCAGGCGTATGACGAGGGGGTCATTGTGGGGCGCGACAACCCCAGCCATGTCATCCTCCGAAAACCATAGGAAATCGCGGGCTTCTGCCCTCGGCGCTTGAAGTAAAGTAGGAGTTAGCGAGACAGAAAATACCTTCTGCGCCCGCTCCATCTCCCTTACTCGCCGGCGGGCTTCATTACTTGATCTGGGGCCGCTCAGCCGCCCGCTAATGGTGTGACAGATCGCCGGTCCTCCCGGGGGAGGAGGAGGTAAGGCGGGCTCCGCGAGTCCTGGGCGATCTCCCTCCCGAGGTGCTCGCTCTGGAATCACCTCGAACCTCCTCGGGAGCGAGATGAACTGGCTCAAGTGTCCCAAGGTGACCAAATCCTCCAGGTGGTTTTTCAGAGCCCGGCATCTATTAGTGTGATGCCCCGGGCTTCGATGAAAAGCGCACCGCCGCGAGTTGTCGGTCGAGCCAGGTTCTCCGACCTGTAGGGGTGGCGGGTACTGGAAGAAAGGCTCATTCCGAATCTGATGGAAAATTTGCCCCGGCGAGTGGGTCAGCACGGTGAAGTCCCGCTCCCCGGGTCCCGGAGGCAGGCGCCAGTTTGCTGGCCTTCCAGCGACCACCGCGGGGGCTTCAGCGGACGGTATTGCAGGAGCTGCGGACGGTCCGGGCAATGGTACCGAAAGTGGCACCTCCCTCCTCTCCACGGCCTTAACGACAAGAGGTCGCAAAGCCGGAGGAGGTCGCTGCTCTACTGCCTTTCCCTTCCGATCTAGCACTGCATCCTCGAGCTTGATGTGCTGCTGGACCAGGGCGAATAGTTCGACCATTGTGCGAGGGTCCTTAATCACCAGGGCGTCATGAAGCTTGCCCCCCTCGGGGAGGGCGCTTCTGAAGGCGCTCACCGCGGTACGATCCTGGCCCGCCGCGTCTTCCAGAGTGAGGTAAGCGCTTCGGAATCGCGTTGCGAAGCATCGGAGCGTTTCGCGAGCTCCCATGGCCAGAGTAAACAGAGATTCGATCCTCTTCGGGGGCTGCCTGTTGCAGCGATACTGCTCTAGGAATAGCCTAGAGAGAGTTGGAAAGTTGGGGATCACGCCGGACGGCAGCTTGTGGAACCAATTCAATGCCGATCCGGTCAGACTGCTTGGAAACGCGCGACACAAGACATGGTCCTGGTCCCGGAAAAATAGAAGTTTCCTGTAGGCCAAGAGATGGTCGACGGGATCTTGCGATCCGTCAAACAATACAAACTTCGGGGGGGTCCAGTGGTGCGGAAAACCCCCTTGATGGACCTCGCTGGTGAAAGGCGAGCTTCCTCCGTGGGCGGCGAGGTCCTCCAGTAAATCCACTGGCGCACTAGGTCGCTGCCAGTGCCCGGGGAGAAATCCCAAAGGCGGCTGCGCAGGTCCTAGGCGCTCGTGCGCACTCCCTCTAGGAAGGGTCGGATCCACCCCACGGCGACCCTCGGGAGCCACCAATCGGCGGCCTCCTGGCTGCTCGCACGCGGATCCCTTCAGCGAGGCGGTTGGTCTGTGGGAGGCCGTCACCTCTCGAGGTTCGGAACGTAGAGTCACCGCGGGCTCTTTCCCTCGTCGCCGATGGCGCGGGTCGCGATCCCTCTCTTGAGACCTCGCCTCCGATCCGTCAGAGTCGACGCTCCGGCTACGTCGGCGAGGGATGGTCGCGCGCGAGGTCGCCTGGTTGCTAGACCGCTGGGTTACCAGCTTCTGTAACCTTGTGAGCGGGGTCTCCTTCGCTCCACGCGCGGCCGTCCTCTCAACCGGGGGTTCCGGTCGGGAAGTTCGCCGTGCTGGGACGGTCGTGGGCAGACGCGACGAGACGGGAGGTCGCGCGGGGGACGCAGGCCTCGAAGGTCCTGACCGCCGGCTAGCCGCCGGAGCCTGACGCAAGCGCGTCAACTCCTCCATCATCGCCCGCTGGGTGGCCAACATCTCCAACAGGAGCTGGTCACTGAGCGGGACAAAGGGCTGGGGAGTCTCAGCGGGGGGTTCGCTGTGCACAGACCCCATACGGGCCCTCGCCCGCCTACGCCCCCTTGTCGCCGGAGCCATCTTTGGGGTTTCTAAGGCCGTTGACGCACAGCCGTATGGTCGTGAGCGTTCTCACAGGAACCAGTCGAGATCCCACAGACGGCGCCAAATGTTTGGGGGATTTTTCCTGGTCCTTGCGAGCAACCTGTAAGACCAAGAAAAGAGAAACGTGAGAACGGCTGGCTCCCTTAGGAGCGCAGACCCTCCGACGCTCAAGTCAGTCACGGTAGCACAACGGAGAGCTGTTGTATACCAAAGTGGTAGGGAAAGGGATTTCGAACCTGTACTTTGGAGCCTGGGGGTGTGCATTTATAGACATGGGCGACCTATCGAGCTACGACGCGTGGAGGCTCTTTCCGGCACCTTCTAGGCCCCCCACGTTCTAGCTTTCAATAGTTTCTGACAGTTCTTGGAACTTGGACCCCTGACATTCTTTGTCGTCTAGCTCTTCTGACGCAGTAGTGGGGGACAGCAGCTGCTATTCTGTTGCCGCCATAGGGATCTTCCAGAATGTTCAAGTCTAGGAGGTCTCAAACCGACTCTGACTGGCTTCCATGGACTGCAATCGTCCACGTAGCTTCAGTGGGTTCTCGACACCTGGCAATCTCAGGGAAAAAGCAAAGGCCAGCTCGCCCAATACTGCTCCGTCCTTTCGCCCATATTTATCAAGAGTTGGACCTCGCGGGAGCAACCTCTTCGATAAACAGGGGTCTAGGCGAGCTTCTGGGCGAGCTTCTGAGCGAGCTTGGGCGAACTCCTGGGCGAGCTTGGGCGAGCTAGGCGAGCTCCTGAGTGAGCATGGCGTGCTCCTAAATGAGCTTGGGCGAGCTCCTATGCCAGCTAGGCGGGCTCATGAGTGAACATGGCGAACTCCTGGACGAGCTAGGCGAGCTCCTGAGCGAGCATGGCGAGCTCCTGGACGAGCTAGGCGAGCTCCTGAGCGAGCGTTTCGAGCTCCTGGACGAGCTAAGCGAGCTCCTGAGCGAGCATGACGAGCTCCTGGACGAGCTTGGGCGATCTCCTTCGCGCTCTTTGTCTAAGCCATTTATCGAATATGGGCGAGTATGGCGAGCTCCTGGATGAGCTTGGGTGAGCTCCTTCGCGCTCTTTGTCTAAGCCATTTATCGAATATGGGCGAGTATGGCGAGCTCCTGGATGAGCTTGGGCGAGCTCCTGTGGGGGACTGGAGGTGTGAGCTGTACTCAGATACAAGGTGTCCATCCCGCTCCATGTGAAGGCGAGCTCCTGACGAGGGTTCCAACTCCTGGACGGGCTATCCAAGATATGTGGTTTTTGATTACCCCCAACATTACCCCCTCCTGAGGGAGTGATCGAGGAAACTCGATGCTTGCTCAGGAGTCTTAGCGAGTTCCTATCCCTCGTAATGTGCCTGATATCAATGTCTGCTGCAACAGTTTCCTGACGGGGCGGAGATAGTAGCTACGGGCGAGCTGCACCGAGAGCTTTGACTCGGCGTCTCATGGGTGAGACCTCGAGGACGATGCTGCTATGTCCAAGGAACGCAGCTATCCGCTACTGCAAGCGTCGGGCGGGCCAGGAGCACCTTCCGCGGGCGGCCTCCTTCCGGTGCGAACTAGCCACGAGCGTCAGCCACGAGCGATCTCCTTCCGATGCGAGCTTGTCACATGCGGCCAGGGTCTGCGTCGGGCGAGCTGCGGGCACCTGCCGCGAGCAAACTGCGCCGAGAGCTTTGACCGCCAGTTCTTCTCAAAAGCTGGGCGGGCCACGAGCGTCAGCCACGAACGATCTCCTTCCGATGCGAGCTTGTCACATGCGGCCAGGGTCTGCGTCGGGCGAGCTGTGGGCACCTACCGCAAGCGATCTGCGCCGAGAGTTTTGACTGCCAGTACTTCACAAACGCTGGTGGGCCACGTGCGTCAGCCACGAGCGATCTCCTTCCGATGCGAGCTTGTCACATGCGGCCAGGGTCTGCGTCGGGCGAGCTGCGGGCACCTGCCGCGAGCGATCTTGTGACTTGGGTATCGCACCAAATCTCCAACGGTCGCTTTGTCTTAAATGCGACGCGAGACTCAATGCTGATACAGCGAATCTCATTATGAGATCCCGATCGGCGCGAGACATGTGTCTCCTCCTCATTTGTTCTTCTTCTGCCAGAAATGACAGTGTCGGCGCCGGCGCAGCTTTTTCCACGCGTGGCCCACGTGGCGCTTGACGATTGGAAGGGAACGAGCTGTCGCTTCACCTGTCGTCACGTCGCCTCGCTGAGCGCGCTCGGGCATTAACTGCGGCCCGATTCACCTTTCTTTCATTTGCCTATAAATAGGGGAAGGGGGACGATTTTTTACCGCTGCGTGAAAACAGCTCTCCCTTCTCCCCTAACCTTCTCAACTCGCAGCTCGCTTGCGCCCTCTTGCTCTCATGGCTTCCTCTGCTGCTGGTTCTTCTTCAGCCACTGCTGCTGCTGCTGCGATCTCCCGGGAGGAGCCTCTCAATGTCGCCCCCATCTCGGTGCGTGCTCCGGGCACCGAGAAAGAGGCTCCTCCCAAGGTGCTCGCCGTCCTCTGGTTCAACGACATCGGGGGCGTGCCGGTCCCCGAGAGTCTACGGACAGCGGCGGGCATCCCCCAAGAGCTCGACATCCTTCCTTTCCCGAGATCGGGGAGACCGCTCTCCGGAACTGCGGTCTCCGTGGGGCAAATATGGTCAGGGCTCCGACTGCCCCTGAACCATCTAGCCAGCGAGCTCCTGGAGCTGGCGGGCTTATGCCCCGCTCAGCTCCCAGGCAACTCGTGGGGGATTCTCTACGGGCTTTCTCAAATCGAGGAAGCCCTTAACGTGAGGATCCCCCTGGCCTATCTCCTGAAGAAGTGGTCCCTCAAGCCAGGGACAATCTTCAGCGAGGTCGATTGCGGCCACTACTACCTCGCAGGCCGCCCTGGCGAGGTGCTGCCCTTCTCCGCGGTCGAGAACAAAGACCGATATTGGAAGGAGTATCCATTCGTGATCGAGGGCAACTGGCGAGGTCCCTGCGCCGGAGTCCGCTCCTTTCCCGGCAGACCGCCTCTGCCGGTCTTCAAGGAGATCGCGGAGTATCGCTCTAAGGGGAAGAAGTGTATCTCGGCAGCCCGAGAGAAATCTCTCGATGAGGCGATCCTGGAGTTCCTCGGCGGGCGGACTCCGGACAAGGTCCTGGCCCCGGACTTCTCCTTCCTCTGGAAGGATCTCCGGACGGGCACCATCATGACCCGCCAGAAGATCATGCGCAAGAAGGTGGCGGTCTCTCGCCGCACCGGGGCGACCTCCCAGGCTGCTGCCGCGCCCGCCGGTGTCGGCACTTCTTCGGCGAGGAAGGGGAAGAAGAAACGAGCTTCTCCGATCAGGCTCGCCGATGAAGACACCATCGACATGCTCCGCGAGGAGGATATTCCCTCGCCGCCGCCTCCATCCCGCGAGGTTGCCCCAGGTCAGGCGAACTCCCCCTTCGTTTCCAATCCCCTCATGCACTCCTCAGTTTCGGAACCTCCACGACGTCAAGTTGTGATGGTCGACCCCGAGGACCCGCGCGTCGAGCTCCTTCTTGGCATGGCGGAGGTGGAAACCCCAATGGCCGAGATACTGATGCGCGAGTTCCCGGGCGACCTTTCTAAACCTCTTTATGTCGCGGTAATGACCCCAGAGATGGAGGGCGCCCATATAAAGAAGAAGAAGAAGAAGGCTCCAGCAGCCCGCCCAATGGCGGAGGACGACGCCGTTCGCAAGGCTCGTGAAGCCTATGCGCGAGCCATTGAGGACAGGAAGAAAGCCGCCCTCGAGGAAGCGGGCTTGCCATCGGGCGAGGATTCCAGCGAGGAGTCCGGCTCGGAAGAAGAGGAGCCGCGGTCTCTCGAGGACGAGCCCGCTTCTACGACAGCGAGGCCTCCCCTGCCCTTCGAGGGACCGGCGCCAATGAGCCCGCTACCTTCTGCACCTGCTCCGGCCAAGACCTCGGCACCGGCCGCTCCTGCCCCTAGCATGCCCGCGCAGGAACCTGCTCCCGAGCCCTCGCCTGTGCCTGCGCTTGCGCCCGAGCTCGGACCCGTGTCCGAGCCTGCGCCCGCGCAGGAACCTGCTCCTGCGTCCAGGCTCGCGCCTGCGCCCGCGCCCGAGCCCGCGCTTGCGCCTGAGCCCGCGCCTGCGCATGAGCCCGCGCCTGCTCCCGAGCCCGCGCGTGCGCCCGAGCCCGCGCCCGCGTCTGAGCCCGCGCCTGCGCCCAAGCCCACGCCTGCTCCCGAGCCCGCGCTCGCTCTCGAGACTGCGCTTGCGCCTGAGTCTGCGCCTGCGCCCGAGCCCGCGCCTGCTCCCGAGCCCGCGCCTGCGCCCGAGCCCGCGCCTGCTCCCGAGCCCGCGCCTGCGCCCGAGCCCTCGCTCGCGCCCGAGCCCGCGCCTGCTTCCGAGCCCGCGCCTGCGCCCGAGCCCGCACTCGCGCCTGAGTCCGCGCCCGCCACTCTTGAGGTTCCCCCTCTCCCTGAGCTGGGCAGGTTGGCCTATTGGTCTCCGGATCTAGGGGCCATCCTGGACGACTTTCCGAGCTCCAGCTCGGAAGCCTCGGACCCGGACCTGCCGGGGCGAAGGGGAGCCGCCGCGCCTTCCCCTACCAACGAAGGAATTGCCGGCGCTCAAGAGGCCGAGCCTGCTGCTGCCTCCATCAGTGCGCCCCCTCCAGCTGCTCCCACCGAGGCGAGCCAAGCGGGCTCCTCCACTGGCGGTCCTGAGCGCGCCCCTTTCTTCATGCGGGAGATCCTGGGGCGCAATATCTTTGCCCAAGCTCCCTACGTCGATATCATTAACCGACTGCTCGAGGTAAGGCCGCCTCCATACTCCTTTGTCTCCAAACCCCCGCTTCAACTTCTAACTTAATCTGTTCGCTTTCTCCGTAGGTAGAGCGGGTCGGCCGGGCTCTTGTTGACGAGGTCGCAGAAGTCGCGGGGAACACCGTTGCTCTCTACGATGACACTCTCCAAGACTCGGAGAGGAGAGTAGACGAGTACATTCTTCGAATCCGCCAAATGGACCAGTCAGGCGAGCTGCGGGCTGAAGTGGACCGACTGCGCCAGCAGGTCGCCTCCTCTAACACGGAGGTCAACGAACTGCGCCAGCGGGCTGCCACCTTCACCACCACGCTAGCCTTGGTTGAGGATGCCCGCGGCCGCGCCCTATCCGATGCGGAGGCCGCCCAGAAGGAAGTCTCCGAGCTTCAACGTCAGTTGGCGGCCTCCAGGGATGAGATCGCGTCTCTGAAGGAAACGCATCTCCAAGACCTCCACTCCCAGCAACGCCGCCTCCAGGCGCAACTCAACGAGCTTCTGCAGAAAGGCGCGATCGACGCCATCGAGAAGTACAAGGCCAAAAGGTCGAAAAAGAGGAAGTGCGGCGGCGACGATGAGGGCGCTGGTGCGGGCCCAGCTTAAGCTGTATCTCTGTAATTTTTTGACTTAAATGAATGAAATGAGACTTTTTTTTTTTTTTTTGAGTCCGCTTGTTTCCATTTCTTTCTCTGTCTTGCCTTCGAGCTCGTTCTAGAAATTCGCAGCGATCTCGAGAGTGATACCCCGGGCGAGGCAGCTAATTCGATTCAACCCTTTTTATTTTTTAAAGTATATGCAAACGAAAAACTTCGGCATGCTCGTAAAAATTCAAGTCTCTGAGCCCGGAAAACGTTTAAGCAAAACAAAAGGATTTCAAAAACTTCCCTACACTCAGAGACTAAAAACCATGTTTATTTTTAAATGAAACTAAATAAGTGCTAGCTGCCCCCTGCCCGGTTAATTTCTCTCGATGGTCCTGTTCAGCGGGCTCGCCCTTCGAGGGGTACGCCAACGCCAGGATGCTCAAGGTTGCCCACTGGCTGCCTCTGAGGATCCCGGTCTTGCTTTAAGTCCTCACAACGGCGGACTGCCCCGGGAAGCTCAAGGTCGCCCACTGGCTGCCTCTGAGGATCCCGGTCTTGCTTTAAGTCCGCACAACGGCGGACTGCCCCGGGAAGCTCAAGGTCGCCCACTGGCTGCCTCTGAGGATCCCGGTCTTGCTTTAAGTCCGCACAACGGCGGACTGCCTCGGGAAGCTCAAGGTCGCCCACTGGCTGCCTCTGAGGATTCCGGTCTTGCTTTACGTCCGCACAACGGCGGACTGCCCCGGGAAGCTCAAGGTCGCCCACTGGCTGCCTCTGAGGATCCCGGTCTTGCTTTAAGTCCGCACAACGGCGGACTGCCTCGGGAAGCTCAAGGTCGCCCACTGGCTGCCTCTGAGGATCCCGGTCTTGCTTTAAGTCCGCACAACGGCGGACTGTTTTGTAGATTAAGCGAGCTCTTGGTGCGGCGAGCTTCCGGGTGGAATTCTTTGTGGAAAATCCCATCATTCATTCATAACCTCTTTCAAAAAGAAAATTTACAAAAATTTCCTTAGGCATAGAACTTGCGAAGGTGCAAAGCATTCCAAGGCCGCTCTAACAGGTCGCCTTCAGCGGTCATCAACTGGTAAGCCCCCGAGCCACGCGTTTCGCGTACTATGTAGGGGCCCTCCCAGTTCGCCGCGAGCTTCCCTGCATTAGGTTCCTGCGTGTTTGCGAACACCTTCCTCATCACCATGTCCCCGGCTTTGAATGCCCGATGGCGGACTCTTTTGTTGTAGGCGCGCTTCATTTCTTGTCGGTACCCAGCGAGATGTAGATTGGCGCGCTCTCGTTTTTCTTCGAGCTGGTCGAGAGAGTCGGCGAGCAGAGCGTCGTTATCGACCTCACCTGCAGCAAGCTTTCTTTCTGTTGGCAGCTCGGCTTCGATGGGCAGCACGGCTTCACACCCGTAAGTTAGGCTGAAAGGCGATTCATCGGTTGAGCGACGTGGAGTGGTACGATAAGCCCACAGCACGCCGTCGAGCTCCTGCTCCCACAGTCCTTTCTTTCCTTCCAACCTTTTCTTGAGGTTGTCTAAGATTACTCGATTCGTAGCTTCGGCCTGCCCGTTGCTTTGAGGGTACCTCGGGGACGAGAATCTTAAGTCGACTCCATATTCAACACAAAAGCCTCTGATCAAGCGATTGTCGAACTGGCGACCATTGTCGGTGATGAGCACTCGGGGCAGCCCAAAGCGGCAGAAGATATTCTTCCAGAGGAAGTCCTTGACTTGTTTCTCACCAATCTTAGCTAGTGGGACCGCTTCCACCCATTTGGTGAAGTAGTCCGTAGCTACTAAGATGAATTTCTTCTGCCGGGTAGACACGGGGAAAGGTCCCACAATATCCATTCCCCATTGCTGGAAAGGCCAGGGGCTCGCCAATGGGTGAAGTTCTTCTGCGGGCATATGGTTCGTCGTGGCGTGCTTCTGGCATTGGATGCACCTCAGGGCGGTCTTCAAAGCGTCCTGCTCCAGAGTGGGCCACCAGTACCCTTGCCTTCGAACTTTCGCAGCTAGAGATCGCCCACCAGCGTGGTTTCCCAGCTCGCCAGAGTGGATGCAATTCAGAACTTCTTCGGTCTCCGGGCTTTCGATGCAACGAAGGTTTGGCCCGCCAAACGACCTCCGAAAAAGGCGATCCCAGCGAATGAGATAGCGACCAGCGCATTTCTCCAATCGCCGGGCTTCCTCTTTACCTTCGGGAAGCTCGCCCTTCTGAAGGAAACGAAGAATGAGAGCGATCCACCCGCCAGGAGATACGTCGGCAGAAACTTGGTTAACTGCGAGCTCCGCCAGCTGGAGCCGAGACTGATTCTGGACTTCAATGAGAATATGGCGAGCTTCCGATGTTCCCAGCAAGGAGGCGGCGTTTGCCAAGGCATCAGCTCGCCTATTATCGGCTCGCGGAATTTGCTCGAAAAAGATCTTTTTGAACTCCGCGGCCTTGCTTTTCATCAGATCAACGTAGATCGCCATTCGTGCATCCCGGGAGGCGTACTCCCCATTGATTTGGCAAATAATTAGCTGGGAATCACTAAAGACTTTTAAGCGTTTGGCGCCTACCTCTTGAGCGAGCTCCAGACCGGCCAGTAACGCTTCGTACTCTGCTTCATTGTTAGTAGCGGCGAAATCCAGTCGGACTGATTTCTCGAGCAGCATCTCTTGGGCGATCAGAGCGACCCCGATCCCAGCCCCCAAAGCGTTGGAGGAACCATCTATGAACAATTCCCATCCCATCGCCTCTGGATGCTCATTGGGAGGACGCTCGCCTTGGTTGTCCAAGAACCTCGCCTTCCCAGGGTGCGCCTCAGTTGGCTCATCCTCCTGGTACTGGACTGGTTCTTCTATGGGGAAGTCCGCCAAGAAATCAGCGAGAGCCTGTCCTTTGACAGCAACTCGAGGGACATATTCCAATCCATAGGCGGCGAGCTCGGCAGACCATCGATACAACCTGCCGGCTACCGAAGGCCTGGAGAGAGCGCTCTTCAGGGGATGCTCCGTGATGACTTTGACGATATGCGCTGAGAAGTAGGGATGAAGCTTTCTCGCGGTAAGGACCAAGGCCAATGCGACCTTCTCGATTGGTCGATACCGGAGCTCGGCGGGAAGCATCGTATGGCTCACAAAATAGACAGGTCACTCTACCTTTGCTTCTTCCACTACCAGGACCCCGCTTACGGCGTTCTCCGTGACTGCGAGATACACGCCAAGCTCGGCACCATCTTTTGGTGCCGCTAGGATCGACGGGCTCGCAAGATAGTCTTTGATCTTCTGAAAGGCGCGCTCGCAATTTTCATCCCAGCAAATGCTTGCTCCTTTTCGCAGCAGTTCGAAAAGAGGTCGGCAATTGTCTGAGGATTTGGATATAAACCGGTTGAGCGCGGCGATTTGTCCGCTCAATCTCTGGACTTCTTGCCGGGTTCTTGGTGCGGGCATTTCGACAAGTGCTCGGATTTGCCCAGGGTCGGCCTCGATCCCCCTGTGGGTGACCAGGTACCCGAGGAATTTCCCCGACGTCACTCCGAATGCGCACTTCGCCGGGTTCAGCCTCATTCGGTACTTTCTCAGTATCTCGAAGGTTTCGCGGAGGTCGGCTACATGCCCTCCTCGCTCTCGACTTTTGACCAGAAGGTCGTCAACATAAACCTCGACATTTCTGCCGATCTGATTTTTAAACATTTGAGTGACTAACCTTTGGTAGGTCGCTCCAGCGTTCTTGAGTCCGAAGGGCATCACTTGATAGCAGTACAGCTTCTGATAGCCCGCTCCGGAGTAGAAAGCGGTCTTCTCTTGATCCTCGGGATGGAGGGGTATTTGGTTGTACCCTGAGTATCCATCCATGAATGACAGAGCTCGGAACCCGACAGCTGCGTCGACCAGTGCGCCGATTCTTGGAAGAGGAAATCCGTCCTTCGGGCATGCCTTGTTGAGGTCAGAGAAGTCAATGCACACCCTGACCGCTCCGCTCTTCTTAGGCACCGCCACGATATTGGAGATCCACTCGGGGAAGTGCGCCTCGCGGATGAAGCCGGCTCGCTCCAGCTTATCTATCTCCGCTGCCACTGCTACGGACTTTGCAACAGGTATGTGCCGAGCTTTCTGTTTGACCGGCGGGAACTCCTTCATGGTGTGCAGACGATGACAGGCGACCTCCGGGTCAATCCCTGGCATGTCCGCGAAGCTCCAGGCAAATACGTCGCGGTATTCCCTGAGCAAGCTGGTTATGGCTTGGACCTCGCCCTCGGTTAACGAGGTCCCAAGACTAACAATTCTTGGCCCTTCTTCGCCGCCAATATCGATCTCTTGAAGTGCTTCGGCAACCAGAAAACTACCTCTCTTGGGGGTTGTTAGGCGGCCTTCTTCCAACTTAAGATCCACACCGCTCCCACCCGAAGATGGAGTAGGGGACTTAAACGAAGAGGCCCCCAACGGACTCCCCAGGAGCTCGCTTGTACCGGGCGGTAATTGCTAGGAGGGTGCGGGCCTCTTGGCCTCGGCGACCTCCACGTCCATGAGGTGAGGAGCATCCTGCTCGCATCTGGTTGCGGCTACCTGATCTCCCCGAATGACCACGACCCCACCCGTGGTTGGGAATTTGAGGGCCTGATGGTTGGGTGAAGATACTGCCTTCATCTGCCTTAGCCAAGGCCGCCCAAGAATGGCGTTAAAGGCCGAACTCCCGTCAACTACCGCGAAGCGGACTTGGCGAGCTTCCGGGCCCGCTGTCACGGTGAGGGTTATCTCTCCCGCTACTTTAGCGACCTCACCGGTGAATCCGCTGAGGGAGCTCGTCGAGGGAGACAAGTCGGCAAGTCTCAAACCCATTCGTAGGTAGGCCGACAGAAAAAGGATGTCAACGGCGCTCCCTGAATCCACCAGAGCTCGCCTTACCTCGATGTTTGCCATCATCAGGCGTATGACGAGGGGGTCATTGTGGGGCGCGACAACCCCAGCCATGTCATCCTCCGAAAACCATAGGAAATCGCGGGCTTCTGCCCTCGGCGCTTGAAGTAAAGTAGGAGTTAGCGAGACAGAAAATACCTTCTGCGCCCGCTCCATCTCCCTTACTCGCCGGCGGGCTTCATTACTTGATCTGGGGCCGCTCAGCCGCCCGCTAATGGTGTGACAGATCGCCGGTCCTCCCGGGGGAGGAGGAGGTAAGGCGGGCTCCGCGAGTCCTGGGCGATCTCCCTCCCGAGGTGCTCGCTCTGGAATCACCTCGAACCTCCTCGGGAGCGAGATGAACTGGCTCAAGTGTCCCAAGGTGACCAAATCCTCCAGGTGGTTTTTCAGAGCCCGGCATCTATTAGTGTGATGCCCCGGGCTTCGATGAAAAGCGCACCGCCGCGAGTTGTCGGTCGAGCCAGGTTCTCCGACCTGTAGGGGTGGCGGGTACTGGAAGAAAGGCTCATTCCGAATCTGATGGAAAATTTGCCCCGGCGAGTGGGTCAGCACGGTGAAGTCCCGCTCCCCGGGTCCCGGAGGCAGGCGCCAGTTTGCTGGCCTTCCAGCGACCACCGCGGGGGCTTCAGCGGACGGTATTGCAGGAGCTGCGGACGGTCCGGGCAATGGTACCGAAAGTGGCACCTCCCTCCTCTCCACGGCCTTAACGACAAGAGGTCGCAAAGCCGGAGGAGGTCGCTGCTCTACTGCCTTTCCCTTCCGATCTAGCACTGCATCCTCGAGCTTGATGTGCTGCTGGACCAGGGCGAATAGTTCGACCATTGTGCGAGGGTCCTTAATCACCAGGGCGTCATGAAGCTTGCCCCCCTCGGGGAGGGCGCTTCTGAAGGCGCTCACCGCGGTACGATCCTGGCCCGCCGCGTCTTCCAGAGTGAGGTAAGCGCTTCGGAATCGCGTTGCGAAGCATCGGAGCGTTTCGCGAGCTCCCATGGCCAGAGTAAACAGAGATTCGATCCTCTTCGGGGGCTGCCTGTTGCAGCGATACTGCTCTAGGAATAGCCTAGAGAGAGTTGGAAAGTTGGGGATCACGCCGGACGGCAGCTTGTGGAACCAATTCAATGCCGATCCGGTCAGACTGCTTGGAAACGCGCGACACAAGACATGGTCCTGGTCCCGGAAAAATAGAAGTTTCCTGTAGGCCAAGAGATGGTCGACGGGATCTTGCGATCCGTCAAACAATACAAACTTCGGGGGGGTCCAGTGGTGCGGAAAACCCCCTTGATGGACCTCGCTGGTGAAAGGCGAGCTTCCTCCGTGGGCGGCGAGGTCCTCCAGTAAATCCACTGGCGCACTAGGTCGCTGCCAGTGCCCGGGGAGAAATCCCAAAGGCGGCTGCGCAGGTCCTAGGCGCTCGTGCGCACTCCCTCTAGGAAGGGTCGGATCCACCCCACGGCGACCCTCGGGAGCCACCAATCGGCGGCCTCCTGGCTGCTCGCGCGCGGATCCCTTCAGCGAGGCGGTTGGTCTGTGGGAGGCCGTCACCTCTCGAGGTTCGGAACGTAGAGTCACCGCGGGCTCTTTCCCTCGTCGCCGATGGCGCGGGTCGCGATCCCTCTCTTGAGACCTCGCCTCCGATCCGTCAGAGTCGACGCTCCGGCTACGTCGGCGAGGGATGGTCGCGCGCGAGGTCGCCTGGTTGCTAGACCGCTGGGTTACCAGCTTCTGTAACCTTGTGAGCGGGGTCTCCTTCGCTCCACGCGCGGCCGTCCTCTCAACCGGGGGTTCCGGTCGGGAAGTTCGCCGTGCTGGGACGGTCGTGGGCAGACGCGACGAGACGGGAGGTCGCGCGGGGGACGCAGGCCTCGAAGGTCCTGACCGCCGGCTAGCCGCCGGAGCCTGACGCAAGCGCGTCAACTCCTCCATCATCGCCCGCTGGGTGGCCAACATCTCCAACAGGAGCTGGTCACTGAGCGGGACAAAGGGCTGGGGAGTCTCAGCGGGGGGTTCGCTGTGCACAGACCCCATACGGGCCCTCGCCCGCCTACGCCCCCTTGTCGCCGGAGCCATCTTTGGGGTTTCTAAGGCCGTTGACGCACAGCCGTATGGTCGTGAGCGTTCTCACAGGAACCAGTCGAGATCCCACAGACGGCGCCAAATGTTTGGGGGATTTTTCCTGGTCCTTGCGAGCAACCTGTAAGACCAAGAAAAGAGAAACGTGAGAACGGCTGGCTCCCTTAGGAGCGCAGACCCTCCGACGCTCAAGTCAGTCACGGTAGCACAACGGAGAGCTGTTGTATACCAAAGTGGTAGGGAAAGGGATTTCGAACCTGTACTTTGGAGCCTGGGGGTGTGCATTTATAGACATGGGCGACCTATCGAGCTACGACGCGTGGAGGCTCTTTCCGGCACCTTCTAGGCCCCCCACGTTCTAGCTTTCAATAGTTTCTGACAGTTCTTGGAACTTGGACCCCTGACATTCTTTGTCGTCTAGCTCTTCTGACGCAGTAGTGGGGGACAGCAGCTGCTATTCTGTTGCCGCCATAGGGATCTTCCAGAATGTTCAAGTCTAGGAGGTCTCAAACCGACTCTGACTGGCTTCCATGGACTGCAATCGTCCACGTAGCTTCAGTGGGTTCTCGACACCTGGCAATCTCAGGGAAAAAGCAAAGGCCAGCTCGCCCAATACTGCTCCGTCCTTTCGCCCATATTTATCAAGAGTTGGACCTCGCGGGAGCAACCTCTTCGATAAACAGGGGTCTAGGCGAGCTTCTGGGCGAGCTTCTGAGCGAGCTTGGGCGAACTCCTGGGCGAGCTTGGGCGAGCTAGGCGAGCTCCTGAGTGAGCATGGCGTGCTCCTAAATGAGCTTGGGCGAGCTCCTATGCCAGCTAGGCGGGCTCATGAGTGAACATGGCGAACTCCTGGACGAGCTAGGCGAGCTCCTGAGCGAGCATGGCGAGCTCCTGGACGAGCTAGGCGAGCTCCTGAGCGAGCGTTTCGAGCTCCTGGACGAGCTAAGCGAGCTCCTGAGCGAGCATGACGAGCTCCTGGACGAGCTTGGGCGATCTCCTTCGCGCTCTTTGTCTAAGCCATTTATCGAATATGGGCGAGTATGGCGAGCTCCTGGATGAGCTTGGGTGAGCTCCTTCGCGCTCTTTGTCTAAGCCATTTATCGAATATGGGCGAGTATGGCGAGCTCCTGGATGAGCTTGGGCGAGCTCCTGTGGGGGACTGGAGGTGTGAGCTGTACTCAGATACAAGGTGTCCATCCCGCTCCATGTGAAGGCGAGCTCCTGACGAGGGTTCCAACTCCTGGACGGGCTATCCAAGATATGTGGTTTTTGATTACCCCCAACATTACCCCCTCCTGAGGGAGTGATCGAGGAAACTCGATGCTTGCTCAGGAGTCTTAGCGAGTTCCTATCCCTCGTAATGTGCCTGATATCAATGTCTGCTGCAACAGTTTCCTGACGGGGCGGAGATAGTAGCTACGGGCGAGCTGCACCGAGAGCTTTGACTCGGCGTCTCATGGGTGAGACCTCGAGGACGATGCTGCTATGTCCAAGGAACGCAGCTATCCGCTACTGCAAGCGTCGGGCGGGCCAGGAGCACCTTCCGCGGGCGGCCTCCTTCCGGTGCGAACTAGCCACGAGCGTCAGCCACGAGCGATCTCCTTCCGATGCGAGCTTGTCACATGCGGCCAGGGTCTGCGTCGGGCGAGCTGCGGGCACCTGCCGCGAGCAAACTGCGCCGAGAGCTTTGACCGCCAGTTCTTCTCAAAAGCTGGGCGGGCCACGAGCGTCAGCCACGAACGATCTCCTTCCGATGCGAGCTTGTCACATGCGGCCAGGGTCTGCGTCGGGCGAGCTGTGGGCACCTACCGCAAGCGATCTGCGCCGAGAGTTTTGACTGCCAGTACTTCACAAACGCTGGTGGGCCACGTGCGTCAGCCACGAGCGATCTCCTTCCGATGCGAGCTTGTCACATGCGGCCAGGGTCTGCGTCGGGCGAGCTGCGGGCACCTGCCGCGAGCGATCTTGTGACTTGGGTATCGCACCAAATCTCCAACGGTCGCTTTGTCTTAAATGCGACGCGAGACTCAATGCTGATACAGCGAATCTCATTATGAGATCCCGATCGGCGCGAGACATGTGTCTCCTCCTCATTTGTTCTTCTTCTGCCAGAAATGACAGTGTCGGCGCCGGCGCAGCTTTTTCCACGCGTGGCCCACGTGGCGCTTGACGATTGGAAGGGAACGAGCTGTCGCTTCACCTGTCGTCACGTCGCCTCGCTGAGCGCGCTCGGGCATTAACTGCGGCCCGATTCACCTTTCTTTCATTTGCCTATAAATAGGGGAAGGGGGACGATTTTTTACCGCTGCGTGAAAACAGCTCTCCCTTCTCCCCTAACCTTCTCAACTCGCAGCTCGCTTGCGCCCTCTTGCTCTCATGGCTTCCTCTGCTGCTGGTTCTTCTTCAGCCACTGCTGCTGCTGCTGCGATCTCCCGGGAGGAGCCTCTCAATGTCGCCCCCATCTCGGTGCGTGCTCCGGGCACCGAGAAAGAGGCTCCTCCCAAGGTGCTCGCCGTCCTCTGGTTCAACGACATCGGGGGCGTGCCGGTCCCCGAGAGTCTACGGACAGCGGCGGGCATCCCCCAAGAGCTCGACATCCTTCCTTTCCCGAGATCGGGGAGACCGCTCTCCGGAACTGCGGTCTCCGTGGGGCAAATATGGTCAGGGCTCCGACTGCCCCTGAACCATCTAGCCAGCGAGCTCCTGGAGCTGGCGGGCTTATGCCCCGCTCAGCTCCCAGGCAACTCGTGGGGGATTCTCTACGGGCTTTCTCAAATCGAGGAAGCCCTTAACGTGAGGATCCCCCTGGCCTATCTCCTGAAGAAGTGGTCCCTCAAGCCAGGGACAATCTTCAGCGAGGTCGATTGCGGCCACTACTACCTCGCAGGCCGCCCTGGCGAGGTGCTGCCCTTCTCCGCGGTCGAGAACAAAGACCGATATTGGAAGGAGTATCCATTCGTTATCGAGGGCAACTGGCGAGGTCCCTGCGCCGGAGTCCGCTCCTTTCCCGGCAGACCGCCTCTGCCGGTCTTCAAGGAGATCGCGGAGTATCGCTCTAAGGGGAAGAAGTGTATCTCGGCAGCCCGAGAGAAATCTCTCGATGAGGCGATCCTGGAGTTCCTCGGCGGGCGGACTCCGGACAAGGTCCTGGCCCCGGACTTCTCCTTCCTCTGGAAGGATCTCCGGACGGGCACCATCATGACCCGCCAGAAGATCATGCGCAAGAAGGTGGCGGTCTCTCGCCGCACCGGGGCGACCTCCCAGGCTGCTGCCGCGCCCGCCGGTGTCGGCACTTCTTCGGCGAGGAAGGGGAAGAAGAAACGAGCTTCTCCGATCAGGCTCGCCGATGAAGACACCATCGACATGCTCCGCGAGGAGGATATTCCCTCGCCGCCGCCTCCATCCCGCGAGGTTGCCCCAGGTCAGGCGAACTCCCCCTTCGTTTCCAATCCCCTCATGCACTCCTCAGTTTCGGAACCTCCACGACGTCAAGTTGTGATGGTCGACCCCGAGGACCCGCGCGTCGAGCTCCTTCTTGGCATGGCGGAGGTGGAAACCCCAATGGCCGAGATACTGATGCGCGAGTTCCCGGGCGACCTTTCTAAACCTCTTTATGTCGCGGTAATGACCCCAGAGATGGAGGGCGCCCATATAAAGAAGAAGAAGAAGAAGGCTCCAGCAGCCCGCCCAATGGCGGAGGACGACGCCGTTCGCAAGGCTCGTGAAGCCTATGCGCGAGCCATTGAGGACAGGAAGAAAGCCGCCCTCGAGGAAGCGGGCTTGCCATCGGGCGAGGATTCCAGCGAGGAGTCCGGCTCGGAAGAAGAGGAGCCGCGGTCTCTCGAGGACGAGCCCGCTTCTACGACAGCGAGGCCTCCCCTGCCCTTCGAGGGACCGGCGCCAATGAGCCCGCTACCTTCTGCACCTGCTCCGGCCAAGACCTCGGCACCGGCCGCTCCTGCCCCTAGCATGCCCGCGCAGGAACCTGCTCCCGAGCCCTCGCCTGTGCCTGCGCTTGCGCCCGAGCTCGGACCCGTGTCCGAGCCTGCGCCCGCGCAGGAACCTGCTCCTGCGTCCAGGCTCGCGCCTGCGCCCGCGCCCGAGCCCGCGCTTGCGCCTGAGCCCGCGCCTGCGCATGAGCCCGCGCCTGCTCCCGAGCCCGCGCGTGCGCCCGAGCCCGCGCCCGCGTCTGAGCCCGCGCCTGCGCCCAAGCCCACGCCTGCTCCCGAGCCCGCGCTCGCTCTCGAGACTGCGCTTGCGCCTGAGTCTGCGCCTGCGCCCGAGCCCGCGCCTGCTCCCGAGCCCGCGCCTGCGCCCGAGCCCGCGCCTGCTCCCGAGCCCGCGCCTGCGCCCGAGCCCTCGCTCGCGCCCGAGCCCGCGCCTGCTTCCGAGCCCGCGCCTGCGCCCGAGCCCGCACTCGCGCCTGAGTCCGCGCCCGCCACTCTTGAGGTTCCCCCTCTCCCTGAGCTGGGCAGGTTGGCCTATTGGTCTCCGGATCTAGGGGCCATCCTGGACGACTTTCCGAGCTCCAGCTCGGAAGCCTCGGACCCGGACCTGCCGGGGCGAAGGGGAGCCGCCGCGCCTTCCCCTACCAACGAAGGAATTGCCGGCGCTCAAGAGGCCGAGCCTGCTGCTGCCTCCATCAGTGCGCCCCCTCCAGCTGCTCCCACCGAGGCGAGCCAAGCGGGCTCCTCCACTGGCGGTCCTGAGCGCGCCCCTTTCTTCATGCGGGAGATCCTGGGGCGCAATATCTTTGCCCAAGCTCCCTACGTCGATATCATTAACCGACTGCTCGAGGTAAGGCCGCCTCCATACTCCTTTGTCTCCAAACCCCCGCTTCAACTTCTAACTTAATCTGTTCGCTTTCTCCGTAGGTAGAGCGGGTCGGCCGGGCTCTTGTTGACGAGGTCGCAGAAGTCGCGGGGAACACCGTTGCTCTCTACGATGACACTCTCCAAGACTCGGAGAGGAGAGTAGACGAGTACATTCTTCGAATCCGCCAAATGGACCAGTCAGGCGAGCTGCGGGCTGAAGTGGACCGACTGCGCCAGCAGGTCGCCTCCTCTAACACGGAGGTCAACGAACTGCGCCAGCGGGCTGCCACCTTCACCACCACGCTAGCCTTGGTTGAGGATGCCCGCGGCCGCGCCCTATCCGATGCGGAGGCCGCCCAGAAGGAAGTCTCCGAGCTTCAACGTCAGTTGGCGGCCTCCAGGGATGAGATCGCGTCTCTGAAGGAAACGCATCTCCAAGACCTCCACTCCCAGCAACGCCGCCTCCAGGCGCAACTCAACGAGCTTCTGCAGAAAGGCGCGATCGACGCCATCGAGAAGTACAAGGCCAAAAGGTCGAAAAAGAGGAAGTGCGGCGGCGACGATGAGGGCGCTGGTGCGGGCCCAGCTTAAGCTGTATCTCTGTAATTTTTTGACTTAAATGAATGAAATGAGACTTTTTTTTTTTTTTTTGAGTCCGCTTGTTTCCATTTCTTTCTCTGTCTTGCCTTCGAGCTCGTTCTAGAAATTCGCAGCGATCTCGAGAGTGATACCCCGGGCGAGGCAGCTAATTCGATTCAACCCTTTTTATTTTTTAAAGTATATGCAAACGAAAAACTTCGGCATGCTCGTAAAAATTCAAGTCTCTGAGCCCGGAAAACGTTTAAGCAAAACAAAAGGATTTCAAAAACTTCCCTACACTCAGAGACTAAAAACCATGTTTATTTTTAAATGAAACTAAATAAGTGCTAGCTGCCCCCTGCCCGGTTAATTTCTCTCGATGGTCCTGTTCAGCGGGCTCGCCCTTCGAGGGGTACGCCAACGCCAGGATGCTCAAGGTTGCCCACTGGCTGCCTCTGAGGATCCCGGTCTTGCTTTAAGTCCTCACAACGGCGGACTGCCCCGGGAAGCTCAAGGTCGCCCACTGGCTGCCTCTGAGGATCCCGGTCTTGCTTTAAGTCCGCACAACGGCGGACTGCCCCGGGAAGCTCAAGGTCGCCCACTGGCTGCCTCTGAGGATCCCGGTCTTGCTTTAAGTCCGCATAACGGCGGACTGCCTCGGGAAGCTCAAGGTCGCCCACTGGCTGCCTCTGAGGATTCCGGTCTTGCTTTACGTCCGCACAACGGCGGACTGCCCCGGGAAGCTCAAGGTCGCCCACTGGCTGCCTCTGAGGATCCCGGTCTTGCTTTAAGTCCGCACAACGGCGGACTGCCTCGGGAAGCTCAAGGTCGCCCACTGGCTGCCTCTGAGGATCCCGGTCTTGCTTTAAGTCCGCACAACGGCGGACTGTTTTGTAGATTAAGCGAGCTCTTGGTGCGGCGAGCTTCCGGGTGGAATTCTTTGTGGAAAATCCCATCATTCATTCATAACCTCTTTCAAAAAGAAAATTTACAAAAATTTCCTTAGGCATAGAACTTGCGAAGGTGCAAAGCATTCCAAGGCCGCTCTAACAGGTCGCCTTCAGCGGTCATCAACTGGTAAGCCCCCGAGCCACGCGTTTCGCGTACTATGTAGGGGCCCTCCCAGTTCGCCGCGAGCTTCCCTGCATTAGGTTCCTGCGTGTTTGCGAACACCTTCCTCATCACCATGTCCCCGGCTTTGAATGCCCGATGGCGGACTCTTTTGTTGTAGGCGCGCTTCATTTCTTGTCGGTACCCAGCGAGATGTAGATTGGCGCGCTCTCGTTTTTCTTCGAGCTGGTCGAGAGAGTCGGCGAGCAGAGCGTCGTTATCGACCTCACCTGCAGCAAGCTTTCTTTCTGTTGGCAGCTCGGCTTCGATGGGCAGCACGGCTTCACACCCGTAAGTTAGGCTGAAAGGCGATTCATCGGTTGAGCGACGTGGAGTGGTACGATAAGCCCACAGCACGCCGTCGAGCTCCTGCTCCCACAGTCCTTTCTTTCCTTCCAACCTTTTCTTGAGGTTGTCTAAGATTACTCGATTCGTAGCTTCGGCCTGCCCGTTGCTTTGAGGGTACCTCGGGGACGAGAATCTTAAGTCGACTCCATATTCAACACAAAAGCCTCTGATCAAGCGATTGTCGAACTGGCGACCATTGTCGGTGATGAGCACTCGGGGCAGCCCAAAGCGGCAGAAGATATTCTTCCAGAGGAAGTCCTTGACTTGTTTCTCACCAATCTTAGCTAGTGGGACCGCTTCCACCCATTTGGTGAAGTAGTCCGTAGCTACTAAGATGAATTTCTTCTGCCGGGTAGACACGGGGAAAGGTCCCACAATATCCATTCCCCATTGCTGGAAAGGCCAGGGGCTCGCCAATGGGTGAAGTTCTTCTGCGGGCATATGGTTCGTCGTGGCGTGCTTCTGGCATTGGATGCACCTCAGGGCGGTCTTCAAAGCGTCCTGCTCCAGAGTGGGCCACCAGTACCCTTGCCTTCGAACTTTCGCAGCTAGAGATCGCCCACCAGCGTGGTTTCCCAGCTCGCCAGAGTGGATGCAATTCAGAACTTCTTCGGTCTCCGGGCTTTCGATGCAACGAAGGTTTGGCCCGCCAAACGACCTCCGAAAAAGGCGATCCCAGCGAATGAGATAGCGACCAGCGCATTTCTCCAATCGCCGGGCTTCCTCTTTACCTTCGGGAAGCTCGCCCTTCTGAAGGAAACGAAGAATGAGAGCGATCCACCCGCCAGGAGATACGTCGGCAGAAACTTGGTTAACTGCGAGCTCCGCCAGCTGGAGCCGAGACTGATTCTGGACTTCAATGAGAATATGGCGAGCTTCCGATGTTCCCAGCAAGGAGGCGGCGTTTGCCAAGGCATCAGCTCGCCTATTATCGGCTCGCGGAATTTGCTCGAAAAAGATCTTTTTGAACTCCGCGGCCTTGCTTTTCATCAGATCAACGTAGATCGCCATTCGTGCATCCCGGGAGGCGTACTCCCCATTGATTTGGCAAATAATTAGCTGGGAATCACTAAAGACTTTTAAGCGTTTGGCGCCTACCTCTTGAGCGAGCTCCAGACCGGCCAGTAACGCTTCGTACTCTGCTTCATTGTTAGTAGCGGCGAAATCCAGTCGGACTGATTTCTCGAGCAGCATCTCTTGGGCGATCAGAGCGACCCCGATCCCAGCCCCCAAAGCGTTGGAGGAACCATCTATGAACAATTCCCATCCCATCGCCTCTGGATGCTCATTGGGAGGACGCTCGCCTTGGTTGTCCAAGAACCTCGCCTTCCCAGGGTGCGCCTCAGTTGGCTCATCCTCCTGGTACTGGACTGGTTCTTCTATGGGGAAGTCCGCCAAGAAATCAGCGAGAGCCTGTCCTTTGACAGCAACTCGAGGGACATATTCCAATCCATAGGCGGCGAGCTCGGCAGACCATCGATACAACCTGCCGGCTACCGAAGGCCTGGAGAGAGCGCTCTTCAGGGGATGCTCCGTGATGACTTTGACGATATGCGCTGAGAAGTAGGGATGAAGCTTTCTCGCGGTAAGGACCAAGGCCAATGCGACCTTCTCGATTGGTCGATACCGGAGCTCGGCGGGAAGCATCGTATGGCTCACAAAATAGACAGGTCACTCTACCTTTGCTTCTTCCACTACCAGGACCCCGCTTACGGCGTTCTCCGTGACTGCGAGATACACGCCAAGCTCGGCACCATCTTTTGGTGCCGCTAGGATCGACGGGCTCGCAAGATAGTCTTTGATCTTCTGAAAGGCGCGCTCGCAATTTTCATCCCAGCAAATGCTTGCTCCTTTTCGCAGCAGTTCGAAAAGAGGTCGGCAATTGTCTGAGGATTTGGATATAAACCGGTTGAGCGCGGCGATTTGTCCGCTCAATCTCTGGACTTCTTGCCGGGTTCTTGGTGCGGGCATTTCGACAAGTGCTCGGATTTGCCCAGGGTCGGCCTCGATCCCCCTGTGGGTGACCAGGTACCCGAGGAATTTCCCCGACGTCACTCCGAATGCGCACTTCGCCGGGTTCAGCCTCATTCGGTACTTTCTCAGTATCTCGAAGGTTTCGCGGAGGTCGGCTACATGCCCTCCTCGCTCTCGACTTTTGACCAGAAGGTCGTCAACATAAACCTCGACATTTCTGCCGATCTGATTTTTAAACATTTGAGTGACTAACCTTTGGTAGGTCGCTCCAGCGTTCTTGAGTCCGAAGGGCATCACTTGATAGCAGTACAGCTTCTGATAGCCCGCTCCGGAGTAGAAAGCGGTCTTCTCTTGATCCTCGGGATGGAGGGGTATTTGGTTGTACCCTGAGTATCCATCCATGAATGACAGAGCTCGGAACCCGACAGCTGCGTCGACCAGTGCGCCGATTCTTGGAAGAGGAAATCCGTCCTTCGGGCATGCCTTGTTGAGGTCAGAGAAGTCAATGCACACCCTGACCGCTCCGCTCTTCTTAGGCACCGCCACGATATTGGAGATCCACTCGGGGAAGTGCGCCTCGCGGATGAAGCCGGCTCGCTCCAGCTTATCTATCTCCGCTGCCACTGCTACGGACTTTGCAACAGGTATGTGCCGAGCTTTCTGTTTGACCGGCGGGAACTCCTTCATGGTGTGCAGACGATGACAGGCGACCTCCGGGTCAATCCCTGGCATGTCCGCGAAGCTCCAGGCAAATACGTCGCGGTATTCCCTGAGCAAGCTGGTTATGGCTTGGACCTCGCCCTCGGTTAACGAGGTCCCAAGACTAACAATTCTTGGCCCTTCTTCGCCGCCAATATCGATCTCTTGAAGTGCTTCGGCAACCAGAAAACTACCTCTCTTGGGGGTTGTTAGGCGGCCTTCTTCCAACTTAAGATCCACACCGCTCCCACCCGAAGATGGAGTAGGGGACTTAAACGAAGAGGCCCCCAACGGACTCCCCAGGAGCTCGCTTGTACCGGGCGGTAATTGCTAGGAGGGTGCGGGCCTCTTGGCCTCGGCGACCTCCACGTCCATGAGGTGAGGAGCATCCTGCTCGCATCTGGTTGCGGCTACCTGATCTCCCCGAATGACCACGACCCCACCCGTGGTTGGGAATTTGAGGGCCTGATGGTTGGGTGAAGATACTGCCTTCATCTGCCTTAGCCAAGGCCGCCCAAGAATGGCGTTAAAGGCCGAACTCCCGTCAACTACCGCGAAGCGGACTTGGCGAGCTTCCGGGCCCGCTGTCACGGTGAGGGTTATCTCTCCCGCTACTTTAGCGACCTCACCGGTGAATCCGCTGAGGGAGCTCGTCGAGGGAGACAAGTCGGCAAGTCTCAAACCCATTCGTAGGTAGGCCGACAGAAAAAGGATGTCAACGGCGCTCCCTGAATCCACCAGAGCTCGCCTTACCTCGATGTTTGCCATCATCAGGCGTATGACGAGGGGGTCATTGTGGGGCGCGACAACCCCAGCCATGTCATCCTCCGAAAACCATAGGAAATCGCGGGCTTCTGCCCTCGGCGCTTGAAGTAAAGTAGGAGTTAGCGAGACAGAAAATACCTTCTGCGCCCGCTCCATCTCCCTTACTCGCCGGCGGGCTTCATTACTTGATCTGGGGCCGCTCAGCCGCCCGCTAATGGTGTGACAGATCGCCGGTCCTCCCGGGGGAGGAGGAGGTAAGGCGGGCTCCGCGAGTCCTGGGCGATCTCCCTCCCGAGGTGCTCGCTCTGGAATCACCTCGAACCTCCTCGGGAGCGAGATGAACTGGCTCAAGTGTCCCAAGGTGACCAAATCCTCCAGGTGGTTTTTCAGAGCCCGGCATCTATTAGTGTGATGCCCCGGGCTTCGATGAAAAGCGCACCGCCGCGAGTTGTCGGTCGAGCCAGGTTCTCCGACCTGTAGGGGTGGCGGGTACTGGAAGAAAGGCTCATTCCGAATCTGATGGAAAATTTGCCCCGGCGAGTGGGTCAGCACGGTGAAGTCCCGCTCCCCGGGTCCCGGAGGCAGGCGCCAGTTTGCTGGCCTTCCAGCGACCACCGCGGGGGCTTCAGCGGACGGTATTGCAGGAGCTGCGGACGGTCCGGGCAATGGTACCGAAAGTGGCACCTCCCTCCTCTCCACGGCCTTAACGACAAGAGGTCGCAAAGCCGGAGGAGGTCGCTGCTCTACTGCCTTTCCCTTCCGATCTAGCACTGCATCCTCGAGCTTGATGTGCTGCTGGACCAGGGCGAATAGTTCGACCATTGTGCGAGGGTCCTTAATCACCAGGGCGTCATGAAGCTTGCCCCCCTCGGGGAGGGCGCTTCTGAAGGCGCTCACCGCGGTACGATCCTGGCCCGCCGCGTCTTCCAGAGTGAGGTAAGCGCTTCGGAATCGCGTTGCGAAGCATCGGAGCGTTTCGCGAGCTCCCATGGCCAGAGTAAACAGAGATTCGATCCTCTTCGGGGGCTGCCTGTTGCAGCGATACTGCTCTAGGAATAGCCTAGAGAGAGTTGGAAAGTTGGGGATCACGCCGGACGGCAGCTTGTGGAACCAATTCAATGCCGATCCGGTCAGACTGCTTGGAAACGCGCGACACAAGACATGGTCCTGGTCCCGGAAAAATAGAAGTTTCCTGTAGGCCAAGAGATGGTCGACGGGATCTTGCGATCCGTCAAACAATACAAACTTCGGGGGGGTCCAGTGGTGCGGAAAACCCCCTTGATGGACCTCGCTGGTGAAAGGCGAGCTTCCTCCGTGGGCGGCGAGGTCCTCCAGTAAATCCACTGGCGCACTAGGTCGCTGCCAGTGCCCGGGGAGAAATCCCAAAGGCGGCTGCGCAGGTCCTAGGCGCTCGTGCGCACTCCCTCTAGGAAGGGTCGGATCCACCCCACGGCGACCCTCGGGAGCCACCAATCGGCGGCCTCCTGGCTGCTCGCGCGCGGATCCCTTCAGCGAGGCGGTTGGTCTGTGGGAGGCCGTCACCTCTCGAGGTTCGGAACGTAGAGTCACCGCGGGCTCTTTCCCTCGTCGCCGATGGCGCGGGTCGCGATCCCTCTCTTGAGACCTCGCCTCCGATCCGTCAGAGTCGACGCTCCGGCTACGTCGGCGAGGGATGGTCGCGCGCGAGGTCGCCTGGTTGCTAGACCGCTGGGTTACCAGCTTCTGTAACCTTGTGAGCGGGGTCTCCTTCGCTCCACGCGCGGCCGTCCTCTCAACCGGGGGTTCCGGTCGGGAAGTTCGCCGTGCTGGGACGGTCGTGGGCAGACGCGACGAGACGGGAGGTCGCGCGGGGGACGCAGGCCTCGAAGGTCCTGACCGCCGGCTAGCCGCCGGAGCCTGACGCAAGCGCGTCAACTCCTCCATCATCGCCCGCTGGGTGGCCAACATCTCCAACAGGAGCTGGTCACTGAGCGGGACAAAGGGCTGGGGAGTCTCAGCGGGGGGTTCGCTGTGCACAGACCCCATACGGGCCCTCGCCCGCCTACGCCCCCTTGTCGCCGGAGCCATCTTTGGGGTTTCTAAGGCCGTTGACGCACAGCCGTATGGTCGTGAGCGTTCTCACAGGAACCAGTCGAGATCCCACAGACGGCGCCAAATGTTTGGGGGATTTTTCCTGGTCCTTGCGAGCAACCTGTAAGACCAAGAAAAGAGAAACGTGAGAACGGCTGGCTCCCTTAGGAGCGCAGACCCTCCGACGCTCAAGTCAGTCACGGTAGCACAACGGAGAGCTGTTGTATACCAAAGTGGTAGGGAAAGGGATTTCGAACCTGTACTTTGGAGCCTGGGGGTGTGCATTTATAGACATGGGCGACCTATCGAGCTACGACGCGTGGAGGCTCTTTCCGGCACCTTCTAGGCCCCCCACGTTCTAGCTTTCAATAGTTTCTGACAGTTCTTGGAACTTGGACCCCTGACATTCTTTGTCGTCTAGCTCTTCTGACGCAGTAGTGGGGGACAGCAGCTGCTATTCTGTTGCCGCCATAGGGATCTTCCAGAATGTTCAAGTCTAGGAGGTCTCAAACCGACTCTGACTGGCTTCCATGGACTGCAATCGTCCACGTAGCTTCAGTGGGTTCTCGACACCTGGCAATCTCAGGGAAAAAGCAAAGGCCAGCTCGCCCAATACTGCTCCGTCCTTTCGCCCATATTTATCAAGAGTTGGACCTCGCGGGAGCAACCTCTTCGATAAACAGGGGTCTAGGCGAGCTTCTGGGCGAGCTTCTGAGCGAGCTTGGGCGAACTCCTGGGCGAGCTTGGGCGAGCTAGGCGAGCTCCTGAGTGAGCATGGCGTGCTCCTAAATGAGCTTGGGCGAGCTCCTATGCCAGCTAGGCGGGCTCATGAGTGAACATGGCGAACTCCTGGACGAGCTAGGCGAGCTCCTGAGCGAGCATGGCGAGCTCCTGGACGAGCTAGGCGAGCTCCTGAGCGAGCGTTTCGAGCTCCTGGACGAGCTAAGCGAGCTCCTGAGCGAGCATGACGAGCTCCTGGACGAGCTTGGGCGATCTCCTTCGCGCTCTTTGTCTAAGCCATTTATCGAATATGGGCGAGTATGGCGAGCTCCTGGATGAGCTTGGGTGAGCTCCTTCGCGCTCTTTGTCTAAGCCATTTATCGAATATGGGCGAGTATGGCGAGCTCCTGGATGAGCTTGGGCGAGCTCCTGTGGGGGACTGGAGGTGTGAGCTGTACTCAGATACAAGGTGTCCATCCCGCTCCATGTGAAGGCGAGCTCCTGACGAGGGTTCCAACTCCTGGACGGGCTATCCAAGATATGTGGTTTTTGATTACCCCCAACAGATCATACGAATGAGTAAGAATGGATCGTACAAATGAAATAGAATGGATTGTACGAATGAATTAGAATGGATCGTACGAATGAATTAGAATGGATCGTGTGAAAGAATTAGAATGCATTGTATGAATGAATTAGAATGGATCGTATGAATGAATTAGAATGGATCGTGCGAATGAATTCAAATAGATCGCATGATCCATTCGAATAGAATGGATCGTATGAATGAATTAGAATGGATCGGGCGAATGAATTAGAATGGATTGAAGGAATGAATTAGAATGGATCGTATGAATGAATTAGAATGGATCGTATGAATGAATTAGAATGGATCGTGCGAATGAATTAGAATGGATCGTACGAATGAATTAGAATGGATCGTACGAATGAATTAGAATGGATCATACGAATGAATTAGAATCGATCACACGAATGAGTAAGAATGGATCGTACGAATAAAATAGAATGGATTGTACGAATGAATTAGAATGGATACATTCATGCGAATGAATTAGAATGGATCGGACGATTGAATTAGAATGGATCGTACGATTCATTCTAATTCATTCGTACGATCCATTCTAATACATTCGTACGATTCATGCTAATTCATTCGCACGATCCATTCTAATTCATTCGTACGATCCATTCTTATTCATTCATACGATCCATTCTAATTCATTCGCACAATCTATTCTAATTCATTCATACAATCCATTCTAATTCATTCGTATGATCCATTCTAACTCATTCGGTGGATCCATTCAAATTCATTCGTACGATCCATTCTAATTCATTCCCACGATCCATTCTAATTTATTCGTACGATCCATTCTAATTCATTCGTACGATCTATTCTAATTCATTCGCACGAATGTAACCATTCTAATTCATTCATACGATTCATTCTAATTCATTCGTATGAGCTATTCTAATTCATTCGTACGATCCATTCTAATTCATTCGTACGATCCATTGTAATTCATTCATACAATCCATTTAGATTCATTCGCACAAATGTATCCATTCAAATTCATTCGTACGATCCAGTCTAATTCATTCGTACGATCCATTCTAATTCCTTCGTACGATCCAGTCTAATTCATTCGTACGATCTATTCTAATTCATTCGTACGATGCATTCTAATTCATTCGTACGATCCATTCTAATTCCTTCGTACGATCCATTCTAATTCATTCGTACGATTCATTCTAAATCATTCGTACAATCTATTCTAATTCATTCATACAAATGGATACATACGTGTGAATGAATTAGAATGGATCGTACGAATGAGTAAGAATGGATCATACGAATGAAATAGAATGGATTGCACGAATGAATTAGAATGGATCGTACGAATGAATTAGAATGGATCGTGTGAAAGAATTAGAATGGATTGTATGAATGAATTAGAATGGATCATACGAATGAATTAGAATGGATCTTACGAAGGAATTAGAATGGATCGTACGAATGAATTAGAATGGATCGTACGAATGAATTAGAATAGATCGTACGAATGAATTAGAATGGATCATACGAAAGAATTAGAATGGATCGTACGAATGAATTAGAATGGATATATTCGTGCAAATGAATTAGAATGGATCGTATGAGTGTATTAGAATGGATCGTATGAGTGAATTAGAATGGATCGTACGAATGAATTAGAATGGATCGTACGAATGAATTAGAATGGATACATTCGTGTGAATGAAATAGAATGGATCGTATGAATGAATTATAATAGATTTTGTGAATGAATTAGAACTGATCGTACGAATAAATTAGAATGGATACATTCGTGCGAATGAATTAGAATGGATTGTATGAATGAATTAGAATGGATCGTACGAATGAACTAGAATGGATACATTCGTGCGAATGAATTAGAATGGATCGTACGAATGAATTAGAATGGATCGTACGAATGAATTAGAATGGATCTTACGAATGAATTAGAATGGATCGTACGAATGAATTAGAGAATGGATCGTAAGAATGAATTAGAATGGATACATTCATGCGAATGAATTAATATGGATCGGACAAATGAATTAGAATGGATCGTACGAATGAATTAGAATGGATCGTACGAATAAATTAGAATGGATACATTCGTGCGAATGAATTAGAATGGATTGTATGAATGAATTAGAATGGATCGTACGAATGAATTAGAATGGATCATATGAGTTAATTAGAATGGATACGAAGGAATTAGAATGGATCGTACGAAGGAATTAGAATGGATCATACGAATGAAATAGAATGGATCGTACGAAGGAATTAGAATGGATCGTACGAAGGAATTATAATGGATCGTACGAATGAATTAGAATGGATATATTCGTGCAAATGAATTAGAATGGATCGTATGAATGAATTAGAATGGATCGTATGAGTGAATTAGAACGGATAGTACGAATGAAGTAGAATGGATCGTATGAATGAATTAGAATGGATAATTCGTGCGAATGAATTAGAATGGATCGTACGAATGAATTAGAATGGATCCTATGAATGAATTAGAACGGATCGTGCGAATGAATTAGAATGGATCGTACGAATGAATTAGAATGGATCGTGCTAATGAATTAGAATTGATCGAACGAATGAATTAGAATGGATACATTCGTGCGAATGAATTAGAATGGATCGGACGAATGAATTAGAATGGATCGTACGAATGAGTAAGAATGGATCGTACGAATGAAATAGAATAGATCGTACGAATGAATTAGAATGGATCGTACGAAGGAATTAGAATGGATCGTACGAATGAATTAGAATGGATATATTCGTGCAAATGAATTAGAATGGATCGTATGAATGTATTAGAATGGATCTTATGAGTGAATTAGAATGGATCGTACGAATGAATTAGAATGGATCGTATGAATGAATTAGAATGGATACATTCGTGTGAATGAATTAGAATGGATCGTATGAATGAATTCGAATAGATTTTGTGAATGAATTAGAACTGATTGTGCGAATGAATTAGAGTGGATTGTATGAATGAATTAGAATGGATCCTATGAATGAATTAGAATGGATCGTACGAATGAATTAGAATGGATACATTCGTGCGAATGAATTAGAATTGATCGTACGAATGAATTAGAATGGATCGTGCGAATGAATTAGAATGGATCGTACGAATGAATTAGAATGGATACATTCGTCCGAATGAATTAGAATGGATACATTCGTGCGAAAGAATTAGAATAGATCGTATGATTGAATGAGAATGGATCCTATGAATGAATTAGAATGGATCGTGCGAATGAATTAGAATGGATCGTATGAATGAATTAGAATGGATCGTGCTAATGAATTAGAATTGATCGAAGAATGAATTAGCATGGATCGTGCTAATGAATTAGAATGGAACGTACGAATGAATTAGAATGGATCGTGTGAAAGAATTAGAATGGATTGTATGAATGAATTAGAATGAATTCGTACGATCCATTCGAATTCATTCGCACGATCCATTCTAATTCATTCATACGATCGATTCTAATTCATTCATACAATCCATTCTAATTCTTTCACACGATCCATTCTAATTCATTCGTAGGATCCATTCTAATTCATTCGTACAATCTATTCTATTTCATTCGTACGATCCATTCTTACTCATTCATATGATCCATTCTAATTCATTCGGACGAATGTATCCATTCTAATTTATTCGTACGATCCATTCTAATTCATTCGTACGATCCATTCAAATTCATTCGTACGATCCATTCTTACTCTTTCGTATGATCCATTCTAATTCATCCGTACGATCCATTCTAATTCATTCGTACGATCCATTCTAATTCATTCGCAAAATCTATTCTAATTTATTCATACGATCCATTCTAATTCATTCGTACGATCGTACGAATGAATTAGAATGGATCGTACAGAATAAATTAGAATGGATTGTATGAATGAATTAGAATGGATACATTCGTGCGAATGAATTAGAATGGATCATACGAATGAGTAAGAATGGATCGTACGAATGAAATAGAATGGATTGTACGAATGAATTAGAATGGATCGTACAAATGAATTAGAATGGATCGTACGAATGAATTAGAATGGATCATACGAATGAGTAAGAATGGATCGTACAAATGAAATAGAATGGATTGTACGAATGAATTAGAATGGATCGTACGAATGAATTAGAATGGATTGTGTGAAAGAATTAGAATGCATTGTATGAATGAATTAGAATGGATCGTATGAATGAATTAGAATGGATCGTGCGAATGAATTTAAATAGATCGCATGATCCATTCGAATAGAATGGATCGTATGAATGAATTAGAATGGATCGGGCGAATGAATTAGAATGGATTGTAGGAATGAATTAGAATGGATCGTATGAATGAATTAGAATGGATCGCATGAATGAATTAGAATGGATCGTGCGAATGAATTAGAATGGATCGTACGAATGAATTAGAATGGATCGTACGAATGAATTAGAATGGATCATACGAATGAATTAGAATGGATCATACGAATGAGTAAGAATGGATCGTACGAATAAAATAGAATGGATTGTACGAATGAATTAGAATGGATACATTCATGCGAATGAATTAGAATGGATCGGACGATTGAATTAGAATGGATCGTACGATTCATTCTAATTCATTCGTACGATCCATTCTAATACATTCGTACGATTCATGCTAATTCATTCTCATGATCCATTCTAATTCATTCGTACGATCCATTCTTATTCATTCATACGATCCATTCTAATTCATTCGCACAATCTATTCTAATTCATTCATACAATCCATTCTAATTCATTCGTATGATCCATTCTAACTCATTCGGTGGATCCATTCAAATTCATTCGTACGATCCATTCTAATTCATTCCCACGATCTATTCTAATTTATTCGTACGATCCATTCTAATTCATTCGTACGATCTATTCTAATTCATTCGCACGAATGTAACCATTCTAATTCATTCATACGATTCATTCTAATTCATTCGTATGAGCTATTCTAATTCATTCGTACGATCCATTCTAATTCATTCGTACGATCCATTGTAATTCATTCATACAATCCATTTAGATTCATTCGCACAAATGTATCCATTCAAATTCATTCGTACGATCCAGTCTAATTCATTCGTACGATCCATTCTAATTCCTTCGTACTATCCAGTCTAATTCATTCGTACGATCTATTCTAATTCATTCGTACGATCCATTCTAATTCATTCGTACGATCCATTCTAATTCCTTCGTACGATCCATTCTAATTCATTCGTACGATTCATTCTAAATCATTCGTACAATCTATTCTAATTCATTCGTACAAATGGATACATTCGTGTGAATGAATTAGAATGGATCGTACGAATGAGTAAGAATGGATCATACGAATGAAATAGAATGGATTGCACGAATGAATTAGAATGGATCGTACGAATGAATTAGAATGGAACGTGTGAAAGAATTAGAATGGATTGTATGAATGAATTAGAATGGATCATACGAATGAATTAGAATGGATCGTATGAAGGAATTAGAATGGATCATACGAATGAATTAGAATGGATCGTACGAATGAATTAGAATAGATCGTACGAATGAATTAGAATGGATCGTACGAAAGAATTAGAATGGATCGTACGAATGAATTAGAATGGATATATTCGTGCAAATGAATTAGAATGGATCGTATGAGTGTATTAGAATTGATCGTATGAGTGAATTAGAATGGATCGTACGAATGAATTAGAATGGATCGTATGAATGAATTAGAATGGATACATTCGTGTGAATGAAATAGAACGGATCATATGAATGAATTATAATAGATTTTGTGAATGAATTAGAATTGATCGTACGAATAAATTAGAATGGATACATTCGTGCGAATGAATTAGAATGGATTGTATGAATGAATTAGAATGGATCGTACGAATGAACTAGAATGGATACATTCGTGCGAATGAATTAGAATGGATCGTACGAATGAATTAGAATGGATCGTACGAATGAATTAGAATGGATCTTACGAATGAATTAGAATGGATCGTACGAATGAATTAGAGAATGGATCGTAAGAATGAATTAGAATGGATACATTCATGCGAATGAATTAATATGGATCGGACAAATGAATTAGAATGGATCGTACGAATGAATTAGAATGGATCGTACGAATAAATTAGAATGGATACATTCGTCCGAATGAATTAGAATGGATCATACTAATGAGTAAGAATGGATCGTACGAATGAAATAGAATAGATTTTACGAATGAATTAGAATGGATCCTACGAATGAATTAGAATGGATCGTGTGAAAGAATTAGAATGGATTGTATGAATGAATTAGAATGGATCGTATGAATGAATTAGAATGGGTCGTGCGAATGAATTCGAATGGATCGTACGAATTCAGTCTAATTCATTCATACAATCCATTCTAATTCTTTCACACGATCCATTCTAATTCATTCGTACGTTCCATTCTAATTCATTAGCACAATCCATGCTAATTCATTCGTTCGATTAATTCTAATTCATTAGCACGATCCATTCTAATTCATTCGTACGATCCTTTCTAATTCATTCGCATGATCCATTCTAATTCATTCATAGGATCCATTCTAATTCATTCATACAATCCATTCTAATTCATTCACACGAATGTATCCATTCTAATTCATTCGTACGATCAGTTCTAATTCATTCACAAAATCTATTCTAATTCATTCATACGATCCATTCTAATTCATTCACACAAATGTATCCATTCTAATTCATTCATACGATCCATTCTAATTTATTCGTACAATCCATTCTAATTCACTCATACGATCCATTCTAATACATTCATACGATCCATTCTAATTCATTTGCACGAATATATCCATTCTAATTCATTCGTACGATCCATTCTAATTCCTTCGTACGATCCATTCTAATTCATTCGTACGATCTATTCTATTTCATTCGTACGATCCATTCTTACTCATTCGTATGATCCATTCTAATTCATTCGTCTGATCCATTCTAATTCATTCGCATGAATGTATCCATTCTAATTCATTCATTCGATCAATTCTAATTCATTAGCACGATCCATTCTAATTCATTCGTACGATCCATTCTAATTCATTCGCACGATCCATTCTAATTCATTCATACAATCCATTCTAATTTATTCATACGATCTATTCTAATTCTTTCGCACGAATGTATCCTTTCTAATTCATTCGCACGAATGTATCCATTCTAATTCATTCGTACGATCTATTCTAATTCATTCGTACGATCCATTCTAATTCATTCGTACGATCTATTCTAATTCATTCATACGATCTATTCTAATTCATTCATACAATCCATTCTAATTCTTTCACATGATCCATTCTAATTCATTCGTACGATCCATTCTAATTCATTCGCACAATCCATTCTATTTCATTCGTACGATCCATTCTTACTCATTCGTATGATCCATTCTAATTCATTCGCACGAATGTATCCATAATGGATCATACGAATGAGTAAGAATGGATCGTACGAATGAAATAGAATGGATTGTGCGAATGAATTAGAATGGATCGTACTATTGAATTAGAATGGATCATACGAATGAGTAAGAATGGATCGTATGAATGAATTATAATGGATCGTATGAATGAATTAGAATGGATCATACGAATGAGTAAGAATGGATACATTCGTGCGAATGAATTAGAATGGATCGGACGAATGAATTAGAATGGATCATTCTAATTCATTCGTACGATCCATTCTAATTCATTCGTACGATCCATTATTACTCATTCGTATGATCCATTCTAATTCATTCGTACGATCCATTCTAATTCATTCGTACGATCGATTCTAATTCATTCACACTATCCATTCTAGTTCATTCGTACGATCCATTCTAATTCATTCGTATGATCCATTCTAATTTATTCATTCAAATATATCTATTCTAATTCATTCGTACGATCCATTCTAATTCATTCGCACGATCCATTTTAATTCATTCGCACAAATATATCCATTCTAATTCATTTGCACGATCCATTCTAATTCATTCCGATGATCTATTCTAATTCATTCGTACGATCCATTCTAATTCATTCGTACGATCCATTCTAATTCCTTCGTACGATCCATTCTAATTCATTCGTACGATCTTTTCTAATTCATTTGTACGATCCATTCTAATTCATTCGTACGATCCATTCTAATTCCTTCGTACGATCCATTCTAATTCATTCGTACGATCCATTTTAATTCATTCGTACAATCTATTCTAATTCATTCGTACGAATGGATACATTCGTGTGAATGAATTAGAATGAATCGTACGAATGAGTAAGAATGGATCGTACGAATAAACTAGAATGGATTGCTCGAATGAATTAGAATGGATCGTATGAATGAATTAGAATGGATCGTACGAAGGAATTAGAATGGATCGTACGAATGAATTAGAATGGATCGTACGAATGAATTAGAATAGATCATACGAATGAATTAGAATGGATCGTACGAAGGAATTAGAATGGATAGTACGAATGAATTAGAAAGGATCGTGCTAATGAATTAGAATTGATCGAACGAATGAATTAGCATGGATCGTGCTAATGAATTAGAATGGAACGTACGAATGAATTAGAATGGATCGTGTGAAAGAATTAGAATGGATTGTATGAATGAATTAGAATGAATTCGTACGATCCATTCGAATTCATTCGCACGATCCATTCTAATTCATTCATACGATCCATTCTAATTCATTCATACAATCCATTCTAATTCTTTCACACGATCCATTCTAATTCATTCGTAGGATCCATTCTAATTCATTCGTACAATCTATTCAATTTCATTCGTACGATCCATTCTTACTAATTCGTATGATCCATTCTAATTCATTCGGACGAATGTATCGATTCTAATTTATTCGTACGATCCATTCTAATTCATTCGTACGATCCATTCTAATTCATTCGTACGATCTATTCTAATTCATTCGTACGATCCATTCTAATTTCAGTCGTACAATCCATTCTAATTCATTCGCTCGAATGTATCCATTCTAATCCATTCGTATGATCCATTCTAATCCATTCGTACGATCCATTCTAATTCATTCGCATGAATGTAACCATTCTAATTCATTCATTTGATCCATTCTAATTCATTCGTACGATCCATTCTAATTCATTCGTCCGATCCATTCTAATTCATTCGCACGAATGTATCCATTCTAATTCATTCGTACGATCCATTCTAATTCATTCGTATGATCCATTCTAATTCATTCGTAAGATCCATTCTAATTCATTCATACGATCCATTCTAATTCATTCGTACGATCTATTCTAATTCATTCTCACGAATGTATCTATTCTAGTTCATTCGTACGATCCATTCTAATTCATTCGTACGATCCAGTCTAATTCATTCGCACGATCCATTCTAATTCATTCGTACGATCAATTCTAATTCATTCGTACGAATGTATCCATTCTAATTCATTCGTACGATCCTGAATTAGAATGGATCGTACGAATGAATTAGAATGGATACCTTTGTGCATATGAATTAGAATGGATCGTACGAATGAATTAGAATGGATCATATTAATGAATTAGAATGGATCGTACGAATGAATTAGAATGGATCGTACGAATGAATTAGAATGGATCTTACGAATGGATTAGAATGGATACATTCGTGCGAATGAATTAAAATGGATCGGACGAATGAATTAGAATGGATCGTACGAATGAATTAGAATGGATCAAATGAATGAATTAGAATGGATACATTCGTGCGAATGAATTAGAATGGATCGGACAAATGAATTAGAATGGATCGTACGAATGTATTAGAATGGATCGTATGAATGAATTAGAATGGATCGTACGAATAAATTAGAATGGATACGTTCGTCCGAATGAATTAGAATAGATCATATGAATGAGTAAGAATGGATCGTACGAATGAAATAGAATATATTGTACGAATGAATTAGAATGGATCGTGCGAATGAATTAGAATGGATCGTACGAATGAATAAGAATGGATCGTACGAATGAATTAGAATGGATCGTGCGAATGAATTAGAATGGATCATATTAATGAATTAGAATGGATCGTACGAATGAATTAGAATGGATACATTCGTGCGAATGAATTAGAATGGATCGTGCGAATCCATTAGACTGGATCGTGCGAATGAATAAGAATGGATCATACGAATGAATTAGAATGGATCGTACTAATTAATTAGAATGGATACATTCGTGCGAATGAATTAGAATGGATTGTATGAATGAATTAGAATGGATCGTACGAATGAATTAGAATGGATCATACGAATTAATTAGAATGGATCATACGAATGAATTAGAATGGTTCGTACGAATGAATTAGAATGGATCGTACGAATGAACTAGAATGGATCGTACGAATGAACTAGAATGGATACATTCGTGCGAATGAATTAGAATGGATCGTACGAATGAATTAGAATGGATCGTACGATTCATTCTAATTCATTCGTACGATCCATTCTAATATATTCGTACGATTCATGCTAATTCATTCGCACGATCCATTCTAATTCATTCGTACGATCCATTCTTATTCATCCATACGATCCATTCTAATTCATTCGCACAATCCATTCTAATTCATTCGTACAATCCATTCTAATTCTTTTGTATGATCGATTCTAACTCATTCGGTGGATCCATTCTAATTCATTCGTACGATCCATTCTAATTCATTCCCACGATCCATTCTAATTTATTCGTACGATCCATTCTAATTCATTCGTACGATCTATTCTAATTCAATCGCACGAATGTAACCATTCTAATTCATTCATACGATTCATTCTAATTCATTCGTATGAGCTATTCTAATTCATTGCTACGATCCATTCTAATTCATTCGTACGATCCATTGTAATTCATTCATACAATCCATTTAGATTCATTCGCACAAATGTATCCATTCAAATTCATTCGTACGATCTAGTCTAATTCATTCGTATGATCCATTCTAATTCATTCGCACGAATATATCCATTCTAATTCTTTCGTACGATGCATTCTAATTCATTCGTACGATCCATTCTAATTCATTCGTACGATCCATTCTAATTCATTCGCACGAATGTATCCATTCTAATTCATTCGTACAATCCATTCTATTTCATTAGTACGATCCATTCTTACTCATTCGTATGATCCATTCTAATTCATTCGTATGATCCATTCTAATTCATTCGTACGATCCATTCTAATTCATTCGCACGATCCATTCTAATTCATTCATACGATCCATTCTAATTCATTCCTACAATCCATTCTAATTCATTCGCCCGATCCATTCTAATTCATTCATACGATCCATTCTATTCGAATGGATCATGCGATCCATTCGAATTCATTCGCACGATCCATTCTAATTCATTCATACGATCCATTCTAATTCATTCATACAATGCATTCTAATTCTTTCACACGATCCATTCTAATTCATTCGTACGATCCATTCTAATTCATTCGTACAATCCATTCTATTTCATTTGTACGATCCATTCTTACTCATTCGTATGATCCATTCTAATTCATTCGTACGATCCATTCTAATTCATTTGTACGATCCATTCTAATTCATTCGTACAATCCATTCTATTTCATTCGTACGATCCATTCTTACTCATTCGTATGATCCATTCTAATTCATTCGCACGAATGTATCCATTCTAATTCATTCATACAATCCATTCTAATTCATTCCGTACGATCCATTCTAATTCATTCATACGATCGTACGAATGAATTAGAATGGATCGTACAAATGAATTAGAATAGATTGTGCGAATGAATTAGAATGGATCGTACGAATGAATTAGAATGGATCGTACGAATGAATTAGAATGGATCATACGAATGAGTAAGAATGGATCGTACGAATGAATTAGAATGGATCGTACGAATGAATTAGAATGGATCGTACGAATAAATTAGAATGGATACATTCGTCCGAATGAATTAGAATGGATCATACGAATGAGTAAGAATGGATCGTACGAATGAAATAGAATAGATTGTACGAATGAATTAGAATGGATCCTACGAATGAATTAGAATGGATCGTGTGAAAGAATTAGAATGGATTGTATGAATGAATTAGAATGGATCGTATGAATGAATTAGAATGGATCGTGCGAATGAATTCGAATGGATCGCACGAATTCATTCTAATTCATTCATACAATCCATTCTAATTCTTTCACACGATCCATTCTAATTCATTCGTACGTTCCATTCTAATTCATTAGCACGATCCATGCTAATTCATTCGTTCGATCAATTCTAATTCATTAGCACGATCCATTCTAATTCATTCGTACGATCCATTCTAATTCATTCATAGTATCCATTCTAATTCATTCATACGATCTATTCTAATTCTTTCTCACGAATGTATCCATTCTAATTCATTCGCACGAATCTATCCATTCTAATTCATTCGTACCATCCATTCGAATTCATTCGCACGATCCATTCTAATTCATTCATATGATCCATTCTAATTCATTCATACAATCCATTCTAATTCTTTCACACGATCCATTCTAATTCATTCGTACGATCCATTCTAATTTACGATCCATTCTAATTCATTCGTACAATCCATTCTATTTCATTCGTACGATCCATTCTTACTCATTCGTATGATCCATTCTAATTCATTCGTATGATCCATTCTAATTCATTCATACGATCCATTCTAATTCGTTCGTACGATCCATTCTAATTCATTCGTACGATCCATTCTAATTCATTCATACGAATGTATCCATTCTAATACATTTGCACGATCCATTCTAATTCATTCCTATGATCTATTCTAATTCATTCGTACGATCCATTCTAATTCATTCGTACGATCCATTCTACGATCCAATCTAATTTATTCATACGATCCATTCTAATTCATATGCACAAAGGTATCCATTCTAATCCATTCGTAGGATCCATTCTAATCCATTCATATGATCCATTCTAATTCATTCGTACGATCCATTCTAATTCATTCGCTCGAATGTATCCATTCTAATCCATTCGTACGATCCATTCTAATCCATTCGTACGGTCCATTCTAATTCATTCGCATGAATGTAACCATTCTAATAATTCATATGATCCATTCTAATTCATTCGTACGATCGATTCTAATTCATTCGTCCGATCCATTCTAATTCATTCGCACGAATGTATCCATTTAATTCATTCGTACGATCCATTCTAATTCATTCGTATGATCCATTCGAATTCATTCGTAAAATCCATTCTAATTCATTCGTACGATCCATTCTAATTCATTCGCACGAATGTCTCCATTCTAGTTCATTCGTACGATCCATTCTAATCCATTCTATTTCATTCGTACGATCCATTCTTACTCATTCGTACGTTCCATTCTAATTCATTCGCACGAATGTATCCATTCTAATTCATTCGTACGATCCATTCTAATTCATTCGCACAATCTATTCTAATTCATTTGTACGATCAATTCTAATTCATTCGCACGATCCATTCTAATTCATTCATACGATCCATTGTAATTCATTCATACAATCCATTCTAATTCTTTCACACGATCCATTCTAATTTATTTGTACGATCTATTCTAATTCATTCGTACAATCCATTCTATTTCATTCGTACGATCCATTCTTACCCATTCGTACAATCCATTCTAATTCATTCGCACGAATGTATCCATTCTAATTCATTCGTACATACGATCCATTCTAATTCATTCGCACGAATGTATCCATTTTAATTCATTTGTATAATCCATTCTATTTCATTCGTACGATCCATTCTTACTCATTCGTATGATCCATTCTAATTCATTTGCACGAATGTATCCATTCTAATTCATTCGTACGATCCATTCTAATTCATTCGCACAATCAACTCTATTTCATTCGTACGATCCATTCTTACTCATTCGTACGATCCATTCTAATTCCTTCGTACGATCCATTCTATTTCATTCGTATGATCCATTCTAATTCCTTCATACGATCCATTCTAATTCCTTGTATCCATTCTAATTCACTAAAACGATCCATTCTAATTCATTCGTACGATCCATTCTAATTCATTTGCACGAATATATCCATTCTAATTCATTCGCACGATCGTGCTAGTGAATTAGAATGGATCGTACGAATGAATTAGAATGGATACATTTGTGCGAATCCATTCTATTTCATTCGTACGATCCATTCTGATTCATTCGTATGATCCATTCTCACTCATTCGTACGATCATTTCTAATTCATTCATACGATCCATTCTAATTCATTCGTACGATCCATTCTAATTCATTCGTACAATCCATTCTAATTCTTTCACACGATCCATTCTAATTCATTCGTACGATCCATTCTAATTCATTCGTACGATTCATTCTAATTCATTTGCACGATCCATTCTACTTCATTTGTACGATCCATTCCAAGATTCATTCCAATTCATTCGTACGATCCATTCCAATTCGTTCGTACGATCCATTCTAAATCATTCGTACGATCCATTCTAATTCATTCGAATGTTCCATTCTAATTCCTTCGTACGATCCATTCTAATTCCTTCCATTCTAATTCAATCGTACGATCCATTCTAATTCATTCACATGATCCATTCTAATTCATTCATACAATCCATTCTAATTTATTCGTATGATCCATTCTAATTCATTCATACGATCCATTCTAATTCCTTCGTACGATCCATTCTAATTCCTTCGTACGATCCATTCTACTTCCTTTGTACGATCCATTCTAATTCCTTCGTACGATCCATTCTAATTCATTCATACGATCCAATCTAATTCATTCCTACGATCCATCTTAATTCATTCGCACGATCGATTCTAATTCATTCGCACGGTCTATTCTAATTCATTCGTACGATCCATTCTAATTCCTTCGTACGATCCATTCTAATTCATTCGCACGATCCATTCTAATTCATTCATACGATCCAATCTAATTCATTCATATGATCCATTCTAATTCATTCGTATGATCCATTCTAATTAGAATGGATCGTGCGAATGAATTAGAATGGATCGTACGAATTAATTATAATAGATTATGCGAATGAATTAGAATGGATCGTGCGAATGAATTAGAATGGATCGTGCGAATGAATCAGAATGGATCGTACGAAGGAATTAGAATGGATCGTACGAATGAATTAGAATAGATCGTGCGAATGTATTAGAATGGATCGTGCGAATGAATTAAGATGGATCGTAGGAATGATTTAGATTGGATCGTATGAATGAATTAGAATGGATCGTACGAAGGAATTAGAAGGGATCGTACAAACGAAGTAGAATGCATCGTACGAAGGAACTAGAATGGATCGTACGAAGGAATTAGAATGGATCGTACGAATGAATTAGAATGGATCATACGAATAAATTAGAATGGATCGTATGAATGAATTAGAATGGATCATTCGAATGAATTAGAATGGATCGTACGATTGAATTAGAATGGAAGGAATTAGAATGGATCGTATGAAGGAATTAGAATGGAATGTACGAATGAATTAGAATGGATCGTACGAATGAATTAGAATGGATCGTACGAATGAATTGGAATGGATCGTACGAATGAATTGGAATGAATCTTGGAATGGATAGTACAAATGAAGTAGAATGGATCGTGCAAATGATTTAGAATGAATCGTACGAATGAATTAGAATGGATCGTACAAATGAATTAGAATGGATCGTGTGAAAGAATTAGAATGGATTGTACGAATGAATTAGAATGGATCGTACGAATGAATTACAATGGATCGTATGAATGAATTAGAATGGATCGTACGAATGAGTGAGAATGGATCATACGAATGAATCAGAATGGATCGTACGAATGAAATAGAATGGATTCGCACGAATGTATCCATTCTAATTCATTCGTACGATCCATTCTAATTCACTAGCACGATCGTACAAATTAATTAGAATGGATCGTGCGAATGAATTAGAATGGATACATTCGTCCGAATGAATTAGAATGGATCATACGAATGAGTAAGAATGGATCGTGTGAAAGAATTAAAATGGATTATATGAATGAATTAGAATGGATCATATGAATGAATTAGAATGGATCGTGCGAATGAATTCGAATGGATCGTACGAATTCATTCTAATTCATTCATACAATCCATTCTAATTCTTTCACACGATCCATTCTAATTCATTAGTACGTTCCATTCTAATTCATTAGCACGATCCATGCTAATTCATTCGTTCGATCAATTCTAATTCATTAGCACGATCCATTCTAATTCATTCGTACGATCCATTCTAATTACTTCGCACGATCCATTCTAATTCATTCATAGGATCCATTCTAATTCATTCATACGATCTATTCTAATTCTTTCGCACGAATGTATCCATTCTAATTCATTCACACGAATGCATCCATTCTAATTCATTCGTACGATCCATTCTAATTCATTCGTACGATCCATTCTAATTCATTCATACGATCCATTCTAATTCTTTCACACGATCCATTCTAATTCATTCGTACGATCCATTCTAATTCATTCGCACAATCCATTCTATTTCATTCGTACGATCCATTCTTACTCATTCGTATGATCCATTCTAATTCATTCGCACAAATATATCCATAATGGATCATACGAATGAGTAAGAATGGATCGTACGAATGAAATAGAATGGATTGTGCGAATGAATTAGAATGGATCGTACGAATGAACTAGAATGGGTACATTTGTGCGAATGAATTAGAATGGATCGTACGAATGAATTAGAATGGATCGTACGAATGAATTAGAACGAATGAATTAGAATGGATACATTTGTGCGAATGAATTAGAATGGATCGGACGAATGAATTAGAATGGATCGTACGAATGAGTAAGAATGGATCGTACGAATGAAATAGAATAGATCGTACGAATGAATTAGAATGGATCGTACGAAGGAATTAGAATGGATCGTACGAATGAATTAGAATGGATATATTCGTGCAAATGAATTAGAATGGATCGTATGAATGTATTAGAATGGATTGTATGAGTGAATTAGAATGGATCGTACGAATGAATTAGAATGGATCGTATGAATGAATTAGAATGGATACATTCGTGTGAATGAATTAGAATGGACCGTATGAATGAATTAGAATAGATTTTGTGAATGAATTAGAACTGATCGTACGAATGAATTAGAATGGATACATTCGTGCGAATGAATTAGAATGGATTGTATGAATGAATTAGAATGGATCCTATGAATGAATTAGAATGGATCGTGCGAATGAATTAGAATGGATCGTACGAATGAATTAGAATGGATCGTGCTAATGAATTAGAATTGATCGAACGAATGAATTAGCATGGATCGTGCTAATGAATTAGAATGGAACGTACGAATGAATTAGAATGGATCGAGTGAAAGAATTAGAATGGATTGTATGAATGAATAAGAATGAATTCGTACGATCCATTCGAATTCATTCGCACGATCCATTCTAATTCATTCATACAATCCATTCTAATTCATTCATACAATCCATTCTAATTCTTTCACACGATCCATTCTAATTCATTCGTAGGATCCATTCTAATACATTCGTACAATCTATTCCATTTCATTCGTACGATCCATTCTTACTCATTCGTATGATCCATTCTAATTCATTCGGACGAATGTATCCATTCTAATTTATTCGTACGATCCATTCTAATTCATTCGTACGATCCATTCTAATTCATTCGTCCGATCCATTCTAATTCATTCGCACGAATGTATCCATTCTAATTCATTCGTACGATCCATTCTAATTCATTCGTAAGATCCATTCTAAATCATTCGTACGATCCATTCTAATTCATTCGTACGATCCATTCTAATTCACTCGTTCGATCGTACGAATGAACTAGAAAGAATTAGAATGGATTGTATGAATGAATTAGAATGGATCGTATGAATGAATTAGAATGGATCGTGCGAATGAATTCGAATGGATCGTACGAATTCATTCTAATTCATTCGTACAATCCATTCTAATTCTTTCACACAATCCATTCTAATTCATTCGTAGGTTCCATTCTAATTCATTAGCACGATCCATGCTAATTCATTCGTTCGATCAATTCTAATTCATTAGCATGATCCATTCTAATTCATTCGTACGATCCATTCTAATTCATTCGCACGATCCATTCTAATTCATTCATAGGATCCATTCTAATTCATTCATACGATCTATTCTAATTCTTTCGCACGAATGTATCCATTGTGCGAATGAATTAGAATGGATCGTACGAATGAATTAGAATGGATCGTACGAATGAACTAGAATGGATATATTCGTGCGAATGAATTAGAATGGATCGTACGAATGAATTAGAATGGATCGTACGAATGAATTAGAATGGATCTTACGAATGAATTAGAATGGATACATTCGTGCGAATGAATTAGAATGGATCGGACGAATGAATTAGAATGGATCGTACGAATGAATTAGAATGGATACATTCGTCCGAATGAATTAGAATGGATCATATGAATGAGTAAGAATGGATCGTACGAATGATATAGAATAGATTGTACGAATGAATTAGAATGGATCCTACGAATGAATTAGAATGGATCGTGTGAAAGAATTAGAATGGATTGTATGAACGAATTAGAATGGATCGTATGAATGAATTAGAATGGATCGTGCGAATGAATTCGATTGGATCGTACGAATTCATTCTAATTCATTCATACAATCCATTCTTATTCTTTCACACGATCCATTCTAATTCATTCGTACGTTCCATTCTAATTCATTAGCATGATCCATGCTAATTCATTCATTCGATCAATTCTAATTCATTAGCACGATCCATTCTAATTCATTCGTACGATCCATTCTAATTCATTCGCACGATCCATTCTAATTCATTCATAGGATCCATTCTAATTCATTCATACAATCCATTCTAATTCATTCGCACGAATGTATCCATTCTAATTCATTCGTACGATCAGTTCTAATTCATTCACAAAATCTATTCTAATTCATTCATACGATCTATTCTAATTCATTCACACGAATGTATCCATTCTAATTCATTCGTTCGATCAATTCTAATTCATTAGCACGATCCATTCTAATTTATTCGTACGATCCATTCTACTTCATTCGTATGATCCATTCTAATTAATTCGTATGATCCATTCTAATTAATTCATACGATCCATTCTAATTCATTCATACAATCCATTCTAATTCATTCGTACGATCCATTCTAATTCACTCATACGATCCATTCTAATACATTCATACGATCCATTCTAATTCATTTGCACGAATATATCCATTCCAATTTATTCGTACAATCCATTCTAATTCCTTCGTACTATCCATTCTAATTCATTCGTACGATCTATTCTAATTCATTCAAACGATCCATTCTAATTCATTCGTACGATCCATTCTAATTCCTTCGTACGATCCATTCTAAGTCATTCGTACGATCCATTCTAATTCATTCGTACAATCTATTCTAATTCATTCGTACGAATGGATACATTCGTGTGAATGAATTAGAATGGATCGTACGAATGAGTAAGAATGGATCGTATGAATGAAATAGAATGGATTGCACGAATGAATTAGAATGGATCGTACGAATGAATTAGAATGGATCGTACGAAGGACTTAGAATGGATCGTACGAATGAATTAGAATGGATTGTACGAATGAATTAGAATAGATCGTACGAATGAATTAGAATGGATCGTACGAAGGAATTAGAATGGATCGTACGAATGAATTAGAATGGATCGTGCTAATGAATTAGAATTGATCGAACGAATGAATTAGCTTGGATCGTGCTAATGAATTAGAATGGAATGTACGAATGAATTAGAATGGATCGTGTGAAAGAATTAGAATGGATTGTATGAATGAATTAGAATGAATTCGTATGATCCATTCGAATTCATTCGCACGACCCATTCTAATTCATTCATACGATCCATTCTAATTCATTCATACAATCCATTCTAATTCTTTCACATGACCCATTCTAATTCATTCATAGGATCCATTCTAATTCATTCGTACAATCTATTCTATTTCATTCGTACGATCCATTCTTACTCATTCGTATGATCCATTCTAATTCATTCGGACGAATGTATCCATTCTAATTTATTCGTACGATCCATTCTAATTCATTCGTACGATCCATTCTAATTCATTCGTACGATCTATTCTAATTCATTCGTATGATCCATTCTAATTTCATTCGTACAATCCATTCTAATTCATTTGCTCGAATCTATCTATTCTAATCCATTCGTACGATCCATTCTAATCCATTCGTACGATCCATTCTAATTCATTCGTACGAATGTAACCATTCTAATTCATTTATTTGATCCATTCTAATTCATTCGTACGATCCATTCTAATTCATTCGTCCGATCCATTCTAATTCATTCGCACGAATGTATCCATTCTAAGTCATTCGTACGATCCATTCTAATTCATTCGTACGATCCATTCTAATTCATTCGTACGATCCATTCTAATTCATTCGCACGAATGTATCCATTCTAGTTCATTCGTACGATCCATTCTAATTCATTCATACGATCCATTCTAATTTATTCGCACGATCCATTCTAATTCATTCGTACGATCAATTCTAATTCATTTGCACGAATGTATCCATTCTAATTCATTCGTACGATCCTGAATTAGAATGGATCGTACGAATGAATTAGAATTGATACCTTTGTGCATATGAATTAGAATGGGTCGTACGAATGAATTAGAATGGATCATATTAATGAATTAGAATGGATCGTACAAATGAATTAGAATGGATCGTACGAATGAATTAGAATGGATCTTACGAATGGATTAGAATGGATACATTCGTGCGAATGAATTAGAATGGATCGGACGAATGAATTAGAATGGATCGTACGAATAAATTAGAATGGATCAAATGAATGAATTAGAATGGTTACATTCATGCGAATGATTTAGAATGGATTGTACGAATGGATTAGAATGGAACGTACGAATGGATTAGAATGGATACATTCGAGCGAATGAATTAGAATGGATTGTACGAATGAAATTAGAATTGATCATACGAATGAATTAGAATAGATCGTACGAATGAATTAGAATGGATCGTGTGAAAGAATTAGAATGGATCGTACGAATGAATTAGAATGGATCGTGCGAATGAATTAGAATGGATCGTATGAATGAATTAGAATGGATCGTGCTAATGAATTAGAATTGATCGAACGAATGAATTAGAATGGATTGTGCATTCGTACGATCCATTCTAATTCATTCGTAAGATCCATTCTAATTCATTCGTACGATCCATTCTAATTCATTCGCACGAATGTATCCAATCTAGTTCATTCGTACGATCCATTCTAATTCATTCGTATGATCCATTCTAATTCATTCATACGATCTATTCTAATTCATTCATATAATCCATTCTAATTCTTTCACACGATCCATTCTAATTCAATCGTACGATCCATTCTAATTCATTCGCACAATCCATTCTATTTCATTCGTACGATCCATTATTACTCATTCGTATGATCCATTCTAATTCATTCGCACGAATGTATCCATAATGGATCATAGGAATGAGTAAGAATGGATCGTACGAATAAAATAGAATGGATTTTGCGAATGAATTAGAATGGACCATACGAATGAATTAGAATGGATACATTCGTGCGAATGAATTAGAATGGATCGGACGAATGAATTAGAATGGATCGTACGAATAAATTAGAATGGATACTTTCGTCCGAATGAATTAGAATGGATCATACGAATGAGTAAGAATGGATCGTACGAATGAAATAGAATAGATTGTACAAATGAATTAGAATGGATCGTGCGAATGAATTAGAATCGATCGTACGAATGAATTAGAATGGATCATACGAATGAATTAGAATGGATCGTGCGAATGAATTAGAATGGATCATATTAATGAATTAGAATGGATCGTACGAATGAATTAGAATGGATACATTCGTGCGAATGAATTAGAATGGATCGTGCGAATCCATTAGACTGGATCGTGCGAATGAATAAGAATGGATCATACGAATGAATTAGAATGGATCGTACGAATTAATTAGAATGGATACATTCGTGCGAATGAATTAGAATGGATTGTATGAATGAATTAGAATGGATCGTACGAATGAATTAGAATGGATCAAACGAATTAATTAGAACGGATCATACGAATGAATTAGAATGGATCGTACGAATGAATTAGAATGGATCGTACGAATGAACTAGAATGGATCGTACGAATGAACTAGAATGGATACATTCGTGCGAATGAATTAGAATGGATCGTACGAATGAATTAGAATGGATCGTACGATTCATTCTAATTCATTCGTACGATCCATTCTAATACATTCGTACGATTCATGCTAATTCATTCGCACGATCCATTCTAATTCATTCGTACGATCCATTCTTATTCATTCATACGATCCATTCTAATTCATTCGCACAATCCATTCTAATTCATTCGTAGAATCCATTCTAATTCATTCGTATGATCCATTCTAACTTATTCGGTGGATCCATTCTAATTCATTCGTACGATCCATTCTAATTCATTCCCACGATCCATTCTAATTTATTCGTACGATCCATTCTAATTCATTCGTACGATCTATTCTAATTCATTCGCACGAATGTAACCATTCTAATTCATTCATACGATTCATTCTAATTCATTCGTATGAGCTATTCTAATTCATTCGTATGATCCATTCTAATTCATTCGTACGATCCATTGTAATTCATTCATACAATCCATTTAGATTCATTCGCACAAATGTATCCATTCAAATTCATTCGTACGATCCATTCTAATTCATTCGTCCGATTCATTCTAATTCATTCGCACGAATGTATCCATTCTAATTCATTCGTACGATCCATCCTAATTCATTCGTACGATCCATTCTAATTCATTCGTAAGATCCATTCTAATTCATTCGTACGATCCATTCTAATTCATTCGTATCTAATTCATTCGTACGATCCATTCTAATTCATTCGCACGAATGTATCCATTCTAGTTCATTCGTACGATCCATTCTAGTTCATTCGTACGATCCATTCTAATTCATTCGTACGATCCATTCTAATTCATTCGTACGATCCATTCTAATTAATTCGTATGATCCATTCGAATTCATTCGTACGATCCATTCTAATTCATTCGTACGATCCATTCTAATTCATTCGTACGAATGTATCCATTCTAATTCATTAGCACGATCCATTCTAATTCATTCCTATGATCTATTCTAATTCATTCGTACGATCCATTCTAATTCATTCTAATTCATTCGTACGATCCATTCTACGATCCATTCTAATTCATTCATACGATCCATTCTAATTCATATGCACAAAGGTATCCATTCTAATCCATTCGTAGGACCCATTCTAATCCATTCGTACGATCCATTCTAATTCATTCGTACGATCCATTCTAATTCATTCGCTCGAATGTATCCATTCTAATCCATTCGTACGATCCATTCTAATCCCTTCGCACGATCCATTCTAATTCATTCGCATGAATGTAACCATTCTAATGAATTCATATGATCCATTCTAATTCATTCGTACGATCCATTCTTACTCATTCGTATGATCCATTCTAATTCATTCGCACGAATGTATCCATTCTAATTCATTCATACAATCCATTCTAATTCATTCCGTATGATCCATTCTAATTCATTCGTACGATCGTACGAATGAATTAGAATGGATCGTACGAATGAATTAGAATAGATTATGCGAATGAATTAGAATGGATCGTACGAATGAATTAGAATGGATCGTACGAATGAATTAGAATGGATCATACGAATGAGTAAGAATGGATCGTACGAATGAATTAGAATGGATCGTACGAATAAATTAGAATTGATACATTCGTTCGAATGAATTAGAATGGATCATACGAATGAGTAAGAATGGATCGTACGAATGAAATAGAATAGATTGTACGAATGAATTAGAATGGATCCTACGAATGAATTAGAATGGATCGTGTGAAAGAATTAGAATGGATTGTATGAATGAATTAGAATGGATCGTATGAATGAATTAGAATGGATCGTGCGAATGAATTCGAATGGATCGTACGAATTCATTCTAATTCATTCATACAATCCATTCTAATTCTTTCACACGATCCATTCTAATTCATTCGTACGTTCCATTCTAATTCATTAGCACGATCCATGCTAATTCATTCGTTCGATCAATTCTAATTCATTAGCACGATCCATTCTAATTCATTCGTACGATCCATTCTAATTCATTCGTACGATCCATTCTAGTTCATTCGCACGATCCATTCTAATTCATTCATAGGATCCATTCTAATTCATTCATACGATCTATTCTAATTCTTTCGCACGAATGTATCCATTCAAATTCATTCGCACGAATGTATCCATTCTAATTCATTCTTACGATCCATTCTAATTCATTCGTACGATCCATTCTAATTCATTCGTACGATCCATTCTAATTCATTCATACGATCTATTCTAATTCATTCATACAATCCATTCTAATTCTTTCACACGATCCATTCTAATTCATTCGCACAATCCATTCTAATTCATTCGCACAATCCATTCTATTTCATTCGTACGATCCATTCTTACTCATTGTTACGATCCATTCTAATTCATTCGCACGAATGTATCCATTCTAATTCATTCATACAATCTATTCTATTTCATTCGTACGATCCATTCTTACTTATTCGTATGATCCATTCTAATTCATTCGGACGAATGTATCCATTCTAATTTATTCGTACGATCCATTCTAATTCATTCGTACGATCCATTCTAATTCATTCGTCCGATCCATTCTAATTCATTCGCACGAATGTATCCATTCTAATTCATTCGTACGATCCATTCTAATTCATTCATACGATCCATTCTAATTCATTCGTAAGATCCATTCTAATTCATTCGTACGATCCATTCTAATTCACTCATACGATCCATTCTAACACATTCATACGATCCATTCTAATTCATTTGCACGAATATATCCATTCTAATTCATTCGTACGATCCATTCTAATTCATTCGTACGATCCATTCTAATTCATTCGTACGATCCATTCTAATTCATTCGCACAATCCATTCTATTTCATTCGTACGATCCATTCTTACTCATTCGTATGATCCTTTCTAATTCATTCGCACGAATGTATCCATTCTAATTCATTCATACAATCCATTCTAATTCATTCCGTACGATCCATTCTAATTCATTCGTACGATCGTACGAATGAATTAGAATGGATCGTATGAATGAATTAGAATATTTTGTGCGAATGAATTAGAATGGATCATACGAATGAATTAGAATGGATCGTACGAATGAATTAGAATGGATCATACGAATGAGTAAGAATGGATCGTACGAATGAATTAGAATGGATCGTACGAATGAATTAGAATGGATCGTACGAATAAATTAGAATGGATACATTCATCCGAATGAATTAGAATGGATCATACGAATGAGTAAGAATGGATCGTACGAATGAAATATAATAGATTGTACGAATGAATTAGAATGGATCCTACGAATGAATTAGAATGGATCGTGTGAAAGAATTAGAATGGATAGTATGAATGAATTAGAATGGATCGTATGAATGAATTAGAATGGATCGTGCGAATGAATTCGAATGGATCGTACGAATTCATTCTAATTCATTCATACAATCCATTATAATTCTTTCACACGATCCATTCTAATTCATTCATACGTTCCATTCTAATTCATTAGCACGATCCATGCTAATTCATTCGTTCGATCAATTCTAATTCATTAGCACGATCCATTCTAATTCATTCGTACGATCCATTCTAATTCATTCGCACGATCCATTCTAATTCATTCATAGGATCCATTCTAATTCATTCATACGATCTATTCTAATTCTTTCGCACAAATGTATCCATTCTAATTCATTCGCACGAATGTATCCATTCTAATTCATTCGTACGATCCATTCTAATTCATTCGTACGATCCATTCGAATTCATTCACACGATCCATTCTAATTCATTCATATGATCCATTCTAATTCATTCATACAATCCATTCTAATTCTTTCACACGATCCATTCTAATTCATTCGTACGATCCATTCTAATTCATTCGTACAATCCATTCTATTTCATTCGTACGATCCATTCTTACTCATTCGTATGATCCATTCTAATTCATTCGTATGATCCATTCTAATTCATTTGTACGATCCATTCTAATTCATTTGTACGATCCATTCTAATTCATTCGTACGATCCATTCTAATTCATTCGCACGAATGTATCCATTCAAGTTCATTCGTATGATCCATTCTAATTCATTCGTACGATCCATTCTAATTCATTCGCTCGATCCATTCTAATTCATTCGTACGATCCATTCTAATTCATTCCTACGATCCATTCAAATTCATTCGTACAATCTATTCTAATTCATTCGTACGAATGGATACATTCGTGTGAATGAATTAGAATGGATCGTACGAATGAGTAAGAATGGATCGTACGAATGAAATAGAATGGATTGCACGAATGAATTAGAATGGATCGTACGAATGAATTAGAATGGATCGTGTGAAAGAATTAGAATGGATTGTAGGAATGAATTAGAATGGATCGTACGAATGATTTAGAATGGATCGTACGAATGAATTAGAATAGATCGTACGAATGAATTAGAATGGATCGTACGAATGAATTAGAATGGATCATGTGAAAGAATTAGAATGGATCGTACAAATGAATTAGAATAGATCGTGCTAATGAATTATAATTGATCGAATGAATGAATTAGCTTGGATCGTGCATTCGTACGATCCATTCTAATTCATTCGTAAGATCCATTCTAATTCATTCGTACGATCCATTCTAATTCATTCGTACGATCCATTCTTATTCATTCGCACGAATGTATCCATTCTAGTTCATTCGTACGATCCATTTTAATTCATTCGTACGATCCATTCTAATTCATTCATACGATCTATTCTAATTCATTCATACAATCCATTCTAATTCTTTCACACGATACATTCTAATTCATTCGTACGATCCATTCTAATTCATTCGCACAATCCATTCTATTTCATTCGTACGATCCATTCTTACTCATTCGTATAATCCATTCTAATTCATTCGCACGAATGTATCCATAATGGATCATACGAATGAGTAAGAATGGATCGTACGAATGAAATAGAATGGATTGTGCGAATGAATTAGAATGGACCATACGAATGAATTAGAATGGATACATTCGTGCGAATGAATTAGAATGGATCGGACGAATGAATTAGAATGGATCGTACGAATGAATTAGAATGGATCGTACGAATGAATTAGAATGGATACATTCATCCGAATGAATTAGAATGGATCATACGAATGAGTAAGAATGGATCGTACGAATGAAATAGAATAGATTGTACGAATGAATTAGAATGGATCCTACGAATGAATTAGAATAGATCGTGTGAAAGAATTAGAATGGATTGTATGAATGAATTAGAATGAATTCGTACGATCCATTCGAATTCATTCGCACGATCCATTCTAATTCATTCATACGATCCATTCTAATTCATTCATACAATCCATTCTAATTCTTTCACACGATCCATTCTAATTCATTCGTAGGATCCATTCTAATTCATTCGTACAATCTATTCTATTTCATTCGTACGATCCATTCTTACTCATTCGTATGATCCATTCTAATTCATTCGGACGAATGTATCCATTCTAATTTATTCGTACGATCCATTCAAATTCATTCGTATGATCCATTCTAATTTATTCGTACGATCCATTCTAATTCATTCGTCCGATCCATTCTAATTCATTCGCACAAATGTATCCATTCTAATTCATTCGTACGATCCATTCTAATTCATTCGTACGATCCATTCTAATTCATTCGTAAGATCCATTCTAATTCATTTGTACGATCCATTCTAATTCATTCGTACGATCCATTCTAATTCATTGGCACGAATGTATCCATTCTAGTTCATTCGTACGATCCATTCTAATTCATTCGTACGATCCATTCTAATTCATTCGCACGATCCATTCTAATTCATTCGTACAATCCATTCTAATTCATTCGTACGATCCATTCTAATTCATTCGTACGATCCATTCTAATTCATTCGCACAAATGTATCCATTCTAATTCATTCGTACGATCCATTCTAATTCATTCGCACAATCCATTCTAATTCATTCGTACGATCCATTCTAATTCATTCGCACGATCTGTTCTTATTCATTCGCACAATCCATTCTAATTCATTCGCACGAATGTATCCATTCTAATTCATTCGTACAATCCATTCTAATTCATTCGTACGATCCATTCTAATTCATTCGTATGATCCATTCTAATTAATTCGTATGATCCATTCTAATTCATTCGTACGATCCATTCTAATTCATTCATACAATCCATTCTAATTCATTCGCACGAATGTATCCATTCTAATTAATTCGTACGATCCATTCTAATTCATTCGTATGATCTATTCTTATTCATTCGCACGATCCAGTCTAATTGATTCGCACGATCCATTCTAATTCATTCGCATGAATGTATCCATTCTAATTCATTCGTACGATCCATTCTAATTCATTAATATGATCCATTCTAATTCATTCGTACGATCAATTCTAATTCATATGCACAAAGGTATCCATTCTAATCCATTCGTAGGATCCATTCTAATCCATTCGTACGATCCATTCAAATTGATTCGTACGATCCATTCTAATTCATTCGCTCGAATGTATCCATTCTAATCCATTCGTACGATCCATTCTAATCCATTCGTACGATCCATTCTAATTCATTCGCATGAATGTAACCATTCTAATTCATTCACTTGATCCATTCTAATTCATTCGTACGATCCATTCTAATTCATTCGTCCGATCCATTCTAATTCATTCGCACGAATGTATCCATTCTAATTCATTCGTACGATCCATTCTAATTCATTCGTACGATCCATTCTAATTCATTCGTAAGATCCATTCTAATTCATTCGTATGATCCATTCTAATTCATTCGTACGATCCATTCTAATTCATTCGCACGAATGCATCCATTCTAGTTCATTCGTACGATCCATTCTAATTCATTCGTACGATCCATTCTAATTCATTCGTACGATCCATTCTAATTCATTCATACAATCCATTTTGATTCATTCGCACAAATGTATCCATTAGAATGGATCGTACGTACGATCCATTCTAATTCATTCGTACGATCCATTCTAATTCATTCGCACGAATGTATCCATTCTAGTTCATATATACGATCCATTCTAATTCATTCGTACGATCCATTCTAATTCATTCGCACGATCCATTCTAATTCATTCGTACGATCCCTTCTAATTCTTTCGCACGAATGTATCCATTCTAATTCATTCGTACATACGATCCATTCTAATTCATTCGCACGAATGTATCCATTCTAATTCATTTGTATAATCCATTCTATTTCATTCGTACGATCCATTCTTATTCAATCGTATGATCCATTCTAATTCATTCGCACGAATGTATCCATTCTAATTCATTCGTACGATCCATTCTAATTCATTCGCACGATCCATTCTAATTCATTCATACGATCCATTCTAATTCATTCATACAATCCATTCTAATTCTTTCACACGATCCATTCTAATTCATTCGTAGGATCCATTCTAATTCATTCGTATAATCTATTTTATTTCATTCGTACGATCCATTCTTACTCATTCGTATGATCCATTCTAATTCATTCGGACGAATGTATCCATTCTAATTTATTCGTACGATCCATTCTAATTCATTCGCATGAATGTAACCATTCTAATTCATTCATTTGATCCATTCTAATTCATTCGTACGATCCATTCTAATTCATTAGCACGATCCATGCTAATTGATTCGTTCGATCAATTCTAATTCATTAGCACGATCCATTCTAATTCAATCGTACGATCCATTCTAATTCATTCGCACGATCCATTCCAATTCATTCATAGGATCCATTCTAATTCATTCATACGATCTATTCTAATTCTTTCGCACGAATGTATCCATTCTAATTCATTCGCATGAATGTATCCATTCTAATTCATTTGTACGAACCCATTCTAATTCATTCGTACAATCTATTCTATTTCATTCGTACGATCCATTCTAGTTCATTCGTACGATCCATTCTAATTCATTCGTACGATCCATTCTAATTCATTTGTATGATCCATTCTAATTAATTCGTATGATCCATTCTAATTCATTCGCACGATCCATTCTAATTCATTCATACAATCCATTCTAATTCATTCGCACGAATGTATCCATTCTAATTAATTCGTACGATCCATTCTAATTCATTCGTATGATCCATTCTAATTCATTCGGACGAATATAGCCATTCTAATTTATTCGTATGATCCATTCTAATTCATTCGTACGATCCATTCTAATTCATTCATACAATCCATTCTAATTCTTTCATACAATCCATTCTAATTCTTTCGTGCGAATGAATTAGAATGGATACCTTTGTGCATATGAATTAGAATGGATCGTACGAATGAATTAGAATGGATCATATTAATGAATTAGAATGGATCGTACGAATGAATTAGAATGGATACATTCGTGCGAATGAATTAGAATGGATCGTGCGAATCAATTAGACTGGATCGCGCGAATGAATAAGAATAGATCATACGAATGAATTAGAATGGATCGTACGAATTAATTAGAATGGATACATTCGTGCAAATGAATTAGAATGGATTGTATGAATGAATTAGAATGGATCGTACGAATGAATTAGAATGGATCATACGAATTAATTAGAATGGATCCTACGAATGAATTAGAATGGATCGTACGAATGAATTAGAATGGATCGTACTAATGAATTAGAATGGATCGTGCGAATGAATTAGAATGGATCGTACGAATGAATTAGAATGGATACATTTGTGCGAATGAATTAGAATGGATCGTACGAATGAATTAGAATGGATCATATGAATGAATTAGAATGGATCGTACAAATGAATTAGAATGGATCGTGCGATTGAATTAGAATGGATCGTACGAATGAATTAGAATGGATCGTGTGAAAGAATTAGAATGGATCGTACGAATGAATTAGAATGGATCGTGCGAATGAATTAGAATGGATCGTATGAATGAATTAGAATAGATTTTGTGAATGAATTAGAACTGATCGTACGAATGAATTAGAATGGATCGTACTAATGAATTAGAATGGATACATTTGTGTGAATGAATTAGAATGGATCGCACGAATGAATTAGAATGGATCGTATGAATGAATTAGAATGGATACATTCGTGCGAATGAATTAGAATGGATCGTGCGAATCCATTAGACTGGATCGTGCGAATGAATAAGAATGGATCATACGAATGAATTAGAATGGATCGTACGAATTAATTAGAATGGATACATTCGTGCGAAAGAATTAGAATGGATTGTATGAATGAATTAGAATGGATCGTACGAATGAATTAGAATGGATCATACGAAATAATTAGAATGGATCATATAAATGAATTAGAATGGATCGTACGAATGAATTAGAATGGATCGTACGAATGGACTAGAATGGATCGTACGAATGAAATAGAATAGATTGTACGAATGAATTAGAATGGATTCGTACAAATGAATTAGAATGGATACATTCGTGCGAATGAATTAGAATGGATACATTCGTGCGAAAGAATTAGAATAGATCGTATGAATGAATTAGAATGGATCGTACGAATGAATTAGAATGGATCGTGCTAATGAATTAGAATTGATCGAACGAATCAATTAACATGGATCGTGCTAATGAATTAGAATGGATCGTACGAATGAATTAGAATGGATCAAATGAATGAATTAGAATGGTTACATTCATGCGAATGAATTAGAATGGATCGTACGAATGGATTAGAATGGATCGTACGAATGGATTAGAATGGATACATTCGAGCGAATGAATTAGAATGGATCGTACGGAATGAATTAGAATGGATTGTATGACTGAATTAGAATGGATCGTGCGAATGAATTAGAATGGATCGTACGAATGAATTAGAATGGATCTTACGAATGAATTAGAATGGATCATACGAATGAGTAATAATGGATCGTACGAATGAAATAGAATGGATTGTACGAATGAATTAGAATGGATTCGTACGAATGAATTAGAATGGATACATTCGTGCGAATGAATTAGAATGGATCATACGAATGAGTAAGAATGGATCGTACGAATGAAATAGAATAGATTGTACGAATGAATTAGAATGGATCCTACGAATGAATTAGAATGGATCGTGTGAAAGAATTAGAATGGATTGTATGAATGAATTAGAATGGATCATACGAATGAATTAATATGGATCGTACGAATGAATTAGAATGGATACATTCGTGCGAATGAATTAGAATTGATTGTACGAATGAATTAGAATGGATCGTGCGAATGAATTAGAATGGATCGTACGAATGAATTAGAATGGATCGTACGAATGAACTAGAATGGATACATTCGTGCGAATGAATTAGAATGGATCGTACGAATGAATTAGAATGGATCGTACGAATGAATTAGAATGGATCTTATGAATGAATTAGAATGGATCGTACGAATGAATTAGAATGGATCGTACGAATGAATTAGAATGGATACATTCGTGTGAATGAATTAGAATGGATCGGACGAATGAATTAGAATGGATCGTACGAATGAATTAGAATGGATCAAATGAATGAATTAGAATGGTTACATTCATGCGAATGAATTAGAATGGATCGTACGAAAGGATTAGAATGGATCGTACGAATGGATTAGAATGGATACATTCGAGCGAATGAATTAGAAAGGATCATACGAATGAATTTGAATGGATCGTACGAATGGATTAGAATAGATCCTACGAATGGATTAGAATGGATACCTTTGTGCATATGAATTAGAATGGATCGTACGAATGAATTAGAATGGATCATATTAATGAATTAGAATGGATCGTACGAATGAATTACAATGGATACATTCGTGCACGATCCATTCTAATTCATTCGCACGAATGTATCCATTCTAATTCATTCGTACGATCCATTCTAATTCATTAATATGATCTATTCTAATTCATTCATATGATCCATTCTAATTCATTCGTACAATCTATTCTATTTCATTCGTACGATCCATTCTTACTCATTCGTACGATCCATTCTAATTCATTCACACGAATGTATCCATTCTTACGAATGAATTAGAATAGATTGTACGAATGAATTAGAATGGATCGTACGAATGAATTAGAATGGATCGTACAAAGGAATTAGAATGGATCGTACGAATGAATTAGAATGGATCGTACGAATGAATTAGAATAGATCATACGAATGAATTAGAATGGATCGTACGAAGGAATTAGAATGGATCGTACGAATGAATTAGAATGGATATATTCGTGCAAATGAATTAGAATGGATCGTATAAATGTATTAGAATGGATCGTATGAGTGAATTAGAATGGATCGTACGAATGAATTAGAATGGATTGTATGAATGAATTAGAATGGATCGTACGAATGAATTAGAATGGATCGTGTGAAAGAATTAGAATGGATTGTCCGAATGAATTAGAATGGATCCTATGAATGAATTAGAATGGATCGTGCGAATGAATTAGAATAGATCGTACGAATGAATTAGAATGGATCAAATGAATGAATTAGAATGGTTACATTCATGCGAATGAATTAGAATGGATCGTACGAATGGATTAGAATGGATCGTACGAATGGATTAGAATGGATACATTCGAGCGAATGAATTAGAATGGATCATACGAATGAATTAGAATGGATCGTACGAATGGATTAGAATGGATCCTACGAATGGATTAGAATGGATACCTTTGTGCATATGAATTAGAATGGATCGTACGAATGAATTAGAATGGATCATATTAATGAATTAGAATGGATCGTACGAATGAATTAGAATGGATCGTGTGAAAGAATTAGAATGCATTGTATGAATGAATTAGAATGGATCGTATGAATGAATTAGAATAGATCGTGCGAATGAATTCGAATGGATCGCATGATCCATTCGAATAGAATGGATCGTATGAATGAATTATAATGGATCGTACGAATGAATTAGAATGGATCGTGTGAAAGAATTAGAATGGATCGTACGAATGAATTAGAATGATCCATTCTAATTCATTCATCCAATCCATTCTAATTTATTCGCACGAATGTATCCATTCTAATTCATTTGCACGATCCATTCTAATTCATTCCTATGATCTATTCTAATTCATTCTAATTCATTCATACGATCCATTCTACGATACATTCTAATTCATTCGTATATTCCATTCTAATTCATTAGCACGATCCATGCTAATGAATTAGAATGGATCGTACGATCCAATCTAATTCATTCATACGATCCATTCTTACTCATTCGTATGATCCATTCTAATTCAATCGTACGATCCATTCTAATTCATTTGTACGATCCATTCTAATTCCTTCGTACGATCCATTCTAATTCATTCGTACGATCCATTCTAATTCCTTCGTATGATCCATTCTAATTCATTCGTACGATCCATTCTAATTCATTCGCGCAATCTATTCTAATTCATTCGTACGATCCATTCTAATTCATTCGTACGATCCATTCTAATTCATTCATACAATCCATTCTAATTTATTCGCACGAATGTATCCATTCTAATTCATTCGTACGATCCATTCTAATTCATTAATATGACCCATTCTAATTCATTCGTACGATCCATTCTTATTCATTCGTAGGATCCATTCTAATTCATTCGTACGATCCATTCAATTTCATTCGTTTGATCCATTCTAATTCATTCGCACGAATGTATCCATTCTAATTCATTCGTACGGTCCATTCTAATTCATTCGCACAATCCATTCTATTTCATTCGTACGATCCATTCTTACTCATTCGTATGATCCATTATGGATACATTCGTGCGAATGAATTAGAATGGATCATACGAATGAGTAAGAATGGATCGTACGAATGAAATAGAATGGATTGTGCGAATGAATTAGAATGGATCGTACTAATGAATTAGAATGGATCGTGTGAAAGAATTAGAATGGATTGTATGAATGAATTAGAATAGATCGTATGAATGAATTAGAATGGATCGTACGAATGAATTAGAATGGATCGTACGAATGAACTAGAATGGATACATTCGTGCGAATGAATTAGAATGGATCGTACGAATGAATTAGAATGGATCGTACGAATGAATTAGAATGGATCCTACGAATGAATTAGAATGGATCGTACGAATGCACGATCCATGCTATTTCATTCGTTCGATCAATTCTAATTCATTAGCACGATCCATTCTAATTCATTCGTACGATCCATTCTAATTCATTCGCACGATCCATTTTAATTCATTCATACGATCCATTCTAATTCTTTCACACGATCCATTCAAATTCATTCGTACGATCCATTCTAATTCATTCGTACGATCTATTCTAATTCATTCGTACGATCCATTCTAATTCATTCGTACAATCCATTCTAATTCCTTCGTACGATCCATTTTGATTCATTCATACAATCCATTCTAATTCTTTCACACGATCCATTCTAATTCATTGTACGATCCATTCTAATTCATTCGTGCAATCCATTCTATTTCATTCGTACGATCCATTCTAATTCATTCGTACGATCCATTCTAATTCATTCGTACGATCCATTCTAATTCATTCATAGGATCCATTCTAATTCATTCGTACGATCCATTCTATTTCATTCGTCCGATCCATTCTAATTCATTCGCACGAATGTATCCATTCTAATTCATTCGTACGGTCCATTCTAATTCATTCGCACAATCCATTCTATTTTATTCGTACGATCCATTCTTACTCATTCGTATGATCCATTATGGATACATTCGTGCGAATGAATTAGAATGGATCATACGAATGAGTAAGAATGGATCGTACGAATGAAATAGAATGGATTGTGCGAATGAATTAGAATGGATCGTACTAATGAATTAGAATGGATCGTGTGAAAGAATTAGAATGGATTGTATGAATGAATTAGAATAGATCGTATGAATGAATTAGAATGGATCGTACGAATGAATTAGAATGGATCGTATGAATGAACTAGAATGGATACATTCGTGCGAATGAATTAGAATGGATCGTACGAATGAATTAGAATGGATCGTACGAATGAATTAGAATGGATCGTATGAATGAATTAGAATGGATCGTACGAATGAATTTGAATGGATCGTGCGAATGAATTAGAATGGATCGTACGAATGAATTAGAATGGATCGTACGAATGAACTAGAATGGATACATTCGTGCGAATGAATTAGAATGGATCGTACGAATGAATTAGAATGGATCGTACGAATGAATTAGAATGGATCATACGAATGAATTAGAATGGATCATATGAATGAGTAAGAATGGATCGTACGAAAGAAATAGAATGGATTGTACGAATGAATTAGAATGGATCGTACGAATGAATTAGAATGGATCGTGTGAAAAAATTAGAATGGATTGTATGAATGAATTAGAATGGATCATATGAATGAATTAGAATGGATCGTGCGAATGAATTCGAATGGATCGTACGAATGAATTAGAATGGATCGTACGAATGAATTAGAATGGATACATTCGTGCGAATGAATTAGAATGGATACATTCGTGCGAAAGAATTAGAATAGATCGTATGAATGAATTAGAATGGATCCTATGAATGAATTAGAATGGATCGTGCGAATGAATTAAAATGGATCGTACGAATGAATTAGAATGGATCGTGCTAATGAATTAGAATTGATCGAACGAATGAATTAGCATGGATCGTGCTAATGTATTAGAATGGAACGTACGAATGAATTAGAATGGATCATGTGAAAGAATTAGAATGGATTGTATGAATGAATTAGAATGAATTCGTACGATCCATTCGAATTCATTCGCACGATCCATTCTAATTCATTCATACGATCCATTCTAATTCATTCATACAATCCATTCAAATTCTTTCACACGATCCATTCTAATTCATTCGTAGGATCCGTTCTAATTCATTCGTACAATCTATTCTATTTCATTCGTACGATCCATTCTTACTCATTCGTATGATCCATTCTAATTCATTCGGACGAATGTATCCATTCTAATTTATTCGTACGATCCATTCTAATTCATTCGTACGATCCATTCTAATTCATTCGTACGATCCAATCTTACTCATTCGTATGATCCATTCTAATTCATTCGTACGATCCATTCTAATTCATTCGTACGATCCATTCAAATTCATTCGCACAATCTATTCTAATTCATTCGCACGATCCATTCTAATTCATTCATACGATCCATTCTAATTCATTCATACAATCCATTCTAATTCTTTCACACGATCCTTTCTAATTCATTCGTAGGATCCATTCTAATTCATTCGTACAATCTATTCTATTTCATTCGTACGATCCATTCTTACTCATTCGTATGATCCATTCTAATTCATTCGGACGAATGTATCCAATTTAATTTATTCGTACGATCCATTCTAATTCATTCGCACGAATGTATCTGTACGATTTATTCTAATTCATTCGCACGAATGTAACCATTCTAATTCATTCATACGATTCATTCTAATTCATTCGTATGAGCTATTCTAATTCATTCGTATGATCCATTCTAATTCATTCGTACAATCCATTGTAATTCATTCATACAATCCATTTAGATTTATTCGCACGAATGTATCCCGAATGAGTAAGAATGGATCGTGCGAATGAAATAGAATAGATTGTACGAATGAATTAGAATGGATTCGTACGAATGAATTAAAATGGATACATTCGTGCGAATGAATTAGAATGGATCGTACCAATGAGTAAGAATGGATCGTACGAATGAAATAGAATGGATTATGCGAATGAATTAGAATGGATCATACGAATGAATTAGAATGGATCGTACGAATTAATTAGAATGGATACATTCGTGCGAATGAAATAGAATGGATTATATGAATGAATTAGAATGGATCATACGAATGAATTAGAATGGATCATACGAATTAATTAGAATGGATCATACGAATGAATTAGAATGGATCGTACGAATGAATTAGAATGAATCGTACGAATGAATTAGAATGGATACATTCGTGCGAATGAATTAGAATGGATTGTGAGAATGAATAAGAACAGATCGTGCGAATGAATTAGAATGGATCGTACGAATGAATTAGAATGGATCGTGCGAATGAATTAGAATGGATCGTACGAATGAATTAGAATGGATACATTTGTGCGAATGAATTAGAATGGATCGTACGAATGAATTAGAATGGATCGTATGAATAAATTAGAATGGATCGTACGAATGAATTAGAATGGATCGTGCGAATGAATTAGAATGGATCGTACGAATGAATTAGAATAGATCGTACGAATGAACTAGAATGGATACATTCGTGCGAATGAATTAGAATGGATCGTACGAATGAATTAGAATGGATCGTACGAATGAATTAGAATGGATCTTACGAATGAATTAGAATGGATCATACGAATGAATTAGAATGGATCGTAAGAATGAATTAGAATGGATACATTCGTGCGAATGAATTAGAATGGATCGGACGAATGAATTAGAATGGATCGTACGAATGAATTAGAATGGATCGTACGAATGAATTAGAATGGATCGTACGAATAAATTAGAATGGATACATTCGTCCGAATAAATTAGAATGGATCATACGAATGAGTAAGAATGGATCGTACGAATGAAATAGAATAGATTGTACGAATGAATTAGAATGGATCCTATGAATGAATTAGAATGGATCGTGTGAAAGAATTAGAATGGATTGTATGAATGAATTAGAATGGATCGTATGAATGAATTAGAATGGATCGTGCGAATGAATTCAAATGGATCGTACGAATTCATTCTAATTCATTCATACAATCCATTCTAATTCTTTCACACGATCTATTCTAATTTATTCGTAGGATCCATTCTAATTCATTTGTACAATCTATTCTATTATATTCGTACGATCCATTCTTACTCATTCGTATGATCCATTCTAATTCATTCGGACGAATGTATCCATTCTAATTTATTCGTACGATCCATTCTAATTCATTCGTACGATCCATTCTAATTCATTCGTACGATCCATTCTAATTCATTCGTCTGATCCATTCTAATTCATTCGCACGAATGTATCCATTCTAATTCATTCGTACGGTCCATTCTAATTCATTCGCACAATCCATTCTATTTCATTCGTACGATCCATTCTTACTCATTCATATGATCCACTATGGATACATTCGTGCGACTGAATTAGAATGGATCATACGAATGAGTAAGAATGGATCGTACGAATGAAATAGAATGGATTGTGCGAATGAATTAGAATGGATCGTACGAATGAATTAAAATGGATCGTGTGAAAGAATTAGAATGGATTGTATGAATGAATTAGAATAGATCGTATGAATGAATTCGAATGGATCGTACGAATGAATTAGAATGGATCGTACGAATGAATTGGAATGGATACATTCGTACGAATGAATTAGAATGGATGTACGAATGAATTAGAATGGATCATACGAATGAATTGGAATGGATCTTACGAATGAATTAGAATGGATCGTACGAATGCACGATCCATGCGAATGAATTAGAATAGATCGTATGAATGAACTAGAATGGATACATTCGTGCGAATGAATTAGAATGGATCGTACAAATGAATTAGAATGGATCGTATGAATGAATTAGAATGGATCGTACGAATGAATTAGAATGGATCGTACGAATGAATTAGAATGGATCGTACGAATGAATTAGAATGGATACATTCATGCGAATGAATTAGAATGGATACATTCGTGCGAAAAAATTAGAATAGATCGTATTAATGAATTTGATTGGATCCTATGAATGAATTAGAATGGATCGTGCGAATGAATTAGAATGGATCGTACGAATGAATTAGAATGGATCGTGCTAACGAATTAGAATTGATCGAACGAATGAATTAGAATGGATACATTCATGCGAATGAATTAGAATGGATCAGACGAATGAATTAGAATGGATCGTACGAATGAGTAAGAATGGATCGTACGAATGAAATAGAATAGATCGTACGAATGAATTAGAATGGATCGTACGAAGGAATTAGAATGGATAGTACAAATGAATTAGAATGGATATATTCGTGCAAATGAATTAGAATGGATCGTATGAATGTATTAGAATGGATCGTATGAGTGAATTAGAATGGATCGTACGAATGAATTAGAATGGATCGTATGAATGAATTAGAATGGATACATTCGTGTGAATGAATTAGAATGGATCGTATGAATGAATTAGAATAGATTTTGTGAATGAATTAGAACTGATCGTACAAATGAATTTGAATGGATACATTCGTGCGAATGAATTATAATGGATTGTATGAATGAATTAGAATGGATCGTACGAATGAATTAGAATGGATCGTATGAGTGAATTAGAATGGATAGTGCGAATGAATTAGAATCGATCGTACGAATGAATTAGAATGGATCGTACGAATGAATTAGAATGGATCATACGAATGAGTAAGAATGGATCGTATGAATGAATTAGAATGGATCGTACGAATGAATTAGAATGGATCGTACGAATAAATTAGAATGGATACATTCGTCCGAATGAAGTAGAATGGATCATACGAATGAGTAAGAATGGATCGTACGAATGAAATAGAATAGATTGTACGAATGAATTAGAATAGATCCTAGTACGATCCATTCTAATTCATTCGTACGATCCATTCTAATTCATTCATACAATCCATTCTAATTCTTTCACACGATCCATTCTAATTCATTCGTACGATCCATTCTAATTCATTCGTGCAATCCATTCTATTTCATTCGTACGATCCATTCTAACTCATTCGTACGATCCATTCTAATTCATTCACACGAATGTATCCATTCGTACGAATGAATTTGAATAGATTGTACGAATGAATTAGAATGGATCGTACGAATGAATTAGAATGGATCGTACGAAGGAATTAGAATGGATCGTATGAATGAATTAGAATGGATCGTACGAATGAATTAGAATAGATCGTACGAATGAATTAGAATGGATCGTACGAAGGAATTAGAATGGATCGTACGAATGAATTAGAATGGATCGTGTGAAAGAATTAGAATGGATTGTATCAATGAATTAGAATAGAATTCGTACGATCCATTCGAATTCATTCGCACGATCCATTCGAATTCATTCATACGATCCATTCTAATTCATTCGTACGATCCATTCTAATTCATTCGCACAAATGTATCCATTCTAATTCAATCATACGATCCTTTCTAATTCATTTGCACAATCCATTCTAATTCATTCGTACGATCCATTCTAATTCATTAGCACGATCCATGCTAATTCATTCGTTCGAACAATTCTAATTCATTAGCACGATCCATTCTAATTCATTCGTACGATCCATTCTAATTCATTCGCACAAATGTATCCATTCTAATTCATTCGTACGATCCATTCTAATTCATTCGCACGATCCATTCTAATTCATTCGTACGATCCATTCTAATTCTTTCACACGATCCATTCTAATTCATTCGTACGATCCATTCTAATTCATTCGCACGATCCATTCTAATTCATTCATAGGATCCATTCTAATTCATTCATATGATCTATTCTAATTCTTTCGCACGAATGTATCCATTCTAATTCATTCGCACGAATGTATCCATTCTAATTCATTCGTACGATCCATTCTAATTCATTCGTACGATCCATTCTAATTCATTCGTACGATCCATTCTAATTCATTCATACGATCTATTCTAATTCATTCATACAATCTATTCTAATTCTTTCACACGATCCATTCTAATTCATTCGTACGATCCATTCTAATTCATTCGTACGGTCCATTCTAATTCATTCGTACGATCCATTCTAATTCATTCGCTCGAATGTATCCATTCTAATCCATTCGTACGATCCATTCTAATCCATTCGTACGACCCATTCTAATTCATTCGCATGAATGTAACCATTCTAATTCATTCATTTGATCCATTCTAATTCATTCGTACGATCCATTCTAATTCATTCGTCCGATCCATTCTAATTCATTCGCACGAATGTATCCATTCTAATTCATTCGTACGATCCATTCTAATTCATTCGCACGATCCATTCTAATTCATTCATAGGATCCATTCTAATTCATTCATACGATCTATTCTAATTCTTTCACACGAATGTATCCATTCTAATTCATTCGCACGAATATATCCATTCTAATTCTATTCATTCGTATGATCCATTCTAATTCATTCGTATGAACCATTCTAATTAATTCGTATGATCCATTCTAATTCATTCGTACGATCCATTCTAATTCATTGATACAATCCATTCTAATTCATTCGCACGATCCATTCTAATTCACTCATACGATCCATTCTAATACATTCATACGATCCATTCTAATTCATTTGCACGAATATATCCATTCTAATTCATTCGTACGATCCATTCTAATTCCTCCGTACGATCCATTCTAATTCATTCGTACAATCCATTCTAATTCATTCGTACGATCCATTCTAATTCATTCATATGATCCATTCTAATTCATTCGTACGATCCATTCTAATTCATTCGCACAAATGTATCCATTCTAATTCATTCGTACGATCCATTCTAATTCATTCGTACGATCCATTCTAATTCATTTGTAAGATCCATTCTAATTCATTCGTACGATCCATTCTAATTCATTCGTACGAACCATTCTAATTCATTCGCGAATGTATCCATTCTAATTCATTCGTACGATCCATTCTAATTCATTCGTACGATCCATTCTAATTCATTCATACGATCTATTCTAATTCATTCATACAATCCATTCTAATTCTTTCACACGATCCATTCTAATTCATTCGTACGATCCATTCTAATTCACTCGCACAATCCATTCTATTTCATTCGTACAATCCATTCTTACTCATTCGTATGATCCATTCTAATTCATTCGCACGAATGTATCCATAGTGGATCATATGAATGAGTAAGAATGGATCGTACGAATGAAATAGAATGGATTGTGCGAATGAATTAGAATGGACCGTACGAATGAATTAGAATGGATACATTCATGCGAATGAATTAGAATGGATCAGACGAATGAATTAGAATGGATCGTACGAATGAATTAGAATGGATCGTACGAATGAATTAGAATGGATCGTACGAATAAATTAGAATGGATCGTACGAATGAATTAGAATCGATCGTACGAATGAATTAGAATGGATCGTACGAATGAATTAGAATGGATCATACGAATGAGTAAGAATGGATCGTATGAATGAATTAGAATGGATCGTACGAATGAATTAGAATGGATCGTACGAATAAATTAGAATGGATACATTCGTCCGAATGAAGTAGAATGGATCATACGAATGAGTAAGAATGGATCGTACGAATGAAATAGAATAGATTGTACGAATGAATTAGAATAGATCCTAGTACGATCCATTCTAATTCATTCGTACGATCCATTCTAATTCATTCATACAATCCATTCTAATTCTTTCACACGATCCATTCTAATTCATTCGTACGATCCATTCTAATTCATTCGTGCAATCCATTCTATTTCATTCGTACGATCCATTCTAACTCATTCGTACGATCCATTCTAATTCATTCACACGAATGTATCCATTCGTACGAATGAATTTGAATAGATTGTACGAATGAATTAGAATGGATCGTACGAATGAATTAGAATGGATCGTACGAAGGAATTAGAATGGATCGTATGAATGAATTAGAATGGATCGTACGAATGAATTAGAATAGATCGTACGAATGAATTAGAATGGATCGTACGAAGGAATTAGAATGGATCGTACGAATGAATTAGAATGGATCGTGTGAAAGAATTAGAATGGATTGTATGAATGATTTAGAATAGAATTCGTACGATCCATTCGAATTCATTCGCACGATCCATTCGAATTCATTCATACGATCCATTCTAATTCATTCGTACGATCCATTCTAATTCATTCGCACAAATGTATCCATTCTAATTCAATCATACGATCCTTTCTAATTCATTTGCACAATCCATTCTAATTCATTCGTACGATCCATTCTAATTCATTAGCACGATCCATGCTAATTCATTCGTTCGAACAATTCTAATTCATTAGCACGATCCATTCTAATTCATTCGTACGATCCATTCTAATTCATTCGCACAAATGTATCCATTCTAATTCATTCGTACGATCCATTCTAATTCATTCGCACGATCCATTCTAATTCATTCGTACGATCCATTCTAATTCTTTCACACGATCCATTCTAATTCATTCGTACGATCCATTCTAATTCATTCGCACGATCCATTCTAATTCATTCATAGGATCCATTCTAATTCATTCATATGATCTATTCTAATTCTTTCGCACGAATGTATCCATTCTAATTCATTCGCACGAATGTATCCATTCTAATTCATTCGTACGATCCATTCTAATTCATTCGTACGATCCATTCTAATTCATTCATACGATCCATTCTAATTCATTCATACGATCTATTCTAATTCATTCATACAATCTATTCTAATTCTTTCACACGATCCATTCTAATTCATTCGTACGATCCATTCTAATTCATTCGTACGGTCCATTCTAATTCATTCGTACGATCCATTCTAATTCATTCGCTCGAATGTATCCATTCTAATCCATTCGTACGATCCATTCTAATCCATTCGTACGACCCATTCTAATTCATTCGCATGAATGTAACCATTCTAATTCATTCATTTGATCCATTCTAATTCATTCGTACGATCCATTCTAATTCATTCGTCCGATCCATTCTAATTCATTCGCACGAATGTATCCATTCTAATTCATTCGTACGATCCATTCTAATTCATTCGCACGATCCATTCTAATTCATTCATAGGATCCATTCTAATTCATTCATACGATCTATTCTAATTCTTTCACACGAATGTATCCATTCTAATTCATTCGCACGAATATATCCATTCTAATTCTATTCATTCGTATGATCCATTCTAATTCATTCGTATGAACCATTCTAATTAATTCGTATGATCCATTCTAATTCATTCGTACGATCCATTCTAATTCATTGATACAATCCATTCTAATTCATTCGCACGATCCATTCTAATTCACTCATACGATCCATTCTAATACATTCATACGATCCATTCTAATTCATTTGCACGAATATATCCATTCTAATTCATTCGTACGATCCATTCTAATTCCTCCGTACGATCCATTCTAATTCATTCGTACAATCCATTCTAATTCATTCGTACGATCCATTCTAATTCATTCATATGATCCATTCTAATTCATTCGTACGATCCATTCTAATTCATTCGCACAAATGTGTCCATTCTAATTCATTCGTACGATCCATTCTAATTCATTCGTACGATCCATTCTAATTCATTTGTAAGATCCATTCTAATTCATTCGTACGATCCATTCTAATTCATTCGTACGAACCATTCTAATTCATTCGCGAATGTATCCATTCTAATTCATTCGTACGATCCATTCTAATTCATTCGTACGATCCATTCTAATTCATTCATACGATCTATTCTAATTCATTCATACAATCCATTCTAATTCTTTCACACGATCCATTCTAATTCATTCGTACGATCCATTCTAATTCACTCGCACAATCCATTCTATTTCATTCGTACAATCCATTCTTACTCATTCGTATGATCCATTCTAATTCATTCGCACGAATGTATCCATAGTGGATCATATGAATGAGTAAGAATGGATCGTACGAATGAAATAGAATGGATTGTGCGAATGAATTAGAATGGACCGTACGAATGAATTAGAATGGATACATTCATGCGAATGAATTAGAATGGATCAGACGAATGAATTAGAATGGATCGTACGAATGAATTAGAATGGATCGTACGAATGAATTAGAATGGATCGTACGAATAAATTAGAATGGATACATTCGTCCGAATGAATTAGAATGGATCATACGAATGAGTAAGAATGGATCGTACGAATGAAATAGAATGGATTGTGCGAATGAATTAGAATGGACCGTATGAATGAATTAGACGTACGAATGAATTAGAATGGATACATTCGTGCGAATAAATTAGAATAGATCATACGAATGAGTAAGAATGGATCGTCATTCTAATTCATTCGTATGATCCATTCTAATTCATTTGTATCCATTCTATTTCATTCGCACGATCCATTCTAATTCATTCGCGCAATCTATTCTAATTCATTCGTACAATCCATTCTTACTCATTCGTACGATCCATTCTAATTCATTCATAGGATCCATTCTAATTCATTCATACAATCCATTCTAATTCATTCGCACGAATGTATCCATTCTAATTCATTCATACGATCAGTTCTAATTCATTCACAAAATCTATTCTAATTCATTCATACGATCCATTCTAATTCATTCGCACGAATGTATCCATTCTAATTCATTCGTACGAGCCATTCTAATTCATTAATATGATCCATTCTAATTCATTCGTACGATCCATTCTAATTCATATGCACAAAGGTATCCATTCTAATTCATTCGAACGATCCATTCTAATTCAGGATCGTACGAATGAATTAGAATGGATATATTCGTGCAAATGAATTAGAATGGATCGTATGAATGAATTAGAATGGATCGTATGAGTGAATTAGAACGGATAGTACGAATGAAGTAGAATGGATCGTATGAATGAATTAGAATGGATACATTCGTGCGAATGAATTAGAATGGATCGTATGAATGAATTAGAATAGAATGTGCGAATGAATTAGAATGGATCGTACGAATGAATTAGAATGGATACATTCGTGCGAATAAATTAGAATGGATTGTATGAATGAATTAGAATGGATCGTACGAATGAATTAGAATGGATCGTACGAATGAATTAGAATAGATTGCGCGAATGAATTAGAATGGATCGTGCGAATGAAATAGAATGGATACAAATGAATTAGAATGGATCATACGAATGAATTAGAATGATGATCCATTCTTACTCATTCGTATGAACCATTCTAATTTATTCGCACGAATGTATCCATTCTAATTCATTCGTACGAATGAATTAGAATGGATCATACGAATGAGTAAGAATGGATCGTACGAATGAAATAGAATAGATTATACGAATGAATTAGAATGGATTCGTACGAATGAATTAGAATGGATTAGAATAGATCGTGTAAAAGAATTAGAATGGATCGTACGAATGAATTAGAATGGATCGTGCGAATGAATTAGAATGGATCGTACGAATGAATTAGAATGGATACATTTGTGCGAATGAATTAGAATGGATCGTACGAATGAATTAGAATGGATACATTCGTGCGAATGAATTAGAATGGATACATTCGTGCGAAAGAATTAGAATAGATCGTATGAATGAATTAGAATGGATCCTATGAATGAATTAGAATGGATCGTGCGAATAAATTAGAATGGATCGTACGAATGAATTAGAATGGATCGTGCTAATGAATTAGAATTGATCGAACGAATGAATTAGCATGGATCGTGCTAATGAATTAGAATGGAACGTACGAATGAATTAGAATGGATTGTGTGAAAGAATTAGAATGGATTGTATGAATGAATTAGAATGAATTCGTACGATCCATTCGAATTCATTCGCACGATCCATTCTAATTCATTCATACGATCCATTCTAATTCATTCATACAATCCATTCTAATTCTTTCACACCATCCATTCTAATTCATTCGTAGGATCCATTCTAATTCATTCGTACAATCTCTTCTATTTCATTCGTACGATCCATTCTTACTCATTCGTATGATCCATTCTAATTCATTCGGACGAATGTATCCATTCTAATTTATTCGTATGATCCATTCTAATTCATTCATACGATCCATTCTAATTCATTCGCTCGAATGTATCCATTCTAATCCATTCGTACGATCCATTCTAATCCAATCGTACGGTCCATTCGTACGATCCATTCTAATTCATTCGTACGATCTATTCTAATTCATTCGTACGATCCATTCTAATTCATTCGCACGATCCATTCTAATTCATTTATAGGATCCATTCTAATTCATTCATACGATCTATTCTAATTCTTTCGCACGAATGTATCCATTCCAATTCATTCGCACGAATGTATCCATTCTAATTCATTCGTACGATCCATTCTAATTCATTCGTACGATCCATTCTAATTCATTCATACGATCTATTCTAATTCATTCATACAATCCATTCTAATTCTTTCACATGATCCATTCTAATTCATTCGTACGATCCATTCTAATTCACTCGCACAATCCATTCTATTTCATTCGTACAATCCATTCTTACTCATTCGTATGATCCATTCTAATTCATTCGCACGAATGTATCCATAGTGGATCATATGAATGAGTAAGAATGTATCGTACGAATGAAATAGAATGGATTGTGCGAATGAATTAGAATGGACCGTACGAATGAATTAGAATGGATCAGATGAATGAATTAGAATGGATCGTACGAATGAATTAGAATGGATCGTACGAATGAATTAGAATGGATCGTACGAATAAACTAGAATGGATACATTCGTCCGAATGAATTAGAATGGATCATACGAATGAGTAAGAATGGATCGTACGAATGAAATAGAATGGATTGTGCGAATGAATTAAAATAGACCGTACGAATGAATTAAACGTACGAATGAATTAGAATGGATACATTCGTGCAAATAAATTAGAATAGATCATACGAAGGAGTAAGAATGGATCGTCATTCTAATTCATTCGTATGATCCATTCTAATTCATTTGTATCCATTCTATTTCATTCGCACGATCCATTCTAATTCATTCGCGCAATCTATTCTAATTCATTCGTACAATCCATTCTTACTCATTCGTACGATCCATTCTAATTCATTCATAGGATCCATTCTAATTCATTCATACAATCCATTCTAATTCATTCGCACGAATGTATCCATTCTAATTCATTCGTACGATCAGTTCTAATTCATTCACAAAATCTATTCTAATTCATTCATACGATCCATTCTAATTCATTCGCACGAATGTATCCATTCTAATTCATTCGTACGATCCATTCTAATTCATTAATATGATCCATTCTAATTCATTCGTACGATCCATTCTAATTCATATGCACAAAGGTATCCATTCAAATTCATTCGAACGATCCATTCTAATTCAGGATCGTACGAATGAATTAGAATGGATATATTCGTGCAAATGAATTAGAATGGATCGTATGAATGAATTAGAATGTATCGTATGAGTGAATTAGATCGGATAGTACGAATGAAGTAGAATGGATCGTATGAATGAATTAGAATGGATACATTCGTGCGAATGAATTAGAATGGATCGTATGAATGAATTAGAATAGAATGTGCGAATGAATTAGAATGGATCGTACGAATGAATTAGAATGGATACATTCGTGCGAATAAATTAGAATGGATTGTATGAATGAATTAGAATGGATCGTACGAATGAATTAGAATGGATCGTACGAATGAATTAGAATAGATTGCGCGAATGAATTAGAATGGATCGTGCGAATGAAATAGAATGGATACAAATGAATTAGAATGGATCATACGAATGAATTAGAATGATGATCCATTCTTACTCATTCGTATGAACCATTCTAATTTATTCGCACGAATGTATCCATTCTAATTCATTCGTACGAATGAATTAGAATGGATCATACGAATGAGTAAGAATGGATCGTACGAATGAAATAGAATAGATTGTACGAATGAATTAGAATGGATTCGTACGAATGAATTAGAATGGATTAGAATAGATCGTGTGAAAGAATTAGAATGGATCGTACGAATGAATTAGAATGGATCGTGCGAATGAATTAGAATGGATCGTACGAATGAATTAGAATGGATACATTTGTGCGAATGAATTAGAATGGATCGTACGAATGAATTAGAATGGATACATTCGTGCGAATGAATTAGAATGGATACATTCGTGCGAAAGAATTAGAATAGATCGTATGAATGAATTAGAATGGATCCTATGAATGAATTAGAATGGAGCGTGCGAATGAATTAGAATGGATCGTACGAATGAATTAGAATGGATCGTGCTAATGAATTAGAATTGATCGAACGAATGAATTAGCATGGATCGTGCTAATGAATTAGAATGGAACGTACGAATGAATTAGAATGGATTGTCTGAAAGAATTAGAATGGATTGTATGAATGAATTAGAATGAATTCGTACGATCCATTCGAATTCATTCGCACGATCCATTCTAATTCATTCATATGATCCATTCTAATTCATTCATACAATCCATTCTAATTCTTTCACACGATCTATTCTAATTCATTCGTAGGATCCATTCTAATTCATTCGTACAATCTATTCTATTTCATTCGTACGATCCATTCTTACTCATTCGTATGATCTATTCTAATTCATTCGGACGAATGTATCCATTCTAATTTATTCGTATGATCCATTCTAATTCATTCATACGATCCATTCTAATTCATTCGCTCGAATGTATCCATTCTAATCCATTCGTACGATCCATTCTAATCCAATCGTACGGTCCATTCGTACGATCCATTCTAATTCATTCGTACGATCTATTCTAATTCATTCGTACGATCCATTCTAATTCATTCGCACAATCCATTCTAATTCATTTATAGGATCCATTCTAATTCATTCATACGATCTATTCTAATTCTTTCGCACGAATGTATCCATTCTAATTCATTCGCACGAATGTATCCATTCTAATTCATTGGTACGATCCATTCTAATTCATTCGTACGATCCATTCTAAGTCATTCATACGATCTATTCTAATTCATTCATACAATCCATTCTAATTCTTTCACACGATCCATTCTAATTCATTCATATGATCCATTCTAATTCATTCGTACGATCCATTCTAATTCATATGCACAAAGGTATCCATTCTAATCCATTCGTAAGATCCATTCTAATCCATTCGTACGATCCATTCTAATTCATTCGTACGATCCATTCTAATTCATTCGCTCGAATGTATCCGTTCTAATCCATTCGTACGATCCATTCTAATCCATTCGTACGATCCATTCTAATTCATTCGCATAAATGTAACCATTCTAATTCATTCATACGATCCATTCTAATTCATTCGTACGATCGATTCTAATTCATTCGTACGGTCCATTCTAATTCATTCGTACGATCCATTCTAATTCATTCGCACGAATGTATCCATTCTAATTCATTCATACGATCCATTCTAATTCATTCGTACGATCCATTCTAATTCCTTCATACGATCCATTCTAATTCATTCGTACGATCCATTCTAATTCATTCGTACGATCCATTCTAATTCATTCGTAAGATCCATTCTAATTCATTCATACGATCCATTCTAATTCATTCGTACGATCCATTCTAATTCATTCGCACGAATGTATCCATTCTAGTTCATTTGTACGATCCATTCTAATTCATTCGTACGATCCATTCTAATCCATTCGTACGATCCATTCTAATTCATTCATACGATCCATTCTAATTCATTCATACAATCCATTCTAATTCTTTCACACGATCCATTCTAATTCATTCGTAGGATCCATTCTAATTCATTCGTACAATCTATTCTATTTCATTCGTACGATCCATTCTTACTCATTCGTATGATCCATTCTAATTCATTCGGACGAATGTATCCATTCTAATTTATTCGTACGATCCATTCTAATTCATTCGTACGATCCATTCTAATTCATTCGTACGATCCATTCTTACTCATTCGTATGATCCATTCTAATTCATTCGTACGATCCATTCTAATTCATTCGTACGATCGATTCTAATTCATTCGCACTATCCATTCTAATTCATTCGTACGATCCATTCTAATTCATTCGTATGATCCATTCTAATTTATTCGTTCAAATATATCCATTTTAATTCATTCCGTACGATCCATTCTAATTCATTCGTACGATCCATTCTAATTCATTCGTACGAATGTATCCATTCTAATTCATTCGTACGATCCATTCTAATTCATTCGTACGATCCATTCTAATTCATTCGGACGAATGTATCTATTCTAATTTATTCGTTCGCTAATTCATTCATTTGATCCATTCTAATTCATTCGTACGATCCATTCAAATTCATTCGTCCGATCCATTCTAATTCATTCGCACGAATTTATCCATTCTAATTCATTCGTACGATCCATTCTAATTCATTCGTAAGATCCATTCTAATTCATTCGTACGATCTATTCTAATTCATTCGTACGATCCATTCTAATTCATTCACACGAATGTATCCATTCTAGTTCATTCGTACGATCCATTCTAATTCATTCGTACGATCCATTCTAATTCATTCGCACGATCCATTCTAATTCATTCGAACGATCCATTCTAATTCATTCATACGATCCATTCTAATTCATTCGCACGAATGTATCCATTCTAATTCATTCATACGATCCATTCTACTTCATTCGTACTATCCGTTCTAATTCACTCATACGATCCATTCTAATTCATTCATACGATCCATTCTAATTCATTTGCACGAATATATCCATTCTAATTTATTCGTACGATCCATTCTAATTCCTTCGTACGATCCATTCTAATTCCTTCGTACGATCCATTCTAATTCCTTTGTACGATCCATTCTATTTCATTCGTATGATCCATTCTAATTAATTCGTACGATCCATTCTAATTCATTCGTATGATCCATTCTAATTCATTCGTACGATCCATTCTTACTCATTCGTACAATCCATTCTAGTTCATTCATACAATCCATTCTAATTCATTCCGTACGATCCATTCTAATTCATTCATACGATCTATTCTTTCATACAATCCATTCTAATTCTTTCGTGCGAATGAATTAGAATGGATACCTTTGTGCATATGAATTAGAATGGATCGTACGAATGAATTAGAATGGATCATATTAATGAATTAGAATGGATCGTACGAATGAATTAGAATGGATACATTCGTGCGAATCAATTAGACTGGATCGTGCGAATGAATAAGAATAGATCATACGAATGAATTAGAATGGATCGTACGAATTAATTAGAATGGATACCTTCGTGCGAATGAATTAGAATGGATTGTATGAATGAATTAGAATGGATCGTACGAATGAATTAGAATGGATCATACGAATTAATTAGAATGGATCGTACGAATGAATTAGAATGGATCGTACGAATGAATTAGAATGGATCGTACGAATGAATTAGAATGGATCGTGCGAATGAATTAGAATGGATCGTACGAATGAATTAGAATGGATACATTTGTGCGAATGAATTAGAATGGATCGTACGAATGAATTAGAATGGATCGTATGAATGAATTAGAAAGGATCGTACGAATGAATTAGAATGGATCATACGAATTAATTAGAATGGATCCTACGAATGAATTAGAATGGATCGTACGAATGAATTAGAATGGATCATACTAATGAATTAGAATGGATCGTGCGAATGAATTAGAATGGATCGTACGAATGAATTAGAATGGATACATTTGTGCGAATGAATTAGAATGGATCGTACGAATGAATTAGAATGGATCGTATGAATGAATTAGAATGGATCGTACAAATGAATTAGAATGGATCGTGTGATTGAATTAGAATGGATCGTACGAATGAATTAGAATGGATTGTACGAATGAATTAGAATGGATCTTACGAATAAATTAGAATGGATCGTACGAATGAATTAGAATGGATACATTTGTGCGAATGAATTAGAATGGATCGTACAAATGAATTAGAATGGATCGTATGAATGAATTAGAATGGATCGTATGAATGAATTAGAATGGATCGTGCGAATGAATTTGAATGGATCTTACGAATGAATTAGATTGGATCATTTAAAAGAATTAGAATGGATCGTACGAATGAATTAGAATGGATCGTGCGAATGACTTAGAATGGATCGTATGAATGAATTAGAATAGATTTTGTGAATGAATTAGAACTGATCGTACGAATGAATTAGAATGGATCGTACGAATGAATTAGAATGGATACATTTGTGCGAATGAATTAGAATGGATCGTACGAATGAATTAGAATGGATCGTATGAATGAATTAGAATGGATACATTCGTGCGAATGAATTTGAATGGATCGTGCGAATCCATTAGACTGGATCGTGCGAATGAATAAGAATGGATCATACGAATGAATTAGAATGAATCGTACGAATTAATTAGAATGGATACATTCGTGCGAATGAATTAGAATGGATTGTATGAATGAATTAGAATGGATCGTACGAATTAATTAGAATGGATCATACGAATTAATTAGAATGGATCATACGAATGAATTAGAATGGATCGTACGAATGAATTAGAATGGATCATACGAATGAACTAGAATGGATCGTACGAATGAAATAGAATAGATTGCACGAATGAATTAGAATGGATTCGTACGAATGAATTGGAATGGATACATTCGTGCGAATGAATTAGAATGGATACATTCGTGCGAAAGAATTAGAATAGATCGTATGAATGAATTAGAATGGATCCTATGAATGAAATAGAAAGGATCGTGCGAATGAATTAGAATGGATCATACGAATGAATTAGAATGGATCATGCTAATGCATTAGAATTGATCGAACGAATGAATTAGAATGCATCGTACGAAAGAATTAGAATGGATACATTCGTGCGAATGAATTAGAATGGATTGGACGAATGAATTAGAATGGATCGTACGAATGAATTAGAATGTATCGTACGAATGGAAAAGAATGGATCCTATGAATGGATTAGAATGGATACCTTTGTTCATATGAAATAGAATGGATCGTATGAAAGAATGGATTAGAATGGATTAGAATGGATCGTACGAATGAATTAGAATAGATCATAGGAATGAATTAGAATGGATCATGCAAATGAATTAGAATGGATACATTCGTGCGAATAAATTAGAATGGATTGTATGAATGAATTAGAATGGATACGAAGGAATTAGAATGGATCGTACGAAGGAATAAGAATGGATCATACGAATGAAATAGAATGGATCGTACGAAGGAATTAGAATGGATCGTACGAAGGAATTAGAATGGATCGTACGAATGAATTAGAACTGATCGTACGAATGAATTAGAATGGATCGTACGAATGAATTAGAATGGATCGTACGAATGAATTAGAATGGATACATTCGTGCGAATGAATTAGAATGGATTGGACGAATGAATTAGAATAGATCGTACGAATGAATTAGAATGTATCGTACGAATAGAAAAGAATGGATCCTATGAATGGATTAGAATGGATACCTTTGTGCATATGAAATAGAATGGATCGTATGAAAGAATGGATTAGAATGGATTAGAATGGATCGTACGAATGAATTAGAATAGATCATAGGAATGAATTAGAATGGATCATGCAAATGAATTAGAATGGATACATTCGTGCGAATAAATTAGAATGGATTGTATGAATGAATTAGAATGGATACGAAGGAATTAGAATGGATCGTACGAAGGAATTAGACTGGATCATACGAATGAAATAGAACTGATCATACGAATGAATTAGAATGGATCGTATGAATGAATTAAAATGGATACATTTGTGCGAATGAATTAGAATGGATCGTACGAATGAATTAGAATGGATCGTATGAATGAATTAGAATGGATACATTCGTGCGAATGAATTAGAATGGATCGTGTGAATCCATTAGACTGGATCGTGCGAATGAATAAGAATGGATCATACGAATGAATTAGAATGGATCGTACGAATTAATTTGAATGGATACATTCGTGCGAATGAATTAGAATGGATTGTATGAATGAATTAGAATGGATCGTATGAATGAATTAGAATGGATCATACGAATTAATTAGAATGGATCATACGAATGAATTAGAATGGATCGTACGAATGAATTAGAATGGATCGTACGAATGAATTAGAATGGATCGTGCGAATGAATTAGAATGGATCGTACGAATGAATTAGAATGGATACATTTGTGCGAATGAATTAGAATGGATCGTACGAAAGAATTAGAATGGATCGTATGAATAAATTAGAATGGATCGTATGAATGAATTAGAATGGATCGTGCGAATGAATTAGAATGGATCGTACGAATGAATTAGAATGGATCGTACGAATGAATTAGAATAGATCATACGAATGAATTAGAATGGATCATACGAATGAGTAAGAATAGATCGTATGAATGAAATAGAATGGATTGTACGAATGAATTAGAATGGATACATTCATGCGAATGAATTAGAATGGATCGGACGATTGAACTAAAATGGATCGTACGATTCATTCTAATTCATTCGTACGATCCATTCTAATACATTCGTACGATTCATGCTAATTCATTCGCACGATCCATTCTAATTCATTCGTACGATCCATTCTTATTCATTCATACGATCCATTCTAATTCATTCGCACAATCCATTCTAATTCATTCGTACGATCCATTCTAATTCATTCGTATGATCCATTCTAACTCATTTGGTGGATCCATTCTAATTCATTCGTACGATCCATTCCAATTCATTCCCACGATCCATTCTAATTTATTCATACGATCCATTCTAATTCATTCGTACGATCTATTCTAATTCATTCGCATGAATGTAACCATTCTAATTCATTCATACGATTCATTCTAATTCATTCGTATGAGCTATTTTAATTCATTCGTACGATCCATTCTAATTCATTCGTACGATCCATTGTAATTCATTCATACAATCCATTTAGATTCATTCGCATAAATGTATCCATTCAAATTCATTCGTACGATCCATTCTAATTCATTCGTACGATCCATTCTAATTCATTCATACGATCTATTCTAATTCATTCATACAATCCATTCTAATTCATTCATATGATCTATTCTAATTCATTCGTACGATCCATTCTAATTCATTCGTACGATCCATTCTAATTCACTCATACGATCCATTCTAATACATTCATACGATCTATTCTAATTCATTTGCACGAATATATCCATTCTAATTCATTCGTACGATCCATTCTAATTCATTCATACGATCCATTCTTATTCATTTGCACGAATATATCCATTCTAATTCATTCGTACGATCCATTCTAATTCCTTCGTACGATCCATTCTAATTCGTTCGTACGATCCATTCTAATTCATTCGTACGATCCATTCTAATTCATTAATATGATCCATTCTAATTCATTCGTATGATCCATTCTAATGAATTAGAATTGATCGTACGAATGAAATAGAATGGATTGCACGAATGATTTAGAATGGATCGTATGAATGATGTAGAATGGATCGTGTGAAAGAATTAGAATGGATTGTATGACTGAATTAGAATGGATCGTACGAATGAATTTGAATGGATCTTACAAATGAATTAGAATGGATTAGAATGGATTAGAATGGATTGTGGGAATGAATTAGAATGGATCGTATGAATGAATAAGAATGGATCGCACGAATGAATTAGAATGGATCGTGCGAATGAATTAGCATGAATCGTACGAATGTATTAGAATGGATCATACGAAAGAGTAAGAATGGATCGTACGAATGAAATAGAATGGATTGTACGAATGGATTGTACGATTGAATTAGAATGGATACATTCGTGCGAATGAATTAGAATGGATCGTACGAATTAATTAGAATGGATCATACGAATGAATTAGAATGGATCGTATGAATGAATTAGAATGGATCGTACGAATGAATTAGAATGGATCGTGCGAATGAATTAAAATGGATCGTACGAATGAATTAGAATGGATACATTTGTGCGAATGAATTAGAATGGATCGTACGAATGAATTAGAATGGATCATATGAATGAATTAGAATGGATCGTACGAATGAATTAGAATGGATCGTGCGAATGAATTAGAATGGATCGTACGAATGAATTAGAATGGATCGTACGAATGAACTAGAATGGATACATTCGTGCGAATGAATTAGAATGGATCGTACGAATGAATTAGAATGGATCGTACGAATGAATTAGAATGGATCTTACGAATGAATTAGAATAGATCGTACGAATGAATTAGAATGGATCGTACGAATGAATTAGATTGGATACATTCGTGCGAATGAATTAGAATGGATCGGACGAATGAATTAGAATGGATCGTACGGTCGAATGTATCCAATCTAATTCATTCGTACGAATGAATTAAAATGGATCGTACGAATGAATTAGAATGGATCGTGCGAATGAATTAAAATGGATCGTACGAATGAATTAGAATGGATACATTTGTGCGAATGAATTAGAATGGATCGTACGAATGAATTAGAATGGATCATATGAATGAATTAGAATGGATCGTACGAATGAATTAGAATGGATCGTACGAATGAATTAGAATGGATCGTGCGAATGAATTAGAATGGATCGTACGAATGAATTAGAATGGATCGTACGAATGAACTAGAATGGATACATTCGTGCGAATGAATTAGAATGGATCGTACGAATGAATTAGAATGGATCGTACGAATGAATTAGAATGGATCTTACGAATGAATTAGAATAGATCGTACGAATGAATTAGAATGGATCGTACGAATGAATTAGATTGGATACATTCGTGCGAATGAATTAGAATGGATCGGACGAATGAATTAGAATGGATCGTACGGTCGAATGTATCTATTATAATCCATTCGTACTATCCATTCTAATCCATTCGTACGATCCATTCTAATTCATTCGCATGAATGTAACCATTCTAATTCATTCATTTGATTCATTCTAATTCATTCGTACGATTCATTCTAATTCATTCATATGATCCATTCTAATTCATTCGTACGATCCATTCTAATTCATTTGCATGAATGTAACCATTCTAATTCATTTATTTGATCCATTCTAATTCATTCGTACGATCTATTCTAATTCATTCGTCCGATCCATTCTAATTCATTCGCACGAATGTATCCATTATAATTTATTCGTACGATCCATTCTAATTAATTCGTACGATCCATTCTAATTCATTCGTAAGATCCATTCTAATTCATTCGTACGATCCGTTCTAATTCATTCGTACGATCCATTCTAATTCATTCGCACGATCCATTCTAATTCATTTGCACGAATATATCTATTCTAATTCATTCGTACGATCCATTCTAATTCCTTCGTACGATCCATTCTAATTCATTCGTACGATCTATTCTAATTCATTCGTACGATCCATTCTAATTCATTTGCACGATCCATTCTAATTCATTCATAGGATCCATTCTACTTCATTCATACGATCTATTCTAATTCTTTCGTACGAATGTATCCATTCTAATTCATTCGCACGAATGTATCCATTCTAATTCATTCGTACGAATCCATTCTAATTCATTCGTACAATCTATTCTATTTCATTCGTACGATCCATTCTAGTTCATTCGTACGATCCATTCTAATTCATTCGTACGTATTTCATTCGTACGATCTATTCTTACTCATTCATATGATCCATTATGGATACATTCGTGCGAATGAATTAGAATGGATCATACGAATGAGTAAGAATGGATCGTACGAATGAAATAGAATGGATTGTGCGAATGAATTAGAATGGATCGTAGAATGGATCAGAATAGATCGTGTGAAAGAATTAGAATGGATTGTATGAATGAATTAGAATGAATTCGTACGATCCATTCGAATTCATTCGCACGATCCATTCTAATTTATTCATACGATCCATTCTAATTCTTTAACACGATCTATTCTGATCCATTCTACGATCCATTCTAATTCATTCGCACAATCCATTCTATTTCATTCGTACGATCCATTCTTACTCATTCCTATGATCCATTCTAATTCATTCGCACGAATGTATCCATAATGGATCATACGAATGAGTAAGAATGGATAGTACGAATGAAATAGAATGGATTGTACGAATGAATTAGAATGGATCGTGCGAATGAATTAGAATGGATCGTACGAATGAATTAGAATGGATCGTATGAATGAACTAGAATGGATACATTCATGCGAATGAATTAGAATGGATCGTACGAAAGAATTAGAATGGATCGTACGAATGAATTAGAATGGATCTTACGAATGAATTAGAATGGATCGTACGAATGAATTAGAATGGATCGTACGAATAAATTAGAATGGATCGTGGGAATGAATTAGAATGGATCGTACGAATGAATTAGAATGGATCCACCGAATGAGTTAGAATGGATCATAGGAATGAATTAGAATGGATTGTACGAATGAATTAGAATGGATTGTGCGAATGAATTAGAATGGATCGTACGAATGAATTAGAATGGATCGTACGAATGAATTAGAATGGATCGTACGAATGAATTAGAATAGATCGTACGAATGAATTAGAATGGATCGTACGAAGGAATTAGAATGGATCGTACGAATGAATTAGAATGGATCGTACGAATGAACTAGAATGGATACATTCGTGCGAATGAATTAGAATGGATCGTACGAATGAATTAGAATGGATCGTACGAATGAATTAGAATGGATCTTACGAATGAATTAGAATGGATCGTACGAATGAATTAGAATGGATCATATGAATGAATTAGAATGGATACATTCGTGCGAATGAATTAGAATGGATACATTCGTGCGAAAGAATTAGAATAGATCGTATGAATAAATTAGAATGGATCCTATGAATGAATTAGAATGGATCGTGCGAATGAATTAGAATGGATCGTACGAATGAATTAGAATGGATCATACGAATGAATTAGAATTGATCGTACGAATGAATTAGAATGGATCGTACGAATGAATTAGAATGGATCGTGTGAAAGAATTAGAATGGATCGTACGAATGAATTAGAATGGATCGTGCGAATGAATTAGAATGGATCGTACGAATGAATTAGAATGGATCGTGCTAATGAATTAGAATGGATCATACGAATGAGTAAGAATGGATCGTACGAATGAAATAGAATGGATTGTACGAATGAATTAGAATGGATCGTACAAATGAATTAGAATGGATCGTATGAATGAAATAGAATGGATTGCACGAATGAATTAGAATAGATTGTACGAATGAATTAGAATGGATTAGAATGAATTAGAATTCGTACGAATGAATTAGAATGGATCGTACGAATGAATTAGAATGGATCTTACGAATGAATTAGAATGGATCGTACGAAGGAATTAGAATGGATCATATGAATGAATTATAATGGATCGTACGAATGAATTAGAATGGATCGTACGAATGAATCAGAATGGATACATTCGCGAATGAATTAGAATGGATCGTACAAATGAATTAGAATGGATCGTACGAATGAATTAGAATGGATACATTCGCGAATGAATTAGAATGGATCGTACGAATGAATTAGAATGGATCGTACGAATGAATTAGAATGGATACATTTGTGCGAATGAATTAGAATGGATCGTACGAATGAATTAGAATGGATCGTACGAATGAATTAGAATGGATCGTACGAAGGAATTAGAATGGATCGTACGAATGAATTAGAATGGATCGTACGAATGAATTAGAATAGATCGTACGAATGAATTAGAATGGATCGTACGAAGGAATTAGAATGGATCGTACGAATGAATTAGAATGGATCGTACGAATGAATTAGAATGGATACATTCGTCCAAATGAATTAGAATGGATCGTACGAATGAATTAGAATGGATCGTACGAATGAATTAGGATGGATCGTACGAATAAATTAGAATGGATCGTACGAATGAAATAGAATAGATCGTACGAAGGAATGAGAATGGATCGTACGAAGGAATTAGAATGCATTCGTATGATCCATTCTAATTCATTCGGACGAATGTATCCATTCTAATTTATTCGTACGATCCATTCTAATTCATTCGTACGATCCATTCTAATTCATTCGTACGATCCATTCTTACTCATTCGTATGATCCATTCTAATTCATTCGTACGATCCATTCTAATTCATTCGTACGATCCATTCTAATTCATTCTAATTCATTCGTACGATCCATTCTATGATCCATCCTAATTCATTCGTATATTCCATTCTAATTCATTAGCACGATCCATGCTAATGAATTAGAATGGATCGTACGAATGAATTAGAATGGATCGTGTGAAAGAATTAGAATAGATTGTATGAATGAATTAGAATGGATCGTACGAATGGAATGGATACATTCGTGCGAATGAATTAGAATGGATCGTACGAATGAATTAGAATGGATCATACGAATGAGTAAGAACGGATCGTACGAATGAATTAGAATGGATCGTACAAATGAATTAGAATGGATCGTACGAATAAATTAGAATGGATACATTCGTCCGAATGAATTAGAATGGATCATACGAATGCATTCTAATTCCTTCGTACGATCCATTCTAATTCCTTCGTACGATCCATTCTATTTCATTCGTATGATCCATTCTAATTGCTTCGTACGATCCATTCTAATTCCTTCGTATCCATTCTAATTCACTCATACGATCCATTATAATCCATTCGTACGATCCATTCTAATTCATTCGCATGAATGTAACCATTCTAATTCATTCATTTGATCCATTCTAATTCATTCGTACGATCCATTCAAATTCATTCGTACGATCCATTGTAATTCATTCATACAATCCATTTATATTCATTCGCACAAATGTATCCATTCAAATTCATTCGTACGATCCAGTCTAATTCATTCGTACGATCCATTCTAATTCATTCGCACGAATATATCCATTCTAATTCTTTCGTAAGATGCATTCTAATTCATTCGTACGATCTATTCTAATTCATTCGTACGATCCATTCTAATTCATTCGTACGATCCATTCTAATTCATTCGCACGAATGTATCTATTCTAATTCATTCGTACAATCCATTCTATTTCATTCGTATGATCCATTCTTACTCATTCGTATGATCCATTCTAATTCATTCGTATGATCCATTCTAATTCATTCATACGATCCATTCTAATTCATTCGTACGATCCATTCTAATTCATTCGCACGATCCATTCTAATTCATTCATACGATCCATTCTAATTCATTCATACGATCCATTCTAATTCATTCCTACAATCCATTCTAATTCATTCGCCCGATCCATTCTAATTCATTCATACGATCCATTCTATTCGAATGGATCATGCGATCCATTTGAATTCATTCGCACGATCCATTCTAATTCAATCATACGATCCATTCTAATTCATTCATACAATGCATTCTAATTCTTTCACATGATCCATTCTAATTCATTCGTATGATCCATTCTAATTCATTAATATGATCCATTCTAATTCATTCGTACGATCCATTCTAATTCATATGCACAAAGGTATCCATTCTAATCCATTCGTAGGATCCATTCTAATCCATTCGTACGATCCATTCTAATTCATTCGTACGATCCATTCTAATTCATTCGCTCGAATGTATCCATTCTAATCCTTTCGTACGATCCATTCTAATCCATTCGTACGATCCATTCTAATTTATTCGCATGAATGAAACCATTCTAATTCATTCATTTGATCCATTCTAATTCATTCGTACGATCCATTCTAATTCATTCGCAGGATCCATTCTAATTCATTCATACGATCCATTCTAATTCATTCGTACGATCCATTCTAATTCATTCATACGATCCATTCTAATTCCTTCGTACGATCCATTCTAATTCATTCGTACGATCCATTCTAATTCATTCATACAATCCATTCTAATTCTTTCACACGATCCATTCTAATTCATTCGTACGATCCATTCTAATTAATTCGTGCAATCCATTCTATTTCATTCGTACGATCCATTCTAATTCACTCGTACGATCAATTCTAATTCATTCGCACGAATGTATCCATTCTAATTCATTCATACGATCCATTCTAATTCATTCATAGGATCCATTCTAATTCATTCATACAATCCATTCTAATTCATTCGCACGAATGTATCCATTCTAATTCATTCGTACGATCAGTTCTAATTCATTCACAAAATCTATTCTAATTCATTCGTACGTATTTCATTCGTACGATCCATTCTTACTCATTCGTATGATCCATTCTAATTCATTTGCACGAATATAACCATTCTAATTCATTCGTACGATCCATTCTAATTCATTCGTACGATCCATTCTAATTCCTTCGTACGATCCATTCTAATTCATTCGTACGATCCATTCTAATTCATTCGTACAATCTATTCTAATTCATTCGTACGAATGGATACATTCGTGTGAATGAATTAGAATGGATCGTACGAATGAATAAGAATGGATCGTACGAATGAAATAGAATGGATTGCACGAATGAATTAGAATGGATCGTACGAATGAATTAGAATGGATCGTGTGAAAGAATTAGAATGGATTGTATGAATGAATTAGAATGGATCGTACGAATGAATTAGAATGGATCGTACGAAGGAATTAGAATGGATCGTACGAATGAATTAGAATGGATCGTATGAATGAATTAGAATAGATCGTACGAATGAATTAGAATGGATCGTATGAAGGAATTAGAATGGATCGTACGAATGAATTAGAATGGATCGTATGAATGAATTAGAATGGATACATTCGTGTGAATGAATTAGAATGGATCGTATGAATGAATTAGAATAGATTTTGTGAATGAATTAGAACTGATCGTACGAATGAATTAGAATGGATACATTCGTGCGAATGAATTAGAATGTATTGTATGAATGAATTAGAATGGATCCTATGAATGAATTAGAACGGATCGAACGAATGAATTAGAATGGATACATTCATGCGAATGAATTAGAATTGATCGTACGTATGAATTAGAATGGATCGTGCGAATGAATTAGAATGGATCGTACGAATGAATTAGAATGGATACATTCGTGCGAATGAATTAGAATGGATACATTCGTGCGAAAGAATTAGAATAGATCGTATGAATGAATTAGAATGGATCCTATGAATGAATTAGAATGGATCGTGCGAATGAATTAGAATGGATCGTACGAATGAATTAGAATGGATTGTGCTAATGAATTAGAATTGATCGAACGAATGAATTAGCATGGATCGTGTTAATGAATTAGAATGGATCGTACGAATGAATTAGAATGGATCAAATGAATGAATTAGAATGGTTACATTCATGCGAATGAATTAGAATGGATCGTACGAATGGATTAGAATGGATCGTACGAATGGATTAGAATGGATACATTCGTGCGAATGAATTAGAATGGATCGTTCGAATGAATTAGAATGGATACATTCGTGCGAATGAATTAGAATGGATCGTACGAATGAATTAGAATGGATCGTACGAATGAATTAGAATGGATCGTACGAAAAAATTAGAATGGATACATTCGTCCGAATGAATTAGAATGGATCATATTTATGTACTAGAATGGATCGTATGAGTGAATTAGAATGGATTGTACGAATGAATTAGAATGGATTGTATGAATGAATTAGAATGGATCGTACGAATGAATTAGAATGGATCGTGCGAATGAATTAGAATGGATCGTACGAATGAATTAGAATGGATGGATCGTGCGAATGAATTAGAATGGATCGTACGAATAAATTAGAATGGATACATTCGTCCGAATGAATTAGAATGGATCATACGAATGAGTAAGAATGGATCGTACGAATGAAATAGAATAGATTGTACGAATGAATTAGAATGGATCCTACGAATGAATTAGAATGGATCGTGTGAAAGAATTAGAATGGATTGTATGAATGAATTAGAATGGATCGTATGAATGAATTAGAATGGATCGTGCGAATGAATTCGAATGGATCATATGAATTCATTCTAATTCATTCATACAATCCATTCTAATTCTTTCACACGATCCATTCTAATTCATTCGTACGTTCCATTCTAATTCATTAGCACGATCCATGCTAATTTATTCGTTCGATCAATTCTAATTCATTAGCACGATCCATTCTAATTCATTCGTACGATCCATTCTAATTCATTCGCACGATCCATTCTAATTCATTCATAGGATCCATTCTAATTCATTCATATGATCTATTCTAATTCTTTCGCACGAATGTTTCCATTCTAATTCATTCGCACGAATGTATCCATTCTAATCCATTCGTACGATCCATAATAATCCATTCGTACGATCCATTCTAATTCATTCGCATGAATGTAACCATTCTAATTCATTCATTTGATCCATTCTAATTCATTCGTACGATCCATTCTAATTCATTCATCCGATCCATTCTAATTCATTCGAACGAATGTATCCATTCTAAACCATTCATACGATCCATTCTAATTTATTCGTACGATCCATTCTAATTCATTCGTAAGAATTATTCTAATTCATTCGTACGATCCATTCTATTTCATTCGTACGATCCATTCTAATTCATTCGTAAGATCCATTCTAATTCATTCGTACGATCCATTCTAATTCATTCCTACGATCCATTCTAATTCATTCGCACAAATGTATCCATTCTAGTTCATTCGTACGATCCATTCTAATTCATTCGTACGATCCATTCTAATTCATTCGCACGATCCATTCTAATTCATTCATACGATCCATTCTAATTCATTCATACGATCCATTCTAATTTATTCGCACAAATGTATCTATTCTAATTCATTCGTACGATCCATTCTAATTCATTCGCACGATCCATTCTAATTCATTCGTACGATCCATTCTAATTCTTTCACACGATACATTCTAATTCATTCGTACGATCCATTCTAATTCATTCACACGATCCATTCTAATTCATTCGTACGATCCATTCTAATTCATTCATACGATCCATTCTAATTCATTCGTAATATCCATTCTAATTCATTCGCACAAATGTATCCATTCTAATTCATTCGTACGATCCATTCTAATTCATTCGCACGACCCATTCTAATTCATTCGTACGATCCATTCTAATTCATTCGCACGATCTGTTCTTATTCATTCGCACAATCCATTCTAATTCATTCGCACGAATGTATCCATTCTAATTCATTCATACGATCCATTCTAATTCATTCATACGATCCATTCTAATTCATTCGTACGATCCATTCTAATTAATTCGTATGATCCATTCTAATTCATTCGTACGATCCATTCTAATTCATTCATACAATCCATTCTAATTCATTCGTACGATCCATTCTAATCCACTCATACGATCCATTCTAATACATTCATACGATCCATTCTAATTCATTTGCACGAATATATCCATTCTAATTCATTCGTACGATCCATTCTAATTCCTTCGTACGATCCATTCTAATTCATTCGTACGATCTATTCTAATTCATTAGTACGATCCATTCTAATTCATTCGTACGATCCATTCTAATTCCTTCGTACGATCCATTCTAATTCATTCGTACGATCCATTCTAATTCATTCGTACAATCTATTCTAATTCATTCGTACGAATGGATACATTCGTGTGAATGAATTAGAATGGATCGTACGAATGAGTAAGAATGGATCGTACGAATGAAATAGAATGTATTGCACGAATGAATTAGAATGGATCGCACGAATGAATTAGAATGGATCGTACGAATGAATTAGAATGGATCGTGTGAAAGAATTAGAATGGATCGTACGAATGAATTAGAATGGATCGTGCGAATGAATTAGAATGGATAGTGCGAATGAATTAGAATGGATCGTGCGAATGAATTAGAATGGATCGTACGAATGAATTAGAATGGATATATTCGTGCAAATGAATTAGAATGGATCATACGAATAAGTAAGAATGGATCGTACGAATGAAATAGAATAGATTGTACGAATGAATTAGAATGGATCCTACGAATGAATTAGAATAGATTGTGTGAAAGAATTAGAATGGATTGTATGAATGAATTAGAATGGATCGTACGAATGAATTAGAATGGATCGTACGAAGGAATTAGAATGGATCGTGCGAATGAATTAGAATGGATCGTACGAATGAATTAGAATAGATCGTACGAATGAATTAGAATGGATCGTACGAAGGAATTAGAATGGATCGTACGAATGAATTAGAATGGATATATTCGTGCAAATGAATTAGAATTGATCGTATGAATGTATTAGAATGGATCGTACAAATGAATTAGAATGGATCGTGTGAAAGAATTAGAATGGATCTTACGAATGAAATAGAATGGATAGTCCGAATGAATTAGAATGGATCGTACGAATGAATTAGAATGGTTACATTTGTGCGAATGAATTAGAATGGATCGTACGAATGAATTAGAATGGATCGTATGAATGAATTAGAATGGATACATTCGTGCGAATGAATTAGAATGGATCGGACGAATGAATTAGAATGGATCGTACGAATGAATTAGAATGGATCAAATGAATGAATTAGAATGGTTACATTCATGCGAATGAATTAGAATGGATCGTACGAATGGATTAGAATGGATCGTACGAATGGATTAGAATGGATACATTCGAGCGAATGAATTATAATGGATCGTACGAATGAATTAGAATGGATCGTACGAATGGATTAGAATGGATCCTACGAATGGATTAGAATGGATACCTTTGTGCATATGAATTAGAATGGATCGTACGAATGAATTAGAATGGATCATATTAATGAATTAGAATGGATCGTACGAATGAATTAGAATGGATACATTCGTGCACGATCCATTCTAATTCATTTGCACGAATGTATCCATTCTAATTCATTCGTACGATCCATTCTAATTCATTCATACGATCTATTCTAATTCATTCGTAAGATCCATTCTAAGTCATTCGTACGATTCATTCTAATTCAATCATACAATCCATTCTAATTCTTTCACACGATCCAATCTAATTCATTCGCACGATCCATTCTAATTCATTCGTACGATCCATTCTAATTCATTCGTACGATCCATTCTAATTCATTCGTCCGATCCATTCTAATTCATTCGCACGAATGTATCCATTCTAATTCATTCGTACGATCCATTCTAATTCATTCGTACGATCCATTCTAATTCATTCGTAAGATCCATTCTAATTCATTCGTACGATCCATTCTAATTCATTCGTACGATCAATTCTAATTCATTCGCACGAATGTATCCATTCTAGTCCATTCGTACGATCCATTCTAATTCATTCGTACGTTCCATTCTAATTCATTCGCACGATCCATTCTAATTCATTCGTACGATCCATTCTAATTCATTCATACGATCCATTCTAATTCATTCGTACGATCCACTCTAATTCATTCGCACAAATGTATCCATTCTAATTCATTCGTACGATCCATTCTAATTTATTCTCACGATCCATTCTTACTCATTCGTATGATCCATTCTAATTCATTCGGACGAATGTATCCATTCTAATTTATTCGTACGATCCATTCTAATTCATTCGTACGATCCATTCTAATTCATTCGTAAGATCCATTCTAATTCATTCGTACGATCCATTCTAATTCTAATTCATTCGTACGATCCATTCTAATTCCTTCGTACGATCCATTCTAATTCATTCGTACGATCTATTCTAATACATTCGTACGATCCATTCTAATTCATTCGCACGATCCATTCTAATTCATTCATAGGATCCATTCTAATTCATTCATACGATCTATTCTAATTCTTTCGCACGAATGTATCCATTCTAATTCATTCGCACGAATGTATCCATTCTAATTCATTCGTACGATCCATTCTAATTCATTCGTACGATCCATTCTAATTCATTTATACGATCTATTCTAATTCATTCATACAATCCATTCTAATTCTTTCACACGATCCATTCTAATTCATTCGTAGGATCCATTCTAATTCATTCGTACGATCCATTCTGATTCATTTGTACGATCCATTCGAATTCATTCGTACAATCCATTCTATTTCATTCGTACGATCCATTCTTACTCATTCGTATGATCCATTCTAATTCATTCGCACGAATGTATCCATTCTAATTCATTCACACGATCGTATGAATTAGAATGGATACATTCGTGCGAATGAATTAGAATGGATCGTGCGAATCCATTAGACTGGATCGTGCGAATGAATAAGAATGGATCATACAAATGAATTAGAATGGATCGTACGAATTAATTAGAATGGATACATTCGTGCGAATGAATTAGAATGGATTGTATGAATGAATTAGAATGGATTGTATGAATGAATTAGAATGGATCGTACAAATGAATTAGAATGGATCGTACGAATGAATTAGAATGGATCCTACGAATGAATTAGAATGGATCGTGTGAAAGAATTAGAATGGATTGTATGAATGAATTAGAATAGATCGTATGAATGAATTAGAATGGATCGTACGAATGAATTAGAATGGATCGTACGAATGAATTCGAATGGATCGTACGAATGAATTAGAATGGATACATTCGTGCGAATGAATTAGAATGGATAAATTCGTGCGAAAGAATTAGAATAGATCGTATAAATGAATTAGAATGGATCCTATGAATGAATTAGAATGGATCGTGCGAATGAATTAGAATGGAACGTACGAATGAATTAGAATAGATCGTACGAATGAATTAGAATGGATCGTACGAAGGAATTAGAATGGATCGTACGAATGAATTAGAATGGATCGTATGAATGAATTAGAATGGATCGTGCGAATGAATTAGAATGGATCGTGCGAATCAATTAGACTGGATCGTGCGAATGAATAAGAATAAATCATACAAATGAATTAGAATGGATCGTACGAATTAATTAGAATGGATACATTTGTGCGAATGAATTAGAATGGATTGTATGAATGAATTAGAATGGATCGTACGAATGAATTAGAATGGATCATACAAATTAATTAGAATGGATCCTATGAATGAATTAGAATGGATCGTACGAATGAATTAGAATGGATCGTACGAATGAATTAGAATGGATACATTTATGCGAATGAATTAGAATGGATCGTATGAATGAATTAGAATGGATCGTACGAATGAATTAGAATGGATCGTGCGAATGAATTAGAATGGATCATACGAATGAATTAGAATGGATCATGTGAAAGAATTAGAATGGATCGTACGAATGAATTAGAATGGATCGTGCGAATGAATTAGAATGGATCATACGAATGAATTAGAATGGATACATTTGTGCGAATGAATTAGAATGGATCGTACGAATGAATTAGAATGGATCGTAGGAATGAATTAGAATGGATCGCACGAATGAATTAGAATGGATCGTGCGAATGAATTAGAATGGATCGTACGAATGAATTAGAATGGATCGTACGAATGAACTAGAATGGATACATTCGTGCGAATGAATTAGAATGGATCGTACAAATGAATTAGAATGGATCGTACGAATGAATTAGAATGGATCTTACGAATGAATTAGAATGGATCGTACGAATGAATTAGAATAGATCGTACGAATGAATTAGAATGGATACATTCGTGCGAATGAATTAGAATGGATCGGACAAATGAATTAGAATGGATCATATGAATGAATTAGAATGGATCATACGAATGAATTAGAATGGATCGTACGAATAAATTAGAATGGATACATTCGTCCGAATGAATTAGAATGGATCATATGAATGAGTAATAATGGATCGTACGAATGAAATAGAATAGATTGTACGAATGAATTAGAATGGATTCGTACGAATGAATTAGAATGGATACATTCGTGCGAATGAATTAGAATGGATCGTACCAATGAGTAAGAATGGATCGTACGAATGAAATAGAATGGATTGTGCGAATGAATTAGAATGGATCGTACGAATGAATTAGAATGGATCGTGTGAAAGAATTAGAATGGATTGTATGAATGAATTAGAATAGATCTTATGAATGAATTATAATGGATCATACGAATGAATTAGAATGGATCGTACGAATAAGTAAGAATGGATCGTAAGAATGGATCGTACGAATGAAATAGAATGGATTGCACGAATGAATTAGAATGGATCGTACGAATGAATTAGAATGGATCGTGTGAAAGAATTAGAATGGATCGTATGAATTAATTAGAATAGATCATACGAATGAATTAGAATGGATCGTACGAAGGAATTAGAATGGATCGTACGAATGAATTAGAATGGATCGTACGAATGAATTAGAATAGATCGTACGAATGAATTAGAATGGATCGTACGAAGGAAATTAGAATGGATCGTACGAATGAATTAGAATGGATATATTCGTGCAAATGAATTAGAATGGATCGTATGAATGTATTAGAATGGATCGTATGAGTGAATTAGAATGGATCGTACGAATGAATTAGAATGGATCGTATGAATGAATTAGAATGGATCGTGCGAAAGAATTAGAATACTTTGTATGAATGAATTAGAATGGATCGTATGAATGAATTAGAATGGATCGTGCGAATGAATTCGAATGGATCGCATGATCCATTCGAATAGAATGGATCGTATGAATGAATTAGAATGGATAGGGCGAATGAATTAGAATGGATTGTAGGAACGAATTAGAATGGATCGTATGAATGAATTAGAATGGATCGTATGAATGAATTAGAATGGATCGTGCGAATGAATTAAATGAATCGTACGAATGAATTAGAATGGATCGTACGAATGAATTAGAATGGATCATACGAATGAATTAGAATGGATCATACGAATGAGTAAGAATGGATCGTACGAATGAAATAGAATGGATTGTACGAATGAATTAGAATGGATACATTCATGCGAATGAATTAGAATGGATCGGACGATTGAATTAGAATGGATCATACGCTTCATTCTAATTCATTCGTACGATCCATTCTAATACATTCGTACGATTCATGTTAATTCATTCGCACGATCCATTCTAATTCATTCATACGATCCATTCTAATTCATTCATATGATCCATTCTAATTCATTCCTACAATCCATTCTAATTCATTCGCCCTATCCATTCTAATTCATTCATACGATCCATTCTAATTCATTTGCACGAATATATCCATTCTAATTCATTCGTACGATCCATTCTAATTCATTCGCACGATCCATTCTAATTCATTCGTATGATCCATTCTAACTCATTTGGTGGATCCATTCTAATTCATTCGTACGATCCATTCTAACTCATTCGCACGATCCATTCTAATTCATTTGCACGATCCATTCTAATTCATTCCTATTTTCTATTCTAATTCATTCGTACGATCAATTCTAATTCATTCGCTCGAATGTATCCATTCTAATTCATTTATACGATTCATTCTAATTCATTCGTACGATCCATTCTAATTCATTCGTACGATCCATTGTAATTCATTCATACAATCCATTTAGATTCATTCGCACAAATGTATCCATTCAAATTCATTCGTACGATCCAGTCTAATTCATTCGTACGATCCATTCTAATTCCTTCGTACGATCCATTCTAATTCATTCGTATGATCTATTCTAATTCATTCGTATAATCCATTCTAATTCATTCGTACGTTCCATTCTAATTCCTTCATACGATCCATTCTAATTCATTCGTATGATCCATTCTAATTCATTCGTACAATCTATTCTAATTCATTCGTACGAATGGATACATTCGTGTGAATGAATTAGAATGGATCGTACGAATGAGTAAGAATGGATCGTACGAATGAAATAGAATAGATTGCACGAATGAATTAGAATGGATCGTACGAATGAATTAGAATGGATCGTGTGAAAGAATTAGAATGGATTGTATGAATGAATTAGAATGAATCGTACGAATGAATTAGAATGGATCATACGAAGGAATTAGAATGGATCGTACGAATGAATTAGAATGGATCGTACGAATGAATTAGAATATATCGTACGAATGAATTAGAATGGATCGTACGAAGGAATTAAAATGGATCGTACGAATGAATTAGAATGGATATATTCGTGCAAATGAATTAGAATGGATCGTATGAATGTATTAGAATGGATCGTATGAGTGAATTAGAATGGATCGTACGAATGAATTAGAATGGATCGTATGAATGAATTAAAATGGATACATTCGTGTGAATGAATTAGAATGGATCGTATGAATGAATTAGAATAGATTTTGTGAATGAATTAGAACTGATCGTACGAATGAATTAGAATGGATACATTCGTGCGAATGAATTAGAATGGATTGTATGAATGAATTAGAATGGATCGTACGAATGAACTAGAATGGATACATTCGTGCGAATGAATTAGAATGGATCGTACGAATGAATTAGAATGGATCATACGAATGAATTAGAATGGATCTTACGAATGAATTAGAATGGATCGTACGAATGAATTAGAATGGATCGTACGAACGAATTAGAATGGATACATTCGTGCGAATGAATTAGAATGGATCGGACGAATGAATTAGAATGGATCGTACGAATGAATTAGAATGGACCGTACGAATGAATTAGAATGGATCGTACGAATAAATTAGAATAGATACATTCGTCCGAATGAATTAGAATGGATCATACGAATGAGTAAGAATGGATCGTACTAATGAAATAGAATAGATTTTACGAATGAATTAGAATGGATCCTACGAATGAATTAGAATGGATCGTGTGAAAGAATTAGAATGGATTGTATGAATGAATTAGATTGGATCGTAAGAATGAATTAGAATGGATCGTGCGAATGAATTCGAATTGATCGTACGAATTCATTCGTACGTTCCATTCTAATTCATTAGCACGATCCATGCTAATTCATTCGTTCGATCAATTCTAATTCATTAGCACGATCCATTCTAATTCATTCGTACGATCCATTCTAATTCATTCGCAAGATCCATTCTAATTCATTCATAGGATCCATTCTAATTCATTCATACGATCTATTCTAATTCTTTCGCACGAATGTTTCCATTCTAATTCATTCGCACGAATGTATCCATTCTAATTCATTCGTACGATCCATTCTAATTCATTCATACGTTCCATTCTAATTCATTCATACGATCTATTCTAATTCATTCATACAATCCATTCTAATTCTTTCACACGATCCATTCTAATTCATTCGTACGATCCATTCTAATTCATTTGCACAATCCATTCTATTTCATTCGTACGATCCATTCTTACTCATTGGTACGATCCATTCTAATTCATTCGCACGAATGTATCCATTCTAATTCATTCGTACAAATGCATTCTAATTCATTCGTACAATCCATTCTATTTCATTCGTACGATCCATTCTTACTCATTCGTATTATCCAATCTAATTCATTCGCACGAATGTATCCATTCTAAATCATTCGTACGATCCATTCCAATTCATTCGTACGATCCATTCTAAATCATTCGTATAATCCATTCTATTTCATTCGTACGATCAATTCTAATTCATTAGCACGATCCATTCTAATTCATTCGTACGATCCATTCAAATTCATTCGCACGATCCATTCTAATTCATTCGTACGATCCATTCGTACGATCCATTCTAATTCATTCGCATGAATGTAACCATTCTATTTAATTCATTTGATCCATTCTAATTCATTCGTACGATCCATTCTAATTCATTCGTTCGATCCATTCTAATTCATTCGCACGAATGTATCCATTCTAAACCATTCATACGAACCATTCTAATTTATTCGTACGATCCATTCTAATTCATTCGTATGATACATTCTAATTTATTCGTACGATCCATTATAATTCATTCGTACGATCCATTCTAATTCATTCGCACGAATGTATCCATTCTAGTTCATTCGTACGATCCATTCTAATTCATTCGTACGATCCATTCTAATTCATTCGCACGATCCATTCTAACTCATTCGTACGATCCATTCTAATTCATTCGCACGAATGTATCCATTCTAATTCATTCATACATACGATCCATTCTAATTCATTCGCACGAATGTATCCATTCTAATTCATTTGTATAATCCATTCTATTTCATTCGTACGATCCATTCTTACTCATTCGTATGATCCATTCTAATTCATTCGCACAAATGTATCCATTCTAATTCATTCGTACGATCCATTCTAATTCATTCGAACTATCCATTCTAATTCATTCGTACGATCCATTCTAATTCATTCGTATGATCCATTCTAATTTATTCGTTCAAATATATCCATTCTAATTCATTCGTACTATCCATTCAAATTCATTCGCACGATCCATTCTAATTCATTTGCACGATCTATTCTAATTCATTCCTATGGTCTATTCTAATTCATTCGTACGATCCATTCTAATTCATTCGCTCGAATGTATCCATTCTAATTTATTCGTACGATCCATTCTAATTCGTTCATATGATCCATTCTAATTCGTTCGTACGATCCATTCTAATTCGTTCGTCCGATCCTTTCTAACTCATTCGTATGATCCATTCTAATTCATTCCTACGATCTATTCTAATTCATTCGCTTGAATATATCCATTCGAATTCATTCGTTCGATCCATTCTAATTCATTCGCACGATCCATTCTAATTCATTCGTATGATCCATTCTAATCCATTCGTACGATCCATTCTAATTCATTCGTACGATCCATTCTAATTCATTTGCACGAATATATCCATTCTAATTCATTCGTACGATCCATTCTAATTCCTTCGTACGATCCATTCAAATTCATTCGTACGATCTATTCTAATTCATTCGTACGATCCATTCTAATTTATTCGTATGATCCATTCTAATTCCTTCGTACGATCCATTCTAATTCATTCGTACGATCCATTCTAATTCATTCGTACAATCTATTCTAATTCATTCGTACGAATGGATACATTCGTGTGAATGAATTAGAATGGATCGTACAAATGAGTAAGAATGGATCGTACGAATGAAATAGAATAGATTGCACGAATGAATTAGAATGGATAGTACGAATGAATTAGAATGGATCGTGTGAAAGAATTAGAATGGATTGTATGAATGAATTAGAATGGATCGTACGAATGAATTAGAATGGATCATACGAAGGAATTAGAATGGATCGTACGAATGAATTAGAATGGATCGTACGAATGAATTAGAATAGATCGTACGAATGAATTAGAATGGATCGTACGAAGGAATTAGAATGGATTGTACAAATGAATTAGAATGGATATATTCGTGCAAATGAATTAGAATGGATCGTATGAATGTCTTAGAATGGATCGTATGAGTGAATTAGAATGGATCGTACAAATGAATTAGAATGGATCATATGAATGAATTAGAATGGATACATTCGTGTGAATGAATTAGAATGGATCGTATGAATGAATTAGAATAGATTTTGTGAATGAATTAGAACTGATCGTACGAATGAATTAGAATGGATACATTCATGCGAATGAATTAGAATGGATTGTATGAATGAATTAGAATGGATCGTACGAATGAATTAGAATGGATCGTACGAGTGAATTAGAATGGATACGAAGGAATTAGAATGGATCGTACGAATGAATTAGAATGGATCGTACGAAGGAATTAGAATGGATCGTACGAATGAATTAGATTGGATCGTACGAATAAATTAGAATAGATCGTACGAATGAATTAAAATGGATCGTACGACGGAATTAGAATGGATCGTACGAATGAATTAGAATTGATCGTACGAATGAACTAGAATGGATACATTCGTGCGAATGAATTAGAATAGATCATACGAATGAATTAGAATGGATCGTACAAATGAATTAGAATGGATCTTACGAATGAATTAGAATGGATCGTACGAATGAATTAGAATGGATACATTCGTGCGAATGAATTAGAATGGATCGGACGAATGAATTAGAATGGATCGTACGAATGAATTAGAATGGATCGTACGAATAAATTAGAATGGATACATTCGTCCGAATGAATTAGAATGGATCATACGAATGAGTAAGAATGGATCGTACGAATGAAATAGAATAGATTGTACGAATGAATTAGAATGGATTCGTACGAATGAATTAGAATGGATACATTCGTGCGAATGAATTAGAATGGATCGTACAAATGAGTAAGAATGGATCGTACGAATGAAATAGAATGGATTGTGCGAATGAATTAGAATGGATCGTACGAAAGAATTAGAATAGATCATGTGAAAGAATTAGAATGGATTGTATGAATGAATTAGAATAGATCGTATGAATGAATTAGAATGGATCGTACGAATGAATTAGAATGGATCGTACGAATGAATTAGAATGGATCGTACGAATGAATTAGAATGGATACATTCGTGCGAATGAATTAGAATGGATATATTCGTGCGAAAGAATTAGAATAGATCGTATGAATGAATTAGAATGGATCCTATGAATGAATTAGAATGGATCGTGCGAATGAATTAGAATGGATCGTACGAATGAGTTAGAATGGATCGTGTGAAAGAATTAGAATGGATCGTACGAATGAATTAGAATGGATCGTGCGAATGAATTAGAATGGATCGTACGAATGAATTAGAATGGATACATTTGTGCGAATGAATTAGAATGGATCGTACGAATGAATTAGAATGGATCGTCCTAATGAATTAGAATTGATCGAACGAATGAATTAGCATGGATCATGCTAATGAATTAGAATGGATCGTACGAATGAATTAGAATGGATCGTGCGAATGAATTAGAATGGATCGTGCGAATGAATTAGAATGGATACATTTGTGCGAATGAATTAGAATGGATTGTACGAATGAATTAGAATGGATCGTATGAATGAATTAGAATGGATCGTGCGAATGAATTCGAATGGATCGTACGAATTCATTCTAATTCATTCATACAATCCATTCTAATTCTTTCACACGATCCATTCTAATTCATTCGTACGATCCATTCTAATTCATTTGTAGGATCCATTCTAATTCATTCGTACAATCCATTCTATTTCATTCGTACGATCCATTCTTACTCATTCATATGATCCATTCTAATTCATTCGCACGAATGTATCCATTCTAATTCATTCATACAATCTATTCTAATTCATTCCGTACGATCCATTCTAATTCATTCGTACGATCGTACGAATGAATTAGAATGGATCGTACGAATGAATTAGAATAGATTGTGCGAATGAATTAGAATAGATCGTACGAATGAATTAGAATGGATCGTACGAATGAATTATAATGGATCATACGAATGAGTAAGAATGGATCGTACGAATGAATTAGAATGGATCGTACGAATAAATTAGAATGGATACATTCGTCCGAATGAATTAGAATGGATCATACGAATGAGTAAGAATGGATCGTACGAATGAAATAGAATAGATTGTACGAATGAATTAGAATGGATCCTACGAATAAATTAGAATGGATCGTGTGAAAGAATTAGAATGGATTATATGAATAAATTAGAATGGATCGTGTGAATGAATTAGAACGGATCGTGCGAATGAATTCGAATGGATCGTACGAATTCATTCTAATTCATTCATACAATCCATTCTAATTCTTTCACACGATCCATTCTAATTCATTCGTACGTTCCATTCTAATTCATTAGCACGATCCATGCTAATTCATTCGTTCGATCAATTCTAATTCATTAGCACGATCCATTCTAATTCATTCGTACGATCCATTCTAATTCATTCGCACGATCCATTCTAATTCATTCATAGTATCCATTCTAATTCATTCATACGATCTATTCTAATTCTTTCGCACGAATGTATCCATTCTAATTCATTCGCACGAATGTATCCATTCTAATTCATTCGTACGATCCATTTTAATTCATTCGCACGATCCATTCTAATTCATTCGTATGATCAATTCTAATTCATTCGCACGAATGTATCGATTCTAATTCATTCGTACGATCCTGAATTAGAATGGATCGTACGAATGAATTAGAATGGATACCTTTGTGCATATGAATTAGAATGGATCGTACGAATGAATTAGAATGGATCATATTAATGAATTAGAATGGATTGTACGAATGAATTAGAATGGATACATTCGTGCGAATGAATTAGAATGGATCGTGCGAATCCATTAGACTGGATCGTGCGAATGAATAAGAATGGATCATACGAATGAATTTGAATGGATCATACAAATTAATTAGAATGGATACATTCGTGCGAATGAATTAGAATGGATTGTATGAATGAATTAGAATGGATCGTACGAATGAATTAGAATGGATCATACGAATTAATTAGAATGGATCATACGAATGAATTAGAATGGATCGTACGAATGAATTAGAATGGATCGTACGAATGAACTAGAATGGATCGTACGAATGAACTAGAATGGATACATTCGTGCGAATGAATTAGAATGGATCGTACGAATGAATTAGAATGGATCGTACGAATGAATTAGAATGGATCTTACAAATGAATTAGAATGGATCGTACGAATGAACTAGAATGGATTAGAATGGATCGTACGAATGGATTAGAATGGATACATTCGTCCGAATGAATTAGAATGGATTGTATGAATGAATTAAAATGGATCGTACGAATGAATTAGAATGGATCGTATGAGTGAATTAGAATGGATACGAAGGAATTAGAATGGATCATACGAATGAAATAGAATGGATCGTACGAAGGAATTAGAATGGATCGTATGAAGGAATTAGAATGGATCATACGAATGAATTAGAATGGATATATTCATGCAAATAAATTAGAATGGATCGTATGAATGAATTAGAATGGATCGTATGAGTGAATTAGAATGAATAGTACGAATGAAGTAGAATGGATCATATGAATGAATTAGAATTGATACATTCGTGCGAATGAATTAGAATGGATCGTATGAATGAATTAGTATAGATTGTGCGAATGAATTAGAATGGATCGTACGAATGAATTAGAATGGATACATTCGTGCGAATAAATTAGAATGGATTGTATGAATGAATTAGAATGGATCGTACGAATGAATTAGAATGGATCGTACGAATGAATTAGAATAGATTACGCGAATGAATTAGAATGAATCGTGCGAATGAAATAGAATGGATACAAATGAATTAGAATGGATCATACGAATGAATTAGAATGACGATCCATTCTTACTCATTCGTATGATCCATTCTAATTTATTCACACGAATGTATCTATTCTAATTCATTCGTACGTCTAATTCATTCGTACGGTCCATTCTAATTCATTCGCACAATCCATTCTATTTCATTCGTACGATCCATTCTTACTCATTCGTATGATCCATTATGGATACATTCGTGCGAATGAATTAGAATGGATCATACGAATGAGTAAGAATGGATCGTACGAATGAAATAGAATGGATTATGCGAATGAATTAGAATGGATCGTACAAATGAATTAGAATGGATTGTATGAATGAATTAGAATAGATCATATGAATGAATTATAATGGATCGAACGAATGAATTAGAATGGATCGTACGAATGAATTAGAATGGATCGTACGAATGAATTAGAATGGATACATTCGTGCGAATGAATTAGAATGGATACATTCGTGCGAAAGAATTAGAATAGATCGTATGAATGAATTAGAATGGATCCTATGAATGAATTAGAATGGATCGTGCGAATGAATTAGAATGGATCGTACGAATGAATTAAAATGGATCGTGCTAATAAATTAGAATTGATCGAACGAATGAATTAGCATGGATCGTGCTAATGAATTAGAATGGAACGTACTAATTCATTCATACGATCCATTCTAATTCATTCATACAATCCATTCTAATTCTTTCACACGATCCATTCTAATTCATTCGTAGGATCCATTCTAATTCATTCGTACTATCTATTCTATTTTATTTGTACGATCCATTCTTACTCATTCGTATGATCCATTCTAATTCATTCGGACGAATGTATCCATTCTAATTTATTCGTACGATCCATTATAATTCATTCGTACGATCCATTCTAATTTATTTGTACGATCCATTCTAATTCATTCGTAAGATCCATTCTAATTCATTCATACGATCCATTCTAATTCATTCGTACGATCCATTCTAATTCATTCGCACGAATGTATCCATTCTAGTTCATTCGTACGATCCATTCTAATTCATTCGTACGATCCATTCTAATTCATTCGCACGATCCATTCTAATTCATTCGTACGATCCATTCTAATTCATTCATACGATCCATTCTAATTCATTCGTACGATCCAATCTAATTCATTCGCACAAATGTATCCATTCTAATTTATTCGTACGATCCATTCTAATTCATTCGCACGATCCATTCTAATTCATTCGTACGATCCATTCTAATTCTTTCACACGATCCATTCTAATTCATTCGTACGATCCATTCTAATTCATTCGCACGATCCATTCTAATTCATTCGTACGATCCATTCTAATTCATTCATAGGATCCATTCAAATTCATTCGTACGATCCATTCTAATTCATTCGCACAAATGTATCCATTCTAATTCATTCGTATGATCCATTCTAATTCATTCGCATGATCCATTCTAATTCATTCGTACGATCCATTCTAATTCATTCGCACGATCTGTTCTTATTCATTCGCACAATCCATTCTAATTCATTCGCACGAATGTATCCATTCGAATTCATTCGTACGATCCATTCTAATTCATTCGTATGATCCATTCTAATTAATTCGTATGATCCATTCTAATTCATTCGTACGATCCATTCTAATTCATTCATACAATCCATTCTAATTCATTCGTACGATCCATTCTAATTCACTCATACGATCCATTCTAATACATTCATACGATCCATTCTAATTCATTTGCACGAATATATCCATTCTAATTCATTCGTACGATCCATTCTAATTCCTTCGTACGATCCATTCTAATTCATTCGTACGATCTATTCTAATTCATTCGTACGATCCATTCTAATTCATTCGTACGATCCATTCTAATTCCTTCGTACGAACCATTCTAATTCATTCGTATGATCCATTCTAATTCATTTGTACAATCTATTCTAATTCATTCGTACGAATGGATACATTCGTGTGAATGAATTAGAATGGATCGTACGAATGAGTAAGAATTGATCGTACGAATGAAATAGAATGGATTGTACGAATGAATTAGAATGGATCGTACAAATGAATCAGAATGGATCGTACGAATGAATTAGAATGGATCCTACGAATGAATTAGAATGGATCGTGTGAAAGAATTAGAATGGATTGTATGAATGAATTAGAATGGATCGTACGAATGAATTAGAATGGATCGTACGAAGGAATTAGAATGGATCGTACGAATGATATAGAATTGATCGTACGAATGAATTAGAATAGATCATACGAATGAATTAGAATGGATCATACGAAGGAATTAGAATGGATCGTACGAATGAATTAGAATGGATATATTCGTGCAAATGAATTAGAATGGATCGTATGAATGTATTAGAATGGATCGTATGAGTGAATTAGAATGGATCGTACGAATGAATTAGAATGGATCGTATGAATGAATTAGAATGGATACATTCGTGTGAATGAATAAGAATGGATCGTATGAATGAATTAGAATAGATTTTGTGAATGAATTAGAACTGATCATACGAATGAATAAGAATGGATACATTCGTGCGAATGAATTAGAATGGATTGTATGAATGAATTAGAATGGATCGTACGAATGAATTAGAATGGATCGTATGAGTGAATTAGAATGGATACGAAGGAATTAGAATGGATCGTACGAAGGAATTAGAATGGATCATACGAATGAAATAGAATGGATCGTACGAAGGAATTAGAATGAATCGTACGAAGGAATTAAAATGGATCGTACGAATGAATTAGAATGGATATATTCGTGCAAATGAATTAGAATGGATCGTATGAATGAATTAGAATGGATCGTATGAGTGATTTAGAACGGATAGTACGAATGAAGTAGAATGGATCGTATTAATGAATTAGAATGGATACATTCGTGCGAATGAATTAGAATGGATCGTATGAATGAATTAGAATAGATTGTGCGAATGAATTAGAATAGATCGTACGAATGAATTAGAATGGATACATTCGTGCGAATAAATTAGAATGGATTGTATGAATGAATTAGAATAGATCGTACGAATGAATTAGAATGAATCGTACAAATGAATTAGAATAGATTGCGCGAATGAATTAGAATGGATTGTACGAATGAATTAGAATGGATCGTCGAAGGAATTAGAATGGATCGTACGAATGAATTAGAATGGATCATACGAATGAATTAGAATGGATCGTACGAAGGAATTAGAATGGATCGTACGAATGAATTAGAATGGATCGTACGATTGAATTAGAATGGATCATACGAATGAGTAAGAATGGATCGTATGAATGAATTAGATTGGATCGTACGATCCACTCTAATTCATTAGCATGGATCGTGCTAATGAATTAGAATGGAATATACGAATGAATTAGAATGGATCGTAGAATGGATCGTACGAATGAATTAGAATGGATCGTACGAATGAATTAGAATAGATCATAGGAATGAATTAGAATGGATCGTGCAAATGAATTAGAATGGATACATTCGTGCGAATGAATTAGAATGGATCGTGCGAATGAATTAGAATGGATCGTACGATTGAATTAGAATGGATCGTACGAATGGATTAGAATGGATCTTACGAATGGATTAGAATGGATACCTTTGTGCATATGAATTAGAATGGATCGTACGAATGAATTAGAATGGATCATATTAATGAATTAGAATGGATCGTACGAATGAATTAGAATAGATACATTCGTGCACGACCCATTCTAATTCATTCACACGAATGTATCCATTCTAATTCATTCGTACGATCCATTCTAATTCATTAATATGATCCATTCTAATTTATTCGTACGATCCATTCTAATTCATATGCACAAAGGTATCCATTCTAATTCATTCGTACGATCCATTCTAATTCAGGATCGTACGAATGAATTAGAATGGATACATTTGTGCGAATGAATTAGAATTGATCGTACAAATGAATTAGAATGGATCGTGCGAATGAATTAGAATGGATCGTACGAATGAATTAGAATGGATCGTACGAATGAACTAGAATGGATACATTCGTGCGAATGAATTAAAATGGATCGTACGAATGAATTAGAATGGATCGTACGAATGAATTAGAATGGATCTTACGAATGAATTAGAATGGATCGTACGAATGAATTAGAATGGATCGTACGAATGAATTAGAATGGAAACATTCGTGCGAATGAATTAGAATGGATCGGACGAATGAATTAGAATGGATCGTCTGAATGAATTAGAATGGATCAAATGAATGAATTAGAATGGTTACATTCATGCGAATGAATTAGAATGGATCGTACGAATGGATTAGAATGGATCGTACGAATGGATTAGAATGGATACATTCGAGTGAATGAATTAGAATGGATCGTACGAATGAATTAGAATGGATCGTACGAATGGATTAGAATGGATCCTACGAATGGATTAGAATGGATACCTTTGTGCATATGAATTAGAATGGATCGTACGAATGAATTAGAATGGATCATATTAATGAATTAGAATGGATCGTACGAATGAATTACAATGGATACATTCGTGCGAATGAATTAGAATGGATCGTGCGAATGAATTAGAATGGATCTTACGAATGAATTAGAATGGATCGGACGAATGAATTAGAATGGATACATTCGTGCGAATGAATTAGAATGGATCGGACGAATGAATTAGAATGGATCGTACGAATGAATTAGAATGGATCGTACGAATGAATTAGAATGGATCGTATGAATAAATTAGAATGGATACATTCGTCCGAATGAATTAGAATGGATCATACGAATGAGTAAGAATGGATCGTACGAATGAAATAGAATAGATTGTGCGAATGAATTAGAATGGATCCTACGAATGAATTAGAATGGATCGTGTGAAAGAATTTGAATGGATTGTATGAATGAATTAGAATGGATCGTATGAATGAATTAGAATGGATCATGCGAATGAATTCGAATGGATCGTACGAATTCATTCTAATTCATTCATACATTCCATTCTAATTCTTTCACACGATCTATTCTAATTCATTCGTAGGATCCATTCTTAGAATGGATCGTACGAATGAATTAGAATGGATCGTACGAATGAACTAGAACGGATACATTCGTGCGAATGAATTAGAATGGATCGTACGAATGAATTAGAATGGATCGTATGAATAAATTAGAATGGATCTAACGAATGAATTAGAATGGATCAAACGAATGAATTAGAATGGATCGTACGAATGAATTAGAATGGATACATTCGTGCGAATGAATTAGAATGGATCGGATGAATGAATTAGAATGGATCGTACGAATGAATTAGAATGGATCGTACGAATGAATTAGAATGGATCGTACGAATAAATTAGAATGGATACATTCGTCCGAATGAATTAGAATGGATCATACGAATGAGTAAGAATGGATCGTACGAATGAAATAGAATAGATTGTACGAATGAATTAGAATGGATCATACAAATGAGTAAGAATGGATCATACGAATGAAATAGAATAGATTGTACGAATGAATTAGAATGGATCCTACGAATGAATTAGAATAGATCGTGTGAAAGAATTAGAATGGATTGTATGAATGAATTAGAATGAATTCGTACGATCCATTCGAATTCATTCGCACGATCCATTCTAATTCATTCATACGGTCCATTCTAATTCGTTCATACAATCCATTCTAATTCTTTCACACAATCCATTCTAATTCATTCGTAGGATCCATTCTAATTCATTCGTACAATCTATTCTATTTCATTCGTACGATCCATTCTTACTCATTCGAATGATCCATTCAAATTTATTCGGACGAATGTATCCATTCTAATTTATTCGTACGATCCATTCTAATTCATTCGTACGATCCATTCTAATTCATTCGTACGATCCATTCTAATTCATTCGTCCGATCCATTCTAATTCATTCGCAGGAATGTATCCATTCTAATTCATTCGTACGATCATTTCTAATTCATTCGTACGTTCCATTCTAATTCTTTCGTACGATCCATTCTAATTCATTCGCACGAATGTATCCATTCTAGTTCATTCGTACGATCCATTCTAATTCATTCGTACGATCCATTCTAATTCATTCGCAGGATCCATTCTAATTCAATCGTACGATCCATTCTAATTCATTCATACGATCCATTCTAATTCATTCGTATGATCCATTCTAATTCATTCGCACAAATGTATCCATTCTAATTCATTCGTACGATCCATTCTAATTCATTCGCACGATCCATTCTAATTCATTCGTACAATCTATTCTAATTCATTCGCACGATCTGTTCTTATTCATTCGCACAATCCATTCTAATTCATTCCCACGAATGTATCCTTTCTAATTCATTCGTACGATCCATTCTAATTCATTCATACGATCCATTCTAATTCATTCGTACGATCCATTCTAATTAATTTGTATGATCCATTCTAATTCATTCGTACGATCCATTCTAATTCATTCATACAATCCATTCTAATTTATTCGCACGAATGTATCCATTCTAATTAATTCGTACGATCCATTCTAATTCATTCCTATGATCTATTCTTATTCATTCGCACGATCCAGTCTAATTGATTCGCATGATCCATTCTAATTCATTCGCACGAATGTATCCATTCTAATTCATTCATACGATCCATTCTAATTCATTCGTACGATCCATTCTAATTCACTCATACGATCCATTCTAATACATTCATACGATCCATTCTAATTCATTTGCACGAATATATCCATTCTAATTCATTCGTACGATCCTTTCTAATTCCTTCGTATGATCCATTCTAATTCACTCGTACGATCCATTCTAATTCATTCTAATTCCTTCGTAGGATCCATTCTAATCCATTCTATTTCATTCGTACGATCCATTCTAATTCCTTTGTATGATCCATTCTAATTCATTCGTACGATCCATTCTAATTCATTCGTACGATCCATTCTAATTCATTCGTACGATCCATTCTAATTCCATCGTACGATCCATTCTAATTCATTCGTACGATCCATTCTAATTCATTCATACAATCCATTCTAATTCTTTCACACGATCCATTATAATTCATTCGTATGATCCATTCTAATTCATTCGTGCAATCCATTCTATTTCATTCGTACGATCCATTCTTACTCATTCCTACGATCCATTCTAATTCATTCATACGATCCAGTCTAATTCATTCGTACGATCCATTCTAATTCATTCGCACAAATGGATCCATTCTAATTCATTCGTACGATCCATTCTAATTCATTCGCACGATCCATTCTAATTCATTCGCACGATCCATTCTAATTCATTTGCACGATCTGTTCTTATTCATTCGCACAATCCATTCTAATTCATTCGTACGAATGTATCCATTCTAATTCATTCATACGATCCATTCTAATTCATTCGTACGATCCATTCTAATTCACTCATACGATCCATTCTAATACATTCATACGATCCATTCTAATTCATTTGCACGAATATATCCATTGCAATTCATTCGTACGATCCATTCTAATTCCTTCGTACGATCCATTCTAATTCATTCGTACGATCTATTCTAATTCATTCGTACGATCCATTCTAATTCATTCGTACGATCCATTCTAATACTTTTGTACGATCCATTCTAATTCATTCGTATGATCCATTCTAATTCATTCGTACAATCTATTCTAATTCATTCGTACGAATGGATACATTCGTGTGAATGAATTAGAATGGATCGTACGAAAGTGTGAAAGAATTAGAATGGATTGTTCGAATGAATTAGAATGGATCGTACGAATGAATTAGAATGGATCTTACGAATGAATTAGAATGGTCGTACGAATGAATTAGAATGGATCGTACGAATGAATTAGAATGGATACATTCGTGCGAATGAATTAGAATGGATCGTGCATGAATGTATCCATTCTAATTCATTCGTACGATCCATTCTAATTCATTAATATGATCCATTCTAATCCATTCTTATAATCCATTCTAATTCATTCGTACGATCCATTCTAATTCATTCGCTCGAATGTATCCATTCTAATCCATTCGTACGATCCATTCTAATCCATTCGTACGATCCATTCTAATTCATTCGCATGAATGCAACCATTCTAATTCATTCATTTGATCCATTCTAATTCATTCGTACGATCCATTCTAATTCATTCGTCCGATCCATTCTAATTCATTCGCACAAATGTATCCATTCTAATTCATTCATACGATCCATTCTAATTCATTCGCACAAATGTATCCATTCTAATTCATTCGTACGATCCATTCTAATTCATTCGCACAAATGTATCCATTCTAATTCATTCGCACGATCCATTCTAATTCATTCGTACGATCCATTCTAATTCTTTCACACGATCCATTCTAATTCATTCGTACGATCCATTCTAATACATTCATACGATCCATTCTAATTCATTTGCACGAATATATCCATTCTAATTCATTCGTACGATCCATTCTAATTCCTTCGTACGATCCATTCTAATTCATTCGTACGATCTATTCTAATTCATTCGTACGATCCATTCTAATTCATTCGCACGATCCATTCTAATTCCTTCGTACGATCCATTCTAATTATATCGTACGATCCATTCTAATTCATTCATACAATCCATTCTAATTCTTTCACACGATCTATTCTAATTCATTCGTAGGATCCATTCTAATTCATTCGTACAATCTATTCTATTTCATTCGTACGATCCATTCTTACTCATTCGTATGATCCATTCTAATTCATTTGCACGAATATATCCATTCTAATTCATTCGTACGATCCATTATAATTCCTTCATACGATCCATTCTAATTCATTCGTACGATCTATTCTAATTCATTCGCACGATCCATTCTAATTCATTCGTACGATCCATTCTAATTCTTTCACACGATCCATTCTAATTCATTCGTACGATCCATTCTAATTCATTCGTGCAATCCATTCTTTTTCATTCGTACGATCCATTCTTACTCATTCGTACGATCCATTCTAATTCATTCACACGAATGTATCCATTCGTACGAATGAATTAGAATAGATTGTACGAATGAATTAGAATGGATCGTACAAATGAATTAGAATGGATCTTACGTAGGAATTAGAATGGATCGTACGAATGAATTAGAATGGATCGTACGAATGAATTAGAATAGATCGTACGAATGAATTAGAATGGATCATACGAAGGAATTAGAATGGATCGTACGATTGAATTAGAATGGATATATTTGTGCAAATGAATTAGAATGGATCGTATGAATGTATTAGAATGGATCGTATGAGTGAATTAGAATGGATCGTACGAATGAATTAGAATGGATTGTATGAATGAATTAGAATGGATCGTACGAATGAATTAGAATGGATCATACGAATTAATTAGAATGGATCGTACGAATGAATTAGAATGGATCGTACGAATGAATTAGAATGGATACATTCGTGCGAATGAATTTGAATGGATTGTGCGAATGAATAAGAACAGATCGTGCGAATAAATTAGAATGGATCGTACGAATGAATTAGAATGGATCGTGCGAATGAATTAGAATGGATCGTACGAATGAATTAGAATGGATACTTTTGTGCGAATGAATTAGAATGGATCGTACGAATGAATTAGAATGGATCGTATGAATGAATTAGAATGGATCGTACGAATGAATTAGAATGGATCGTGCGAATGAATTAGAATGGATCGTACGAATGAATTAGAATGGATCGTGTGAAAGAATTAGAATGGATCGTACGAATGAATTAGAATGGATCGTGCGAATGAATTAGAATGGATCGTACGAATGAATTAGAATGGATACATTTGTGCGAATGAATTAGAATGGATCGTACGAATGAATTAGAATGGATCATATGAATGAATTAGAATGGATCGTACGAATGAATTAGAATGGATCGGACGAATGAATTAGAATGGATCGTACGAATGAAATAGAATGGATACATTCGTGCGAATGAATTAGAATGGATCGTACGAATGAATTAGAATGGATCTTACGAATGAATTAGAATGGATCGTACGAATGAATTAGAATGGATCGTACGAATAAATTAGAATGGATCGTATGAATGGTTTAGAATGGATACATTCGTGCGAATGAATTAGAATGGATCGGACGAATGAATTAGAATGGATCGTACGAATGAATTGGAATGGATCAAATGAATGAATTAGAATGGTTACATTCATGCGAATGAATTAGAATGGATCGTACGAATGGATTAGAATGGATACATTCGTGCGAATGAATTAGAATGGATCATACGAATGAGTAAGAATGGATCGTAAGAATGAAATAGAATGGATTGTACGAATGAATTAGAATGGATCGTGCGAATGAATTTGAATGGATCGTACGAATGAATTAGAATGGATCGTGCTAATGAATTAGAATTGATCGTACGAATGAAATAGAATGGATTGTGTTGGGGGTAGTTGAAATCCGCCCAGGAGTTGGAATCCTCATCCGCTTGAGCTCGCCTCCTAGCTCCGTGCGCGTGTCACCAGTTCGCCCTGGCCTGTGGATCTCATAGACCCTAGGACTCCAAGGGGTGTGTCACCAGTTCGCCCTGGCCTGTGGATCTCATAGACCCTAGGACTCCAAGGGGTGAAGAACTTGCAAGGAGTTCGCCCCCCCCCCATGCTCGCCAAATCTTGATAGGGAGCGAGATCCACATTGGGCTGAGGGGGCCTAGGCAAAGAGCACGCTCAGGAGCTCGCCTGAGCTCACCCAGGAGCTCGCCTGAGCTCGCCCATGAGCTCGCCTGAGCTCGCCCAGGAGCTCGCCTGAGCTCGCTCAGGAGCCCGCCAAGCCCGCACAAGAATTCGCTTGCAGTAGTAGCGGGAATTAGACCGTCATGCATAACAAAAACGCCGGCCCCCCGGACGCCCCCAGCTCGCCAGACCCCCTGTTTATCGAAAAGGTCGCTCCTGCGAGGTCCGACTCTTGATAGATACGAAGGGGAAGGTGGAGCAACAGAGGGCGAGCTCGCCTTTGCTTCCTCCCTGAGGTCGCCGCATTAGAACAGCATGGAAGGATGCCAGGTGTCGAAACCCCACGGAAGCTACATGGACAAACGTGGTCCACGGAAGCTCGCTCAAATCAGTTCGAGACCTCCTAGACTTGAACATTCCAGAATAGCCACCTGGCGGCGACAAAAAAGATGCTCTCACCTACTCAAATCGCTTGGCAGGCTCGACGACAAAGAATGTCAGGGGCGCGCGTTCCAAGGACTGTCAGAGGCCCACGCGAGCCAGAACGTGGGGGTCTAGAAGGCGCTGGAAAGAATCTCCACGTGTCGGGCAACGGTAGGTCGCCAATGTCTATAAATGCCCACCCCCACGCTCCAGAGTACAGGTTCGAAACCCCTTTCCCTACCACTTTCGTCTACTAAAGCTCGCTGTTGTGCACCTGAGACTGACTTGAGCGTCGGAGGGTCTGCGCTCCTAAGGGAGCCAGCCGTTCTCACGCTTTTTCTTTGCCTTGCAGGCAGCCCGCACGGGCCAGCGAAAAAATCCCCCGAACATTTGGCGTCGTCTGTGGGATCTTTCGACTGGTTCCGGCGAAAACGCCCACGACCACGCGGTTGAACACCGGAGGCTCCCGTAACCCAAAGATGGCTCCGACGACAAGGGGACGCCGGCGACCGAGGACCCGTGTGAGGTCTGCGCGCAGCGAACCTCTTGTTGAGACCCCCCAGCCCCATGTCCCGCTCAGTGACCAGCTCCTGTTGGAGATGCTGGCTACCCAGCGGGCAATGATGGAGGAACTGACGTGGCTCCATCAGGTTCCGGCGGCCAGCCGACGGTCTGGGCCGGCGAAGACGGCGTCTCCGGTGCGACCACCAGCATCAACATCGTGCCCGCCCACGACCATTCCGGCTCGGCAGGTTTCCCGTCCGGAACCCCCGGTCGAGATAGCGGCCGTGCGCGGGGTGCCAGAAACCCCACTTACGAGGCTGCAGAAGCTAGTAACCCAGCGGTCTAGCAACCAGGCGACCTCGCGGGCGACCATCCCTCGCCGCCGTAGCCGGAGCGCCGACTCTAACGAGTCGAAGGCAAGGTCTCTAGAGTGGGATCGCGACCCGCGTCATCGGCGACGTGGGAAAGAGCCCGCGATGGCTATACCTTCCGAAGCTCGAGAGGCAACGGCCTCCCACAGACCAACCGCCACGATGAAGGAATCCACGGGCGAACAGCGAGGAGGGCACCGAGCGGTAGCCCCCGAGGGTCGCCGCGGGGCAGATCCGAACCTCCCTCGAGGGAGCGTGCACGGCCGCCTAGGACCTGCGCAGCAGCCTCTGGGAGTTTTCCCCGGGCACTGGCAGCGACCTAACGCGATGGTAGACCTGCTGGAGGACCTTGCTGCCCACGGGGGTAGCTCGCCCTTCACAAGCGAGGTGCACCAAGGAGGTTTCCCTCACCATTGGACCCCGCCTAAGTTTGTACTGTTTGATGGATCACAAGATCCAGTCGACCACCTATTGGCTTACCGGAAGCTGTTATTCTTCCGGGACCAAGATCATGTTTTGTGTCGGGCTTTCCCGAGCAGCTTGACGGGCTCGGCGTTAAATTGGTTCCACAAATTGCCGTCGGGCACCATTCCAGACTTCCCAACTCTCTCCAGGTTGTTTCTGGAGCAGTACCGGTGCAACAGACAACCCCCTAAGAGGATCGAGTCCCTCTTCACTTTGTCCATGGGAGCCCGCGAAACTCTTCGAAGCTTCGCGACGCACTTCCGAAGCGCCTACCTCGCACTGGAGGACGCTGTCGGCCAAGATCGCACGACGGTGAGCGCGTTCCGGAACGCCCTCCCCGAGGAAAGCAAGCTTCATGATGCCCTAGTAATCAAGGATCCCCGCACAATCGTCGAGCTATTCGCCCTTGTCCAGCAGCATATTAAGCTCGAAGATGCGGTGTTAGACCGGAAGGGAAAGGCAGTCGAGCAGCGACCTCCTCCGGCTCTGCGACCTCTCGTCGTTAAGGCCGTGGAGAGGTGGGAGGTGCCACAGGTGGCACCTTTGCCCGGACCGCCCGCAGCTCCTGCCGTACAGCCCGCGGAAGCCCCCCCGGTGGTCGCTGGAAGGCCGGCAAACTGGCGCCTGCCTCCGGGACCCGGGGAGCGGGATTTCACCGTGTTAACCCACTCGCCAGGGCAAATCTTTCACCAGATTCAGAACGAACCTTTCTTTCAGTATCCACCCCCCCTGCAGGTCGGGGAGCCCGGCTCAACCGACAATTCGCGGCGGTGCGCCTTTCATCGCAGCCCCGGGCATCTCACCAACAGATGTCGGGCTCTGAAGAACCACCTCGAGGACTTGGTCACCCAGGGCCATTTGGATCAGTTTATTTCGCCTCCAAGGAGGTTCGAGGTGATACCGGCACGGGCTCCTCGGGAGGGAGATCGCCCAGGGCCCGCTGAGCCCGCCCTGCCTCCCCCGCCCCCGGGAGGGCCGGCGGTCTGTCACACTATCAGTGGGCGTCTGAACGGCCCAAGATCCATCAACGAGGTTCGGCGACAACTTAGAGAGATGGAGCGGGCTTAGAAGGTATTCTCCGTTTCTCTAACTCCTGTACTGCACCAAACGCCAAAGGTAGAAGCCCGAGACTTTATTTGGTTCTCGAAGAAGGACATGGCCGGGGTCGTTACCCCCCACAATGACCCCCTCGTCATACGCCTAATGATGGCAAACATCGAAGTAAGGCGGGTCCTGGTTGACCCAGGAAGTGCCGTAGACATCCGGTTCTTGTCGGCCTTCCAGTGAATGGGACTGAGACAAATTGATCTATCTCCCTCAACGGGCTCGCTCACCGGTTTCACTGGCGAGGTCGCTAAGGTGGTAGGGGAGATAACCCTCACCGTGACGGCGGGCCCGGAGGTACGTCAAGTCCGTTTCGCAGTGGTGGACGGGCAGTCCGCTTTCAATGCCATCCTAGGGCGACCCTGGTTGAGGCAGATGAAAGCGGTGTCCTCGCCTAATCACCAGGCCCTCAAGTTTCCCACAAACGGAGGGGTCGTGGTAATTCGAGGAGACCAGGTCGCTGCTACCATGTGCGAGCAGGACGTCTTTCACCTCGCAGACGTTGAGGTCGCTGAGGCCAAGAGGCCCGCGCCCTCCTAGCAATTAACGCCCACCTCAAGCGGGCTCCCTCAAAGCCCGAGAGAGGTCGCCTCGCTTAGATCCCCCACTTCACCCCCGGGTTGGAGCGGCGTGGATTTTGAGCTCGAGGAGAAAGGCCGCCTACCAGGGACCCAGAGAGGAAGTTTTCCCATTGCCGAGCCGCTACAAGAAGTCAACATCGGAAGCGAGGACGGACCGAGGATTGTTAGTCTCGGGATCTCGATAACCAAGGGCAAGGTCCTGGCCTTGACCGACATACTTAGGGAATACCGTGACATATTCACCTGGAGCTTCGCGGACATGCCAGGGATTGACTGGGAGGTCGCCTGTCATCGTATGTACACCATGAAAGAGTTCCCACCGATCAAGCAAAAAGTTCGACACATACCGGCTGCGAAGTCCATCGCAGTGGCGGCGGAGATAGACAAGCTAGAGCGAGCTGGCTTTATTCGTGAGGCGCACTTTCCCGAGTGGATCTCCAACATCGTGGCGGTGCCCAAGAAGAGCGGGGCGGTCAGAGTGTGCATTGACTTCTTCGACCTTAATAAAGCATGCCCGAAGGACGGTTTTCCCCTTCCGCGGATAGGCGCACTGGTCGACGGAGCTGTCGGATTCCAGGCCCTGTCCTTCATGGATGGATATTCTGGGTATAACCAGATACCTCTCCACGTCGACGATCAAGAGAAGACCGCTTTCTATTCTGGGGTGGGCTACCAGAAGCTATTCTGCTATCGAGTGATGCCTTTTGGACTTAAGAACGCTGGAGCGACCTACCAAAGGTTAGTCACTCAGATGTTCAAGGGTCAGATCGGCAGGAATGTCGAAGTTTATGTAGACGACCTCCTGGTGAAAAGTCGAGAGCAAGAGGGGCATGTCGCCGATCTCCGCAAAATCTTCGAAGTGTTGAGAAAGTACCAAATGAGGCTGAACCCGGCAAAGTACACATTCGGGGTGACTTCCGGGAAATTCCTAGGGTACCTGGTCACCCACAGGGGGATCGAGGCCGACCCTGGGCAAATCCGAGCACTTGTCGAGATGCCCACACCAAGAATCCGGCAGGAAGTCCAGAAGTTGAGCGGACAAATCGCCGCGCTCAATCGATTTATCTCTAAATCCTCAGACAACTGCCGACCTCTTTTCGAGCTACTACGAAAAGGAGCGAGCATTTGTTGGGATGAAAAGTACGAGCGCGCCTTTCAAAAGATCAAGGATTATCTGGCGAGCCCGCCAATCCTAGCGGCACCAAAAGATGGCGCCGAGCTTGGCGTGTATCTCGCGGTCACAGAGAATGCGGTAAGCGGAGTCCTTGTTGTGGAAGAAGCAAAGGTGGAGCGGCCTGTCTACTTTGTAAGCCACACAATGCTTCCCGCCGAGCTCCGGTATCGACCAATCGAGAAGGTCGCATTGGCCTTGGTCCTTACCGCGAGAAAGCTTTACCCCTACTTCTCGGCGCACACTGTCAAAGTCATCATGGAGCACCCTCTGAAGAGTGCGCTCTCCAGACCCTCGGTAGCCGGCAGGCTCTATCGATGGTCCGCCGAGCTCGCCGCCTATGGTTTGGAGTATGTCCCTCGAGTTGCTGTCAAAGGACAGGCTCTCGCCGATTTCTTGGTGGACTTCCCCATAGAAGAACCGATCCAGTACCAGGAAGATGAGCCAACTGAGGCACACCCTGGGAAGGCGAGGTTCTTGGACAACCAGGGCGAGATTCCTCCAACTAAACATTCAGAGATGGCGGGTTGGGAATTATTCGTCGACGGATCCTCCAATGCTTTGGGGGCCGGGATCGGGGTTGCACTGATCACTCAATTGGTGATTCTTGAGAAATCAGTCCGGCTGGATTTTGCTGCTACCAACAACGAGGCTGAGTATGAGGCACTGCTTGCCGGACTAGAGCTCGCTCAAGAAGTAGGTGCCAAACGGTTAAAGGTTTTTAGCGATTCCCAGCTGATCATTTATCAAATCAATAGAGAGTACGCCTCCCGGGATACACGAATGGCGGGCTACGTGGATCTGGTAAAAGGAAAGGCCGCAGAGTTCGAAAAGATCTCCTTCGAGCAAATCCCTTGAGCCGATAATAGGCGAGCTGATGCATTGGCAAACGCTGCCTCCCTGCTGGGAACATCAGAAGCTCGCTAGATTCTCATCGAGGTCCAGAATCAGTCTCGGCTCCGACTGATAGAGCCCGCTGTTAACCAAGTCTCTGCCGACGTATCACCCGGCGGGTGAACCGCCCCCATTCTTCATTTTCTCCAGAAGGGCGAGCTTCCAGAGGATAGAGAGGAAGCCCGGCGAGTGGAGAAACACGCTGGGCGCTACCTCATTCGCTGGGATCGCCTTTTTCGAAGATCTTTTGGCGGGCCAAATCTTCGTTGCGTCGAGAGCCCGGAGACCGAAGAAGTTTTGAATTGCATTCACTCGGGCAAGCTGGGAAACCACGCTGGTGGGCGGTCTCTAGCTGCGAAAGTATGGAGGCAAGGATACTGGTGGCCCACTCTGGAGTGAGATGCCTTGAAGGTCGCACAAAGCTGCATCCAATGTCAGAAGCACACCACGACAAATCATATGCCCGCAGAAGAACTGCATCCTCTGGCGAGCCCCTGGCCGTTTCAATAATGGGGGTTAGATATTGTGGGACCTTTCCCCGTATCAGCCCGGCAGAAGAAATTCATTTTAGTAGCTACGGGCTACTTCACCAAGTGGGTGGAAGCGGTCCCGCTAGCTAAGATAGGTGAGAAACAAGTGAAAGACTTCCTTTGGAAGAATATTTTCTGCCGGTTCGATTTGCCTCGGGTACTTATCACCGACAATGGTCGCCAGTTTGACAATCGCTTGATCAGAAGCTTTTGCGCTGAATTTGGAGTCGACCTAAGGTTCTCGTCCCCAAGGTACCCTCAAAGCAACGGGTCGGCCGAAGCTACGAATCGTGTAATCCTAGACAACCTCAAGAAAAGGCTGGAAGGAAAGAAGGGATTGTGGGAGCAGGAGCTCGATGGAGTCTTATGGGCCTATCGCACTACTCCACGTTGCTCAACTAATGAGTCCCCTTTCAGTCTAACTTTTGGTTGCGAAGCCGTGCTACCCGTAGAAGCCGAGCTGCCCACTGAAAGAATTCTTGTGTCAAAGAAGGTCGACAACGACAAACTGCTCGCCGACTCCCTCGATCAACTCGAAGAAAGACGAGAGCGCGCCAATCTATACCTCGCTGGATATAGACAGGAAATAAAGCGCGCATATGACAAAAGAGTCCGCCATCGGGCATTCAATGCTGGTGACATGGTGATGAGAAAGGTGTTCGCAAACACGCAAGAGCCTAATGTAGGAAAGCTCGTGGCGAACTGGGAAGGTCCCTACATAGTACACGAAGCAGGAAGCTCGGGGGCTTACCGGTTGATGACCGCTGAAGGTGACCTGTTAGAGCGACCTTGGAATGCTTTGCACCTTCGCAAGTTTTATGCATAATACCAAGGGATTATGTAAATCAACTTCTGAAGAAGTTATGAATGAACGACGGAGGTTACAACGAAGAATTTAACTCGGAAGCTCAGCGCAGCAAGAGCCCGCAAGATCTATAAAGTGTAGTCCGCCGTTGTGCGGACTTAAAGCAAGACCGGGATCCTCAGAGGCGGCCAGTGGGCGACCTTGAGCTTCCTGGGGTAGTCCGCCGTTGTGCGGACTTAAAGCAAGACCGGGATCCTCAGAGGCGGCCAGTGGGCGACCTTGAGCTTCCCGGGGCAGTCCGCCGTTGTGCGGACTTAAAGAAAGACCGGGATCCTCAGAGGCGGCCAGTGGGCGACCTTGAGCTTCCCGGGGCAGTCCGCTGTTGCGCGGACTTAAAGCAAGACTGGGATCCTCAGAGGCAGCCAGTGGGCGACCTTGAGCTTCCTGGGGCAGTCCGCCGTTGTGCGGACTTAAAGCAAGACCGGGATCCTCAGAGGCAGCCAGTGGGCGACCTTGAGATTCCTGGGGAAGTCCGCTGCCTAGTGGACTCTAAACCTAACCGTGATCCTTCGCGTTCACCTGCCATGAACGGAAGCATCCTGGCGCGGGCATACCCCTCAAAGGGCAAGTCCGCTGAACAGGATCATCGAGGGAAATTAACCGGGCAGGGGGCAGCTAGCACTTATTAGTTTCCTTCAAAAATAAAATGGTTTTTAGTCTCTGAGTGTAGGGAAGTTTTTAAAGTCATTTGGTTCGCTTATCGTTTTCCGGGCTCAGAGACTATATTGAGTTTTAGCGAGCATGCCGAGTTTTTCGTTTGCATATGCTTTAAAAAAAAAAAAAAAAAAGGTTGAATCGAATTAGCTGCCTCGCCCGGGGTATCACTCTCGAGATCGCTGCGAAACTCCTAAAGCGGACTCATGAGCAATACAGAGAGAGAAAGAAACACAGAGGCGAGCTTAAAAAGTATCATTCATTTCATTCATTGCTTAAAGGTACATCGGAGGGGTTACAAAAGGAGAGACCCTAGGCTGGGCCAGCACCCGCACCATCGTCATCGCCGCGTTTCCTCTTCTTCGACCTTTCGGCCTTATATTTTTCGATGGCGTCCAGCGTGCCCTTCTGAAGGAGCTCTCCCAGCTGCGACTGAAGACGTTCTCGCTAGGAGTTGAGGTCGCGAAGGTGTGTCTCCTTCAGCGCCGCGATTTCTTCCCGGGAGGCCGTCACCTGGCCGCGGAGCTCGAGAAGTTCCTTCTGGGCGGCTTCCTTGGCCTGGGTCGCTTCTTGCAGATCCGTGAGGGCGCGGGCTCGAGTATCCTCGACCGAGGATAGCGACTTGGTGAGGGTGGCGGCCCGCTGGCGCAGCTGAACGACCTCCGTATCCACGGAGGCGGCCTGCTGGCGCAGCCGATCCACCGCAGCTCGGAGCTCGCCGGATCGATCCGCCTGGTGAAGCTGGTGGATGTGCTCGTCTACTCTCCTCTTTGAGCTATGGAAAGTGTCATCGTAGAGGGCGATAGTATCCCCCGCCACGCCA